>JAWWEV010000001.1:98946804-98971302 GCA_035583235.1 Hafferia zeledoni
TCTTTGTTAACTACTGGCATGGACAGTTAATGGCAGGGGAGAGAATTTACATAATAATTCCAAACTACAACAGTTTTGGTTTTTTGTTTTTTTTATTCAAGCTGTATGTATGTATTTGAAATCAAGAAAATGGGATGTAATAATTTTTCATGGTTTGAGTACCTTATTATCTCACACATATTTTCATGTATCATGGTCATCCCATTACCACTTAAGTCTCCTCAAACAATGCATTAAGCAACTTGAGTGAGAGCTGTCAGCTTTGTTTTCTTTCATGTTTTTCTGAGAGATGTTCCCTGAGTATTTGGCTTCATATTTCAATAGCTATACACAAGTGATTTCTGTTAGCAAGCACATATTGCTTTAAGATGAGCGCAGGCAACTCATACTCATTCCAGACTGACATGAAGTAGGTGCTGGCAGTCCTATGGGAATCATTTCATACCCTCTGGAATGTCAACGGGAGCCAGTCCTCTATCTCATAAGACTGCCATTACTTGAAGAAAGTTCCATCATGAAAAATTATTGGTCATTATCTTTTTCCTCAAACTTTTAGTGAACATCTATATTTATTGAATACTTTCTGTGGAGCACTACAAAAAAAAAAAAAAAAAGTTGATTTTTTTTTTTGCCAAGTCTATTTCAAAAGATCACAGTATTTAGGATGTAAATACTGCAAGAAACACATAGACAGACCTTTGAGTGATCTACAAGTGGTATATTTGGTATCCCCCTTACTCCTTGATTTTATTCATGTCATTCTGAGATTAATCTTCAGGTGCAGAGGGCCAAATTCTAGCAGTGAGACCAGATTCTGTTTATGCCTGCAGCAGCAGGATGCCCAGCAAAAAATAAGAGCAGCAGCAGCAGGCACTGGTGCAGAGGATCCCCTACCCACTCCATAAGCATGTGGGGGCAGGGAATGGAGAGTTGACCTCACTCAGCAGCCAAGCACCCACACAGCTGCTTGTCCAATTCCCACTCTCGCTGGGACACAGGAGAACAGGAAGAGCAAAAGCAGCCAAGCTTCTGGGTCAGGACAGGCCAGTCAAAAAGATGAAGGGGAAAAAAAAAAAAGTGATGCAAAAGCAACCACTCAGCACCGCCCACAGGCAGTCTCCAAGCAATGGCCACCCTGCAAACTGAAACACTGCTTTCTTCTTCCAGTGCCCCAGCTTTCATTCCTAAGCATGATGTTATGTGGTACAGAATATCCTTTTGACCAGTTCAGGTCAGCTGTTCTGGTTTGATCCCTTCCACCCTCTTGCCTACCCCCATCCTATTTTCTGCAAGGACAGAGTGAAAGTAGTAAGCCTTGACTTGGGGCTCAGCAGCCATTCAGCAAGAGCCAAACACCAATGCTGATCTTCACTGCTGTGAAGAAAGTTAACTCCACCCGAATCAGACTCAATATGGGAACAGAGGGATGTTACTTTAGAGTATCTCTTGCCTCACCTCAGTAGCTCCATGAAGGTGCCTGTTACCATCTGCATCATCTTCTGCATGCAATCTTCTGGAGGTCATCTTCCACCTCAGTTTCATCTGAAAAATATCCAGTTCATAACTCTTGAACCAATATAAAATCTGAACCAGAGCTTGGTAAAAGTTTCAAAAAACCACAGCTCATCTGAGCTACAACACTAACATGGAAAGCATGGAGCATGTTCCTAGCTATCAGCCAGCCTCCTGCCACAAATTCATGCCTCCTGAGAGAAGCAGTGTGGCAACTTTGGACTTCTTGTGGCCACAGTTCATCAGCAGCATATTAGCCACCATGCAAACAGACATCTGAGCTGGGAAACCAGATTGGTAATGAGAGTGTGAGATTAACTTTCCTGCTCTCTCTGACAAAGTAGGAATTGCCAGCAATGTGACCAGTCTAACAACTGGAAACAGTGTCAACAAAAGCATTACAGATGGAGAAACTATATCCTTTCAGAAGTCTATGTGAGAGAAAATAACTTTAGGACAAGTTATGACCTAGGAAAGAAGGCTTTTTATGGATTTTCTTAATTCTGGGTGGTTTTATTTTTATTTCTGATTTTTTTTATGTCAGACAAATTGAAAGGGATTGTATGAACCCAACTGCCCATAAAAGAGGCAATTTTTCTGTGTTATTAATACAGTAGCTTCTCAAGAGGTGGCTGAGAGCATTTGTATGAGAGCACATCCAGGAACACAGTGGAAATTGCTTCCTCTCTCATATGCATCATTTTGTTGGGCTTTGAAATCAAAGAACAAGAATATGTTTATCCTTCCTAATACACTGCTTCAAAACATAAGGCCTCTTTGAGAGAGAGGCTTTGTTTTAATCTCCATAAAGGGATTTCTGAAACCTTGTGAAGAAAGCAAACCAGGTACTCCAGCTACTCAAACACATTGCTTATTGCAGTCACTTTCTGATCTTCCCAGAGGCTTACCTGCCTCTGTAAGCAGGGCCAGTGACTTGCCAGTCAGCTCTAAAAGATGGTGCTGGTTGCCAGATGGGCTCCCAAGGCAGAGCAGTACGACCAGGGGAAAGTTTGCTTTCAGGGTGAAAAGATGTATGTGCTGCATTAGCTCAGCCAAGTTTACAGAGAGCTGTGTAGTGTTTTGTTTTGTTTTTTGTAGTGTTTCCTGTGGGTATATATGAATAGAGTTTTCTGTTATAATATAGATTCTTTATGACAAATAATTAGGCAGAGAAAGGGCCCAAGTGAAGCCAGGGCAGACAATGTAACCCAGGGATGTCCCATTGCAATGAGGAATTTTCAGAGACAGTGCAAATGCTAATGAGCATCTTCTCTGTTATCACTTCATTACTGGTACCTTAAACCAGAAAAAAAGAAAGTCTTTGTGCTTTTCTACCTAAAAAAACTGGAGTATAAAAGGAAGAAAAGGTGAAGGATGACAGTGCAGTTTAATACCCTCATGTAAGCTATAATGCAAAGATGTAAAGGATAAAAAAAAAAGTAAAAGTAGTGTTGATCAGTCCTTGTTGTTGAGCAGGGTTAATTCTTTCTTAATCCTACTATTGTTGAGGGGTTTGATTGGTTTAGTGATCTCACTGGTCCTCTAGGAAATGCCAAGGATTGTACAAACACTATCCCACATCTCTTTCTATTTACACTAGAGAGAGACTAAAGGCAAAAGATACTTCTTGCCTCATTAGGACATCAGAGTCTCATAGCAAGAGACATGAGCTGGCACAAATAACAAGCCTGGATACCTGCGAAGCATTTCCCATTACTACGGCATGCACAGCTGGGCACAGAATATTGGGGGAGAGGGTGGAGGGGTGAGAAAGGAAAAAAAAACACCCAAACCGCCAACACTATGGGGAAAAAATAGCTATGCCTATATTGAGGAAATTTCTTTTTACTGTATATCAATAAATTAAGAAGGAAAACCATAAATAGAATGCTGATATATATTAACCTCTTCTGAAGTGGGATTATCTTTCAGGTATCCTTAAAATGGTTCTGAAATGCCCCTTAGCATTTTTACAGTGACATAAGGCACATGGGACTAGAGTGCAAGCTGATTCCTATGGATAGTAAGACTGCTGTTGTCACTGTCTGGCAGCTTAGATTTAGATTACAAGCCCTTTGGTAAAATGACCTTTATGATGTTTTGTGTTCAAATAGATTGGCCACCATTATTTTGTTCTGTTTCTTAAAGATATAATTAAAAAGGGAGAATGTATTTAATGAAAGTCACGTTCTCCTAAATAATAAGAGTAAGAAAAGGACAAGAAAAAAAAAACAACCACAAATTTGTTTACAGGAAGAACAGAACAGTTAACAGCATAAGTGAAAGAAAAAAATTAGCTCACACAAATCCTGCACTCACACTGCCGATCATATTGGTAGAGATGCCACCTGTCAGGCTGGAAGGGCAATAAAGTACCAAGAGAGATATTAAGGATGTCAGAAGAGTGTTTACAGCTGCAAGGCATGTATGCTCATCTGCACAAAAGCAAGACTAGCAGCTCAGTTTTGATGAAACCAATACTGATACGAAAATATCTTCCCCTGCTCAGAGGAGACGAGAGCAGAAGAGAGATAGTTTTAAGTGCAGCCTCCAAAAACCCTCTGAAGTGGTGCAGGCAACTAAGATTTCATAGGATGATATCTCAGAAATGCTGAGGTTATAATGCACCTGCCTTCTGCATGCCTTGAAGCAGAATGCATTGCAGCAAACATAAGGAATGAATTAACTGCAAGTCTGCTTTTATATATCCTTCTTACTGTTTTCCTGGTTAAAAATAATGGTGTGAGTACTTCAGAGTACTTTTCCATAGAATATGTTGTAGTGATGTTTTACAGCCCAGTTACTGTTATGTGAAGAGCACTTAATTGGAGGGTTTTGCCACGTTACTAGGGCTGAATGAAGAGCAAGTAGTGGAGGATTTCTTGTTGTATCTGATAATTAGAAGCTTAAATCACCTCTGGAAAATTGTTTTCACTTTGCAAAATACTTTTCCAACTTTTCTCTGTCCTAATTCAGCAAGCTGGAACCAGTTTATCACTGTGTGGGTGTGACCAAAGGTGTATATTCTAAACCCTCTATGTCATTTCTCATGAACTGTTAACAATGGACCATTTGCAGCAGCTGCCCAGGGCACTCCCAACCCCTCAGGATGTAGGCTGGGTGTTAATGAAGCCTGTGAGATAGGAGCTATGATAACCCCTGCGGGAAGTCATTAGCATCTCCACACCCAGCCTGAGGGGGCATGTCTGCTAATGGGCCAGCAACGATTCCAAGATTCCAAAATACCTCATGTCTCAGAGAGTCAGATCACCAACTGTGGAACTGCCCATCCTGAGGGAGGTACTGGGCGGTCCCACCTGAACCAGAGGGTATATAATCTTGGGGTTTGGGAACTTCTGGGACCATTTGTTGGATCCAGAGGACGACCAGAACCTCGACAGGACTGCGACCACCACTCTTGACCAGACTATGACTGTCATCTGCACCAAAAGGTTTTTCTTTCCTTTCTTTTTACTTTGGACTCAGGGAGAACAACGTGGGGCTCAGCACAGGGGCTAACAAACACCACTGTGTTTGTGCTCCAGGGTGCTGGGTTATACTTCTGGGGTTTGTGGGTTAAAACCAATTTCTCTTTGTATCATTGCATTTATTGTAATATTTTTTATTAAATTTTAACTGACTTACAATCACTTTTGTGTTGGATTTGTTTCTCCTGCTGGTTTACCTTTAAACCAGCATACTGTCCCTCTTCTGCTTTTTGCTCTTCATACAGCAAGTGTAATGAGAAGGATACAACCTGACACACAGCCAGCTAAATTGTGTCATTAATCATATCAACCTTCAAAGTTTAACTGAACTGCTTCCCCTGCCCCCCCTCCCCCCCCACACACACTCCCCCCAACCCCACCCCCCTCAGTTTTATGCCAGATTGGACCATTTTCTTTGAGGTCTGGGTCAACATGACTCTGTACTGCCAGCTCTTTCCAAAGTGCATAAGCCTCCCTAGCTCCCAGATACTGAGATATTTTTCCCTGAGAAAGCTGAAGAAGGGAGAAGAGCAAATATCCTCAAGGGCAAAGAAGGACCCAGATAATTCCTTTTTCCCTGCGAGTTCTGATGCTGTGGAGTATTCTTTTGTAGTGGAAAGATGACTGTTCCTTTCACCACATAAAAACACCATTCATCTGCAGGGGGAGCCGCCTCCTTCAGCACTGCATGAGTGTGTTTCCAACTGAGCACTGTCTGAGCTGGGAAAATGAGGCATTTTTCTGAGTGGGCGCTGCAGCTGCCATCAGCTGTGATTGTGAAAAGTGGCGTTCTCATTGCTACTGTCCTTGTGGCCAGGAAATGACTCACCTTTATGTTTCATAACTCTGGTCTATCAGACATCATTTGTAAGGCATACCTAGTCAAATAATTAGAAATTATACAAATCACCCATCTCATCTGCAGCAACCTGCAGAGCTGCCTACAGACACAACCTGCTGTTCTGTCTCACCACTCCTTGGGAGTCTCCCTCCTGACTCCTTCTCCAGTGCTTTCAATGGACGGGAATAGCTTTCCTTTGCTTCTCCCCCACTCTTTCTTTCACTCTTGTTTCCGCACAGAGCACACTGCTCCTCAGCTTCATTTTTCCTCCTGCAGTCAACCTCTCTCTATTTTATCCAGTCACACTCCTTGAGGCATTGTATCCCTCATCAGGGAATCCTGAGTTAGGCAAGGAGGACAGAAGATTTTCAGTTTCTTGTGTGTAACTCCCTCTCTCCCACTGTATCTTCACATCTTCATCAGAACATTCCTAGCTGTATCTCTAAATCCACCAGTTCTATCTTTTATTGGGCAACATTTCATACAGAAATATTTCCAGAAAGTCTTTCTTATGAATAATAGATTCCTTAAATTATTCATACAGCATTTCCACGAGCTCTTCTTCTCTTGGGGTCAAGATGTCAGACTAAACAGAGCACTGACTTGGCGTAACATGCTCAGGGTGCCTTTTATCCTGCTTCTATTTGTTTTTGGTTTTCTCCTCAGTCTTTGTCTTGAAAATAAACATGATTATGTTTGGTGCCCAAATAATACTGACAAAGTACCACATAGTTGCTTTTGTTTGTAGCCATTTTCTCTTATTTTTTGTTTTTCTAAGGAATATCATAACAGTTTGATAGCCTCCTGGTGATTATATTGACAAGAACTTTAGTTGATACTTAGGTGCTGCTTACAGATTATAAATATCCCCTTCTGGACTTTCCACTCAGGTATGTAAAGAGACCACATATATATATAGAATTAAATCCAAGCAATTTGGATTTACCAGCATGGTGAATAATAACTAGAGGTTTTATCAGAGATCAAATGCTACCTACTGAGCTTGGGAAATGAAAGCAATTACAACTCTGATGTTTTTAAGAACACAGACTTTTTCTCAAGCCATCTTTCTCGGGGACTGGTTGTAATCAGATCTCTGACTTCCAAACTTCCACTTTCCATTTCCTACAGCTCCTTGAAACAGATCAGTGCATATATACTTCAAACAGCAGTCCTTTCCAAGGATGCTGAAACACAAGGATGACTACAGTGTGGGGCAAGGATTATGCTGAAGGCACTGATGAACAATTATTTAACCATGTGATTATTTTTCTTTTCAGTATATGTTTCAGGTCTGTGAAATAAGCAAGTAGGTTCAGCATCAGAATTTGCTAGTATGAATTATTCTGAAACCTGATTAGAGATTCAATGAAGGGAATATTTTTCTACTTTGCTGGTATCTGAAATAAATAACAGTAAGCAAAACAAAACACAAAGCATAGAACATCCAGGACAATGTCCTTCCATTCATGTCAAAATAACAGCAATAGCTGACTATAGATCAATTACTACAAACATTGTTTTCACTTTGTCATGGAAGGAGGAGGCCTGTATACCTTTCCCAGTTCAATTTGAAATAGAGTATCATCCTGGCAAGCTAAAGAAGTGTAGAGACAGTATTATTTTTAATTTTTTTTATTTTCCCTCACATTTCTCTATATGACAAATGGTCATGTTTTTCTTAATGTGTCTAGAAAAATAATACTCCTTTATGTCTTTTCAAATTGACTAAGTTCATACCCTTTTCAAGAGCAGATCTGCAGAAAGCTTTTATAATATAAATACAGATACATTAAGAATACTGAGATGAGACTTGGGAGACAGCTCTTCAATGAAACAGCAAACTGTTACCTTAGCAACCTGCCATCATAAGCCTGAATTTTTTAATATATCCAAAGGGGTATGATTTTAGGGAGGAGGACACAGAAAATAAACAAAAGGTCAGTAAACAGAAAGTACTGTAAGTAAATTTGCCATATCATGTTATTGACATTGTCAGAATCTCATCCCTTTTTATCGTAAGCAGAACATTCTACCTGCCATGTGGGTCACTCCTCCAGCCAAAGGGTACTTCATAGCAACTCTTGAAGGAGGACTGGGGAAGTGACTGGAGCTGTGCTCCATGATCAGGTGACTGAATACTCCCACTCTTTCAGAGTCACCTGAAGCTACAAAAGGACCCAGTGACTTCAAGTTGCACTTATACAACAGAAAATGCACCACACTTAGGAACCTCTTAGATCCTAATGGAAGCTAATAATTGTGATCTATTTCATTGGTAGCAAATCCTATATTTATTTGTGTAAGGCTTCTTATTACCATTTTCAGTCACTTGTGCATCTGACAGGTCTTAGTCACTGAGGCTATGTTCTTGTGCTTAAATTGCCTGAAAAGAGTTTATTGATAATTCTCTGAATTCTCTTAACACTTCTATGATGATTTTCTTGTTTGGAAAAAAACAAGATTCAGAAGTTCCTTAAAGAACAAAGGTCCATCAAAGAGCACTATTATTTTTTCTTGAGGAGCAAAAGTGAGGTGATGGAACTGCTTCATCCTTTCTTTAATATTTTTCCCCTAAGTAGCTTTGCATGGTACATTAAACTAAAAGGTATTGACTTGATGTTCAGTCTAGTTCTTTGAGGTATGCTGGATGCTGTTCAATATTAAGCATTTATGTTGTATCAGATACTTTGCTTTGATGCACCTCTGAGCTGGGCAATGTACCATGAACAATGAAGAAGTGCACCTAGCAAAACTAATTGTGTGGAAGTTCCTGGGGATGGGAGACAAGACACCAGTTTCATTACCACAAATTTAGAATTATACTTTAACGCAGCTCAGAACTCTCTTTATCATTTAAGGCCTTATAAAATCATCCTAGGAAGCACTCGGACTTTGCTCTCTCTGTTTTCAGGAAGAGCTGGCTAGAGAGCTGGGTGCAAGGGGCCCATATGGCAGCCCAAAGCCTGACAGAATCTCCCTTCAGCCGGTCCTGCCCTCATCCATCCTCTGGCTGCCTGCATGTTACTTAAGCCATCATCCTTGATCTCTCCTCACAAGTTGCTTGTGCACCTCATCACCTTTTTTCTGCCTTTATTCTGCCTTTTAGGCATTACCTTTTGTCTCACATCTGCAAAGAGTTCCCTTGCAGAGTGTTCCCTGCACTTTTACCAGCCATTGACAGGAGGCATTTTTTCTCAGAGCTCCCTCACTATTCCCCATTTATCATCCAATTTAATTACCTAAAAATCTATCAGTCAAGCAGCAGCAGATAACAAAGTCCAAATGACCCACACAATGTTTGCTGTCACATTTGTGCATATTGCTAGAGAAATGATGGCTGAAAATGGAGACCAGAATCAGATGCAAAATACACAACAGTCAGGTGCAAAATATAGACAGTGGCATAAAAAAATTTTTCAAGCAGCTTTTGGTGCAGAAGAAAGTGCAATCAGTATGTCAGGCCATGCTTCTAATTAGTTTCTTAGATTATTACAAGGGAAATTTTAATGCATGTAACCTTCAAAAACAAACAAACAAAAAAGCAACCAAACAACTAACCAAAGCACACAAAAAACACTAAACCAGTAGCAAACTTAGGATTCCAAATCAAAACTACTTATATTACATAATGTCTGCAAGAGACAGCATACCTGAGATGTGTTTGAAATTATGTGGTACCTATACTGTAATTTAAGAGCCATTAAGAAGGTTTAGCTAAAGAATTAAGTCCATGAAAGCTAGAGAAATGTTCTGGATTTCTGTTTGAGCAAATAACTCCACTGTGTGCATTTGATGAGTCATCACTGCCAGGAGTAACAGCCTCTAAGTGGAAACCCAAGGAAATCAGAGTGCACCATCCAGCACACTGAAATAACTTACTGTTACTAGACAGCACTAAAGAATCAAATGAAAAGTAATGTTGTTATATAACTACTGCTGCATCATATTTCATTTCCATCACTCACACACACACACACACAAAAAAAAAAAAAAGACAGAGAGAGAGAGAAAAGGAGACAAAATATACTAGTGGCAGTTTATCTGAAATATGTCTCTGAAGTTATTTGAACAGTCAGGTAACAACTGCAGCAACCAATATGCAAAGAGAAAAAACATTTATTAATATTGACTCTTGTTATTTTTCCTGAATTCCAAACACATGGAAATTGTAAAAAATCTTTCACCTTAATGACTTAGTTTATTTTTAAACCATATCAACTTTGATGAACCTAACACATCCTAACTGAAGCTTAAGTTAGAGTTTTGGAACTACTGTCTACATGAAACAAAGAAAAGCATTTTCCTTATTGTGTGTTTGTAATGTTCCAAATTTAGATTATCTCTAGATTATCTGTATCCACAGCTATGACCTTCATAAAAGCACAGTTGCAATATGGATAAACCACTTATGAGACAACAACAATCAGTTGAACCTGCCTTCTTCATAAGAGCGTCTATGATTATACTCTTGAACTGAAAGGCAGATTCACTCACTACACATGCTCATCATTTGGCTGACAGGCAGTCTTTGGGCCTGCTCTGGGACAACCTTTAATTATGCTTGGAAAAACCTCATCTTGGCCTGGGTGGGCTGGCACAAGACTGGAAAGCATTGCCACTCCCAGCCATGTCTGCAGCAGGACTGCAGGAACACCCAGCTGCCTAAGGGTGTCTTGCATGCCTTCCTTTCACTCTGAATTTGTCCACCTTCCATTTCCAACACCTGTATCTCTTTATTATATGCTGTTGAGTGTCTTGTTATCAAAATGTCATTCCCTGTACAGCCACACATCAGCTTAAGTGCTCATTTCCCTTGGACAGCAAAGGAATAACAATCTTTTACCCAAGATTTTGTTTGAATTCATGACACCAAATTGAAGAAAAATGGTAGTACATGTTAAGAGTTTGTGAGAAATGCTCACATTTTACCAATAAAATTTAGAGGGGACCAAGTCATTAAAGCAAAACTAAACTTTTATTTAACAAATTTAGCTGAATTGGGTGTGTCCCCTTGGCCTAGGAGACAGACCCAGAACGAAAAGAAACAGAACTTTTATACTCTTTCCTGGATGAAAGGTCCCTGTCCCCTCTTCCGATTGGCTAGGAATTGGGGACTCACAGTCTGGCCCTGTTCATCTGCTTGCCCAAGACCCCCCACCCCCCTCCAAAGGTGGGAAAAACTGTTGGAAACTAATTACCCCTTAACTATTTTCTTACAGTTGCTTTAGCTTCAGCAAAACCCTAATTCTGTTTTTAACAAGTTCATTCCCTCCAGTCTGCAAGACCTGACTGTTCAAGCAGTGCCTGTTTACAGCCAAATTTTGAGGCTGAACAACTGGACATTTTTAAAGTGGCTACTGTGACTACTGGTTCTGCTCTGCCCTAATCTCTTCATTTAAATGTTGTTTGATGTCATATCAAATTATTTTTGGAATTCAGTATCTTACAATGATGTCATATGGTCTAGAATATATCGAATTACTTAATACTAATTTGATTGCCATAATAAGTTGTCCACCTTCATTGTTTATTAAGAGACATTTATACTGGCCACTCCTTAATTAGCTATGATATGGCTGAGAGGTTTACATCTGCCTTCATGTGGTATTTATTCCCTGAAATTTGAGGGTTTTTCAATGGTATTTTAAAATTAACATTAATGACTGAGAATGTCCCCTATAAAGCTCTGCCAGTATTTTAAGCAGAAAGCATAACTACCTAATTTAAAAATTAGTAAGCAGTAAACATCTAAGAAACCAAATTATCAAAGACAATAAGCAAGTTTTGATGGATAAACTTGGTTTTTTTCAAATATGTTTTTTCAGAAAAAAAAAAATAAAAACACATCCTCCTAAATCATTCATGTTAATACATCATAATATCATTTTATGGAAAATCCAGGAGAAAGGAAAAGCAGAAGAAATACAAGAAAGATTTTTCCCCTGAGATATTTCCATAATTATTTTATGACAAAAAGCTGTATGGGAGTGAGGTGAAGTGATGTGCTCTGGAGCTGCTCTTTGAAGCTTTCAACAGCAAGTGGCTTCCTCTCCACCATGTGTTTTAAATGTTTTGCTGGATTACAGTCCACCTGCACAGAACTGTTTTGACCTTTTAACCCTTCCAATATTTTAAACATTTGACCTGCTTTCCTTCCTGCAGTTTTGCTTCCTAGAATACTCTTGAAATAATTATGTAAATGTCATCTTAATGTATTTTCCCTGCCACGTGCATTTTCAACCCCCTTATGATGTTATCTTTTTAGAATGCCAGAAAAACATGAACCAGATGTGCTGAACACAAAACACCACAGCAGGGATTTCCCTCACAGAAATCATGATATGCAAGTTCTTAGAGGCTTCCCATGAAGCAATAGGGCTATTCTTAGTGCAAGAATGTAACACAGGTAATAGAGTTTGAAGTTAAGTATATTAAGGATATATATACATATTTACTGTGCTGAATAATACTGGTCTGCAAGCAAACACTTCAATGATGAAAGAAAATCCAACACAAAATTTTCTTTGTATTCTAAAATTTGCCACCAGTATTATGAATTTATTTAATATTCATAGGTAGCTCATTTTCTGCATTCATTTAAAATATAAGTACAGTGAAAAGGTGAATAGCAGAAGTTGAGCTGAAGACTGTTGGCATCCCACCTAATTGTATATTGACATTTATTAGTCAGTTGACTCTTAAAATTGCACTAACAGACTAAACACTAGTTCTATATTTGATTGCTGAAGACCTTTCGTTTAGACCTCCTGGGTGAAAGCACAACGAAGTCTTTCAGTTGAAGTGTCTGTTGCTTGTGACAATTTGTTTATGTGTGTTGGACTCTTTCCTAAATAGTATCATCTTTTTGCAATCCCACTCCATAGTCAAAACTGAGAGTAGTATTGGCTCATTTCTATTACTTTTCAGCAAAGAAGCTTGTTTCTATCACTCTTCTTTTTTATTTTACTTGCTTAATATAGTGACCAGTGCTGAAAAACCAGACTGGAACTGAAGCCCTTAACCAATGCTGAAGTTCATGGGATGGAGCAGGGCCCTGCACACAGTCCTTTGTCACATACCCAAGCCTTTTGTTCCCTAGTGTTAATACCAAGGCCAAATGAACTGCCCCATTTCTTCTTCTGCATTGAATCCATATCTAGACATAAAACACAGTAAGAATATCAATGACAGCTGCAGAGTGACTCCAGCTCCTTCTAAAGTCACTTTATGTGAAACATATCCTATGATTTGACCCAGGTGAGGCAGTGCTGGTGGCACCTATCTTCTCAGCCACTCACAATTTGTAAGAGGTCTTTATCATTATTGCCTCACATACTTTGGTATTTTTAAAAAATTACACAAATACTGTGAACACAAAGAGGACAAAAAGGTGTAAAAATTTGTAGGAGTTAGGCAGCAAAAGTCATAGTTTCACTCAATGCATCGAATTCCTAAAGGTATAAAGTGTTATTTCCTAGATTTTTGCAGACACATTGAGAGCTTCTGCTTAGTGGCTTCATTCTACTTTGTTGGGTTTTTTTCTTTCACTTTTTAATTATGTTTATACTGGGCCTGAGCCTTGCCCCATAAAACCTGCCACAGATTTGGACGGTTATTCTATCTTTTGACAAAATGTTGGAGTTGGCCACAAACTTCCATGCATCTGCCATTTGACCTCTGTGAATTACAGCTGGATTAGGCATGCCAGGTTTTATTAACTTAATGATAGCTGTGTTAGAAAGATCTGCACTCTAGTGTACAGATTCTTTTCTTGTTCATAACTTAAATTCTGTCGAAACTTCTCAAGCTTCTCTTAGCGCCAAGACTAAACTTTAAGCAAAACTGAAGAGATCCTGAGATGGATAAGTCAATCTGCAGTAGCATGTTCTTGAAACACAATACTCATATTTTTAATAGGATGAAAATTTCTAAGGCTGAAAGAACAATTTTTGACATATTTTAGAAATCTGCTATAACTGTATGAATTTGTAACTTACAAATTTCTAAACTTAGTTCTGGTTATATGACTACAATATAGCCTAAACATATTTCTGAATTGGTGTGGAACATATTTGATTTAGACTAAGGTAATTTCTGCAGGCAATGCTTGTTTATGATGGAAAGAGAAAAAGTATTGCTGCGACTGTGAATCAGTGACAAAAGAATGGTGAGAGGTTTGATAGGGGTTTGACATGGCTCTGATAGACTGGCAAGAATAATTCAGATAGGTGATGCAGGGGTGCAGTCTTGTAACATGGAGGAGAAAAGAAAAGAAGCATGGGAATATGTCAAATTCTGATTCTCTAAAGCCACTGGCAAAATTCTCACTGAATTAAATGAGAACTTCAGCCTATATATCGATGTGCACACTTGGGGGGGCAAGGCGGGGCGGCGGAGGCGGGGGGGAGGAAGTGTTAAATTTACAATTCTAGCTCACAGAATTTGGGCAAATCAAAAGTCATAATCCTGTACAACTTTGGTTCTGGTTTTTTTACGCAAACATCTTCTGACACAGGCTCTGCTAAAACTGCTACACAACATTATTTGCATAGTATCTCTATCTGGTTCAAACTGAAGAGATTTGCAGGTACAGACTATAATAATAATAACTACTAGGTTTAAAAAGTATTTGTAACAGAAACAGTCAGCTTAGAACCTATTTATAAGGATTGCTGGATAACATATGACTCTCCAAGTCACAAAAACGTTTTTCAGTTGTCTTCGGAAAACACCTCTGAAACCAAACCCACATTCCAACAAGTCTGACTTGATTTCAAGCCTCAAGGCAACATTTCTAGTGCTGCTCTTGTGTCCCTTTTCTCCAACCCCTAACTTCACAGATAAATAACCTTATAAGGGAGCCTTAAGCAGAAGGTGAGAGTAGGCTAAGAAGAGCCTGGGGAACACAGAGGAGAGCATAGTCTGAGAGAGAAGACTATGCAGAAAGGAAATGAGACATTTCTTAAGGTGATCTGGTTCTCCAAGCCCTTTCTTTAGTGCCCGCCCTGGGACACCGGCTGTGGCACCATCCACAGGCTTCACCTTGTTCTGCTCAACAGTCAGGATATTGTATTCTGCTGGGCTGGCAATAGCTTTTTGCTTTGTAGGCAAACAATCTGTGCTTGCTTTTACTTCCTTGATTTGAAATAAATAGCATTTTAATTTTGAATACAAATAAAACTTAACATAGAAAAAATGTGCTTGCAGATGCTGAGACATGCCTGCCACTCTATTAACTTTTTTTGCACTTTCGCTGCAGAAGTTGTTTCTGTCAATTTATTTTCATTTCAGCTGAGCAAAATGGGAAGGAAAAAAGAGGTTGACACAGATGGTTGTCAGCCAAGTGATGACTGCAGCTGAGAATGAGTGTACAAAAATATACAGCTTGCTAAACTGTGTATTGTTTAGCTTCCATGTGTATCAAATGTCAAAAGGAATAAAATTTGGAGAATATATTTAGTACCCTTTTTTTAAGGCTTGTTAAAATTATTGCTGTAAAATGGAAGGGTGGTCATATGTAAAGGAATTGCATTGCAGAAAACAAAAAATTGAATAAATCCTGCAACCAAAACTTCTAAAAACAGAACAAGAATAGCCTCTTAAATTCAAAGCTAAGCCCCTAATAAATGATCTGGTTTTAGAGTTATTTGGGTCTTTACAAGCACTGATACTACTGAGGTCACCCAGGGAGTGGTCACTGTATTTGAAACTCAGATCATTAAGTTAAAGGTCTGGATGAAGATTTTTGAACCTAATTTTTAGAGTTCTGCTTAAAGGATCTCTTGGATAACACAACTGACCACAACATTGTACTTTAATAGACCAAACAAACTTAGTGAGGAGAAAAACTTAAAATAAGCTGAAAATAGTCTTCCTTGAGCTTGTTAAGAGTGCTGCCAGCTTCAAGGTAGGGGTGGGCTTTGTCCACACTGGAAAGGTGCTGGATCTTAAATACAATTGATCTTATTTTAATGTAGATCTATCTTGAACTAAGGCTAAGCCAAATGTAGGCACACTTAAATCAATTGTAATGTTGCCTGTGTCAATTTAGCTAATTTAAATGTACATGCATTAGCAGATTGCATCAGCTCAACTAAATTGATCTTTAAATTGCTTTGCCTAAAGTTGTGCCTTTTCTAGGGAGCCAAAGATTGCGCTTGTTAGAGAGAGCTGTCAAAGCTATTTACCTTTCTCCTATTGGTCAGCTCTGCAGAGTACTACCCAAATCAGTCAATAAATATCTAAGTTAGCAGCATAACCACTGATCAACTAAGGCTAATCAACACACCCACTAATATTCATAAAACTGTAGTAGAGTATTCCCAGGAGAAAAGCCATTGAAATATACACATTGCTACTGCACTTCTACTGAGGTTAGTTAAGTTTTACCAGGCGTAAATATGAACCAGAGCAGACATAAACCATTGTTAACATATGTTTTATAGTCAGAACTTAGATAAATAAATCAGGAATGACTCCGAATATTTGAAACTCTTTCTGTTCTTTAAATACAGCCTCTGTGAGCTCCAAAGAAGACTGACAATCAAGAATAAACTAGTTTTAAATTGCATGTCCTTTTCCCACCAGTTTTTAGAGCAATGTAATCTCACCTTCATTCTAGTGGGGTAAAAGTCAGGTACAGAAAATAAGTGTGAGATAATGAATTTCTCTTACTTTCCCTGATCATTAATAAATGAGGTTATTTACCTCCTTGACTCCCGGAATTAGATGTGACACAACATCTTAACACAATCAGTTTGTTCTGAAAAGCTGATAATAGGACCCCATCTGCTTAGAGACATAAAGGAGAATTCATTATATGTCCAGTAATTACTTTCAATGAAACATAAAAAGATTGCATGCACAGCTTCTTAGAGTTAAACATGCTGTCAGAAAGAATACCTTGATGTGTAGGAATAAGAGGAGTTCAAAAATGTGATAACTAACAATGACGTTTAAAGATTGTAATAGGAAAAATTTATATTGTGCCTTATTGTCCTCCCTAACTGCAGAGAAATTAACATCTTTGTTATGGATTTGAGAAAGCTATTCCTGAGTGCCCCCACTGAAGACAACTCTTTTCTCTATCTACCTGTGTTATGACAGGCAATGAATTGCATAAACATTGATATTTTCCTATAAAAGAAGAAAGGACAAAATGTCAGCTTTGATGCCTAATCCTTGTGACTTTCCCCAAAGATGGCAAAGCCTCCAAGTGCTGTGTCAGGATTTTGTAGATGATTGAACACCGGATGTTAAGCCCACCTAAAGAATAGTATTTTCAGTCTCCAGAGCAAACCTTTTCATTTTTTTTACTGGAAGAACAGCACCAAAGCCTTGAAGGATGAAATGAGATGAGTTGGGTTAAGTGGTGAGAAGCAGGTGATGGGTGCCTAATCTATGAGGAGACAGAAAAAGAGAAAATATCATCCTTTGGTCTTCCTGACATACTATCCAGATGGTCTTCACTAATTATATTTTCTCTTGTGGTTTTAGTTATCAATTATGTACAAATATTTACAGTGGACAAAAGTACATCTCTGTTTAAATGTCACTTTTTAATTGTGTTTTGTCCTTTGAACAGTACAGGCCTAGCACTTTTTTGATCATATTTTCACTTTATGAGCTGAGGTCCTCCAATTTTATTTCCCACTTCCATTCCATTTCTTTGTATCTTTCAGCTAAGAAGCCATTATTTTCGGAAATCAGGGTGGTTTTTAAACTACATAAATATTCCTTTCAGCCAGGAATGAGGTTGCTAAGACAATTAGCATACTTGGGGTTAAAAATACACTTAAGTGGTTTGTCAGATCAGGCTTTAAATACAACCTTATGCCAATAAATTTAAGACACTCTTCTTTGACTTGGCTCTTTACATCTGAGACTTTCATGCTCAGTAAAAACAAAAATATTCTAGTACAGTACTGAAAGGATTTGCTGGAGGATTCTGTAGCAGCTAGATTTTCCAATAGATAATACCTTCTAAACATTATTAAATATCACTCTCCCAGAGGATTTACTTCTTTAGCACATGTTGAATATAACTGCTCAGCCTTGTCAGAATTCTCAGCCTAATAATATTTTTCCTTCTTTTTTAATCATACAATAAAAGCTCTCACACTTCATGCAATTAAATATCCGATGATACTTTAAAAGCAAAAACATTAATGATAGAATCTTGACAAGACTACAGGTATAATCCTGTCTCCACTGAGATCAATGGCAAAGCTTCCACTGTCTTCCTTGAGGCCAGGATTTTACTCACATATAAGGTCATTATGTTCTGCATATATAAATTCCTCTCACATTTACAATTTTTATTGTCAAAGGGATTATCAAACTTGCACAGGGGTTGGTAGAAAGCCAATTTCTGTGTGAATTTGCCATGAGCAAATGTATCACTTTTTCTCAGTGCTTCTCCAAGGACTGTGCACTTTCTACCCAGCTTTTCTTGTACATGACTACGTCTAGGAGAAGCACACTCACAAACTTGCCTTGAAGTGGAGGGAAAAAGTGTCCCCTAGATGCTACATCTGTGACAGGGGCAAAATGGGGGAAGGAACCTCTATGAGAAGGCTTTACTTGCATAGTTTTGGTTTCCACTGGTCCTTCAGCTATGTCCTAGCAGGTTCCCTACCATAGGTGACCACTCCAGTTAAACAGACTCCAGGGACTACGAGGGTAGTAAGACATGGCAACAGAGAACTTGTGGATGTTCCACCTCTGGAAGTGTTCAAGGTCAGGCTTGATGATGCTTTGAGCAACATGATCCAATGAAAGATGTCTCTACCCTCTGCAGGGGGTATGGAGTAGATTATCTTTAATGGTCCTTTCCAACCTAAATCATTCTGTGCTTCTATGCATCTATGACTTCTCAAAGGTTCCCAGGACCCAGCAGATCCCTTCTGTGTTGATTCTGTGTGCTGCCCCCACCCCTGCTCCCATTGGACTGCTTCCACCCTTGCTCCCTCCTTCAACTGGAGGACAAGTGCATGGAGAAGAGGTGCAGATAACACATATTTTGGGAGAAGAGATGTGTCACAGGCAGCTTGAAAAGTGCAGATCTAGGCTGTGCCAAAGGGACTGCTGTTACCCTGGAGTTTACAAGATTCCTGGGTGCTTTCTGAAGTTCAGCTGAAATTTTTGCTTAGCATTAAATGTGGCATAAATGGATTATTTATAACTAATAACCCTGAACTCAGTAATGTTTTCAAACCCTTTAAAGAATTCAGAAAGATGTGGTTGAAAACAAGTTTCTACATTAATTACTGCATTCTAATGCTGTTTGTTTTAAAATAAGCCTGTGAGTTTGTACACTGTCTTTCAGCGTAATCTGTTCTGCTATTAAATACAATTAAGAAAACTTATAAATAAATGAATCAGTTTCTAATATTCGCTGATATCAACTGTCTTATTTGTCAGTCAGAAAGAATGATGGATGGCCACAGGGGGTATTGGAGATATTGGATATGCAAGCTGTGCTGCCATCTACTATGATTAAGTTTTATCTTTCAGCATAAAAATCAGCCTTGGTAGTTTCCCCATGTCAAATAAAAAAAGTTGAAGTATCACCTATATCTCTAGGGCATTTTTACCTCTCTGTCAGAGACAGTGAATAGAGTCCATCCATACACTCTATTAAGATACTACAGTCTGAACTACATAGTTGGCTAAATCTAGTAAATTGGCTACTGTTCTGCTTTTGAGCAAGGACTGCTAAGATAACAATAGAAGCCAAGGCAGTACCTAAGAACTAGACATGGCCATGTTTATGTTTATGTGTGACATCCTTGTTTGAAGGATGTCGCAAGTATTAGATGTTTCACTCTCATTAAGCCCCTGGTGTTATCTTTTTATTTCTTCTGTGACAGGTGTCACTTACAAATGAAAGAAGAGAAGAAGGGCATCAACGCTGGAACTCATTCAGAGTATTAATGACTTGTATGATATCTTCAACTCAGAGAAAATTTCCAGTTCAAAAAAATGCAATAGAAAGAAAAAGCCTAGGAGGATATTTGCAGTTCACTGTCTAGGGAACTTAACCTCACAATTCAACTAGAAGGAATCAATAATCTAAATCCATCTGTGCCATTCTGCATATTTACCTCCTGAAGTTGGCTAACAGAGATAAAACAAAACCATGTGCAGGTTACATCTTTAAAAAGAAATAAATAAAGAAGTTTCCAACCCCTAAAGGGCAAAATCCAGGCATACTTTAATAGCTTAGGAGCAGAGCCAGGTTCATACTAATAAGACTGTGTTCATTTCAAAAGCCTTTCGTGCCAATTTGTGAACTAAAAAAAATCTCGGCATAACTTTAAGAAATTAATTGGAAAATAAAATAACATTTGAGTTTGCAGGAATTTATTCATCTAATTATTCAGGTCAAAAACATGTGCTTACTGGTTTAGAAGAAATATGAATGCAGACTACAGTCTGTCTCCCAGAGGCAATAAAGGAAAGCTTTTCGTACTTCTGGAGTGGAGGGGGTTTTATCTTTTTCAACAAAAAAATCAGATCCACTGGGAATCCAGATCAGTAGATACTGAGTTTTATTGTAAGCTCATATGTCCTTGACAGATAATCACAAGAAAGATGACATTTCAAACCCAAAGTACCTGCCAATGAAGAATCTGCCTTATGGCGACTTCTTCAAATTCCCACCAACAGGGCATACATTTAGAGAATAGGCAGTCTTTCAGCTTCTAAGATGTCATGAGGTCTCCCTCCAAGGTTCTGCCAGCCCATTTTGTGTTCATTTTTAATGTCTCAAGCAACTCTCCCCATTCAGGAACAGACCTATCAAATGCTTTTTAGATGATCGTAATCTTCAGCTGTCACAGGAGGCCACATTGTGCATTAAAGAATTAGATTTTATTTTGTCCTCTGTCATCACATAACCTGACACATCAACATTAATTCATTTAACTTAATTTATCCTTCACTGGTTTGGAATAGAAATTAGCAGGAAATCAATACATATTTTCTTATTATTCTCTTTAAACTCTTCAGTTTTGTGATTCTGGTTCTGCCAGTCTGGAGATATACAGCCCCTCAGCAAATTTACTCTTACATGTATCAGGAGCAATCTGAAAAAGTCATTCTCTCATTTTATTTTTCAGCAATGCAGTTATCAAAGATGGTAACTTTACAACAGTCTTTAAGATATTTTTAATCCTTCAAAAATAATTTCCAACTGTATCTATCAGACCAGTTATGAGATAAAACGCTTTTGAGCCTGATACTGCCTTGACTATAGATATCCACCTCTCCCTTACGCTCAAGAGTTAGGTCCATTTTCATTGGATCCTCTTCATGCTTTCTCACACACACACACACACACACACACACACACAAAAAAAAAAAAAAAAAAAAAAAAAATTGGCAGAACTGGTTTCATCAGTGTATAATCTTTAATTTTCAAAAGAATCACTCCTTTTTTCACCTCTATACAGAGAAACATATGGAGTTTTTTCAGGTCAGTAGTGCTGCAAGGATAATTTCAGTATTATTCCCTTTATAATTTTACCTGTTGATTTTATGATGTTAATCAAGGGATAATTTTAAATACCAAGCAATTGCTAGCTAACCCTGTGAGATATGCAAAGTATACAGAACTGTATCATAGACCATTAGGAGTATTGGTGGCAGTTTTACTTTTTTCAGGGAAGGAAGGGAAATACACAAAGGTCAAAGACTAAATCACAGGGTTGCAGAGGGAGGTCAGTGGGGTCACAAGGATTTGCTGCTTTCACAAAGGACACTGCAATCAGTAATCTGATGTCATGCTGTATGTACTGCTCTTTAAGTACATTTGACAGTGATGCATGGGAAGCAATCTGAGCAGGGAGCTAAAAAGACAGTTACTACAAATATATGAGTAGTTCACTGGAACTGTGATGATGTTAAAACAGATTTAAGAACAAAACCTTTCAAACAACCAACAAAAAAAAAAAAAAGGAAAAAAACACTTTTTCCCATATAGATGGCAAGTAACTTAACTTAAACAAATGTTGCTAGAGCCAACTCACTTAAATTATAAAATTAGTGGGTTTAGTATCAACACAATTTGAATGAAAAGTTGGAAAACGAAGGAGCAGCAGACACTGCCTGACTAGCATCAGACACTGCCTATCTGAATAAGCACTCACCCATTTCATTTGATTCATTTATCTAAAGAGTTTTCTCCTGCAAGCCACATCAACCCTAACAAAATTAGATATATTGTTAGCAATTATGTTTGAATAAGTAAATCAGAAAGGATACTAGAGCTCAGATTTCCACTATTAGAGTCCACTATTAGCAAATTTGCAGATGAGACCAAGTTGGGTGGGAGTGTCAATCTGCTGGAGTGTAGGAGGGTAGTTGATCTGAAGAGATGTAGATTTACATCCTTTGAGAGGCAAGTCTGAAAACAGTTTCCTTTCATTTATAAAAATGGAAAAAACCAAAACCAAACACACTAATAATGTACACACCACTCTGTGCTTGTATGTGAAAATACTAAGTTGTTTCCTTCAACAGAGTATGTATGGAGGTTTTTAGTTCTCTTGTCAGATCAGTGAACATGTCTGAAACCAGCCCAGAGCAGAGGCTCAGACTGCTTGAGCTGCCCAATGCTGAGTGCCTGGGAAAAGCCCTGGAAAACCGTCCCTGGACATGTTTCCAACAAAGAGTGTGAAGGACTGAAGGCCTGACTGCTCAGAAATCAGTGATTTTATTAGGGCTAAGGTTTTCTTCCTGATGTCTGCAATCAAAGTTACCTAGTTTTTTTTTAATTCCTTTTCTCTTTCTTGATTGTTGTAAATTTCCAAACTTTCCAAGTCCCTACAGATATTTACTACTATAGACTAGGCTGCAAACTTTGAAGTCAGTCAAATCAGATGTCTATTTTAAATTTGCAGAAGCATGGATGCCTTGTTTTTCAAGTCAGATGCTTCCATGTTTTTATGGTCCCAGTCAAAAGTGACATCTCACTCTTTCAGTCACACAAATATACACACAGATATAAAGAAAAACTCAAAATTGCAGCAGAGATTTTGGAGGAGAAGGTTCACTCTCTCCACATTGTTGTTTCAGCAAAAAAGTATATTTGTATTGATTCTACCCTTAAGAATATTTAAATTAAAATAATTTCACTCATCCCTATTCCCTCTTTTGTGAGCCCTATCACATACTCTCAGACATTTAATGCTGAGAAATGCACATTTCCCTGTTATTCAGCAGTACTCAAAATCCCTAACAATGCCAGAGTGTAGGTGGGTGAAATCTGAAGCTGAATGCTTCAAGGGACCATTATTACTAATGGGCTTTTTTATTAGAAATCAAATAAAAATGGTAGGAATTTAAAGTGCAAGGAAGAGAGGCATTGAAGTTTGTGAGTATCATTAAAGAATAATATTACAGCTTTATGAGATACTTTGGTCAGGTTACAGTTCATCACAGAACAGGTCCCAAGAATTTTCAAAAACATCCAAGTATCTCAGAAACACAATGTAGACTTCCAAGCTGAAATATGGCTTTAGCAATCTAATTTAAAGTATCTAGTTAAAATACACTGACCTCCATGCTGTAGTCTTGCTGCTAAGTGACAGGAGAAAATGTAAAAGGCTGGGAAGAGAATCCAGCGAGGCTGCAGTATGCCTTGAAAATATTTATCTGTCAGTATCTACATTAATATTCTAAGAGATCTCATCTCAGCATCTCGGATACTGCACAAACACCCAGGAGGAAACAGCTCTCCTGGAGGGAGGCTGAGACAGAGCCTGGCATCTGAATGTGTACCATTCACCTTTGAGTTTCAGATATATTATGTGCTTCTAGTCCCAAATAAAGATAAGTCACTCAATACACTTTAAAATTTCATGATAAAAGGCAGAGATGCTTCAATGTAGTGCAAAAAACAGAGCTGAAAAGCTGTTACAGCTTCACACTCCTGCTACTCATGGAGTTGTTAAGAACTAAATTATATAGAAACCACTCTAAACCTCCTCGGTATAGATGAGTAAAATAATACTCTCTTCAGTACAGCCACTTTCATATTGCAACAATACCAAGAAAAACAAGTTCTTTCCTGTCATTTGTGAAGATTTGTAGTGAACTCAGGCAGAAATTCACATTACACAGCAGGAGTACGTTTACCATTACACTGTCACTGTGGCTTGGACAATATATGCAAAAAATATTTCCCAAGAATTTACAAGCTTTATGCCATCCTGCTGTCTACCTTTCTTCGAAAGTGGAGTGGAAAGCTCTACTCTGTTATTACAACTTCTCCTTCATAGATGCAAGTATAATTACTGGAACTACACTTGCATTTTCATAGCCACTCTGTAAATGCACATCATCTTGTCATTGCGAATACATATGAACTTTATCAAGCTGTATTTATATCCTTCTCTCTGAAATTTAAGATACCTACAAAAACATCCTACTGCGAGAATGTGAAGAACTTGTGAAAGTACACAAATCAGACCAATCCTGGCTGTTAAGAGACCCATGAGCCATGCAGGTACCTGGAGAAAATCCAGTGTTATGGTTTCAGCCTATGGTGGGCCTAAAACTTGGGTTTTAAAGCTCAGACTAGGCCTGAAAATTGTCAGGTGACTTGAGCTGGGCTGAGCTAGCTAACAGCTGACTTCTTCTAGCCAGTAA
>JAWWEV010000001.1:98971402-98983307 GCA_035583235.1 Hafferia zeledoni
TCCCTTTCCCCCTTTTCTCAGCCAGAGGCTGACTCTGTCTTTGGGCAGTTGGCGTTTTGCCAGCTCAACCCAAGACATCCAGTAAGGGAAGAAATAATGTGATCTTTTGCAATGCATTCTTATTCTCAAGAGAACAAACATTCATCCCTATCTCTTAATTGGTAATCTCCATCATTTAATCTAGACATCTTCAGGTCTATGATTGCCTCAACAGTCTTATCAACGCCTGGGCTATTAAAATCAGCATGTACTTAATTTACATAATCTTTAACTTTGCGTGCTATGTACTCTTTTGATACAACTATGAAGGTGGAAGACTGTATAACACACAGCCAACCTCATTAAAGTGCTCTATCAATCCTTTCATATCTTTCACATTATTTCATTCTGCCTACAATATATAAATTTTGAAAGAAATTAGAAATTGTACCATGCTTAAAAATTTGAAGATGCAAAAATAGTAATATGATGTCTTATAAAAGGAACATGATGCGGTTACTCTATGGCCAGACTTCACGAACAAAGATTTGGGAAGGGCTCTCCCCACGTGGGTGTGCCCTTCCAGCCTGCACAGTGGATTTTTTTTGTTTTTTAGGTGAGTCACAGCATCTGCAGAACTGGCCCACCATTTAAGTCCTAAGGTTCATTTGCCACAGCCAAGCGAGCTTGGACAGTGACACTGAAGTCCTCGGGACTGTCTACAGCACCCGGTACTAACAGGGGCTGACACTGCTGAGCATCTGAGATCTGACAGGATCGGCTGGCAGGGAGGCTTTGAACTGCCAGGGACAGTCCCCACTGAGACTCGAACTCAGGCCCTTGGGATTCAGAGCCCAGAGTGCTCTTCTTTACACCACGGAACCGCCCTATGGTTACTATGTGTAACCAAACAACCTCACAATTGAGACAATGTCGTATTGATCATAAGGCTTTCTTTTATCATTTTTTACTGTGAAGTGAATCTAACAATTTAGTGCCAAATACAAAAAGATGAAAATAGCTACTGATTAAACAGCTGAAAATATAAAAGACAATACATTTTTACATTATTTGGCACTTCTAACATTTGCATGGATATGTTCCCATATAAATATCAACTCTGCTACTATGTTTATTATCCATAAAATCAGTTTCTTGCCTTGCAAAGGTGAAAGCTAAAGTATTCCTTAAGCTATTTGCCCTGCAGATTTTCAGATGTTCAGATATGTTTGTTTGCTTCCTCAGGTGGTGCTGCGTTCACCTTCAGAAACTTGGATAATCAGACTGGAAAATCTGACACAGGTTACAACAATAAATGTTGAAGAGTGATGACATACATCTGGTGGGTTTCAGCAAGACTGACTAGTGGCCTGTCTCTGGCAGTAAGAAGCAATGAGTAACTAGGAAAAGTCTGCATTGCACAAGAGAGTCCAGGACGACCAGGATGTAGTCCCTCAGCTTGCAGCAGTCAGTGTTATATTTATTGTTTGTGTTATATTTAATAACTTCTGTAACCTGTTAGTGCTTTTTACCTTCATAGATCCCATGGAAGAGTTAAATGGTGTCATTAAATTTGCCCAGCAAAACAAAATGGCATTTTCTCTAGTTCTGTCTCAAGAGGTATCATAATTCTTCTCTGAAAAAGAATGAATGGTTGCTGCTCACTAACTCTCACCCTGCCCTGTCTTATTCTCCTTGACTTTTCTCAAGTTTGGAAGTCCTTCTTCTAAGGACTACCTCCATTCAGGTACAGACAGGGCCTGTTTCTTAGTTTGCTTAACAATTGTGTTTTCTTTTACACATGTAGACATTAAATTTTATCTGTCATTTCATTGATCAGTAGAGTATATGTGCACTTCATTGAATGATATTATCTTTCTCTTACTCTGAATCATCAATACATTTGACTGGCCCAGTGTCTTCCAACTCTGATGACACTTTTGTATTAACAGCAAACTTTATCATACTCTCTTATGGAAAATAGGAAAATATGTAGAGAGAATCCTCCTTCCATTTACAAGACTGATTTCAAGCCAATCTTATGATCTCCTAATTTGACTACTCACCCACGCTGAAATTTTTGGCAGTATAATCAGCATAGAAATCAAATGTGAAGCACCCTTATGTTTCTTGTAACTATTCACTACACAACTAGGAGGATTTTTGCTTCTCCGAGGAAGGATTGCAGAAAGTCAAGGTCCTTTGTTTAGCTTCTTGCAAGTGTAAAGACCTTCTATTTCCAGCCATATTCAGTGAGAACAGAAGATGCTCATTGGTAGCTAGAATATTTGATATGACAATTGTGTTACCTAAAGTCAGCTGTCAAGTCTAAACCACCCGTTTAGATGTCCTTTACCATCAGGAGGAGAATGGTTTCTTCAGAAAGCAGTTCATTTCGCCCTTGGATAGACATCACAAATTACCTCATGGAAGGACAGTCCTTATCCACCTTCACTGAAATAACAGGGTCCAGATAGCTTGATTAGAAGACTGAACTTTAGATGGGTAGTGTAATGAATCTCAGTAGATATGCTTCCAGTGGAAGAAATACCACTGGAGACGATAGATAAAAAAGCATCACCTGAAAGCATAATACAGGTATGTGCTGCTCTGTGCCCTCACAGCTCTTCCTCCAGTGCTCTCTTAATTTCTTCCCCCCCCCCCCCCCCATCACTCTCCCTGTTTCTTTTCCCCTGAATGAAAGAAGGGCAGCCCACTCCACACCCTGTACCATGATCTATACATATCTATTGGCAGGCCAGTACAAGCATGGTGTTAGATGACTGGCACAGTGGGCAGAAAGCAGTGGTCTTGAACCTAAACTGATGTCTTTCCTCATTGAAATTTGATCATTTTCCTCTATTCTACTGCATATTTTTATATCTATATCTATATAGATAGATATAGATATAGATATATAAAATGAGTACAATCCTCTTAATGCTATTTCAGATGCAATCGTTCAAAGTTACAGACACAATTGCATAAGCTTTATTTCACTGGGAAGTCAAGAAAAGAAAAAGAACATCTCAAGTGCCATAAGCAATATATTTCTAACATTACCTGTCATGTACTTTCCTTCCATCCGTTTCCTATGGTGCCCTCTTTTCAGAAAGCCAAAAGGGGTGATTGGCTAACAAGCCTGTAGAGAGCCCATGAAATACATCCCTAATTGGAGAAATAGCATCAGGTTTGATCTTGAGTTCTTCTGATAGAGACTGAATTATTAAAAGGCTATTGTCTGCTCTAGAGTGACACTCTGTCTGAATATATTGTACTTTGTGCAGTTCATAAAAAAAAATAAAATGTAACATAACTTAAATAAAAATAGCCCCATCTTTAAAGCTGCTAACTCTCTTCATTTGATAATATTTTATCCATACTCCACTTTACTGCTTTCAAAAAGCAATTAGTCAGTCAATTCCCCAGGCTGTGTTTATGGGCATTTCATGCTGCAGCAGGAAAGACAGAATTTTAAATATATTAAAAAAAAAAAAAAAAAAAAAAAAAAAGCCAATGACAGATGCAGTTGCAGTTATGTAAACTACGTTTAAAAAAAAGAATTAGTTTTCAAATGGAAGATGTCTTAAAGTGGCTTCCTTCTTTTCCCACCTTAAAAAGCACTTCAAAACACAATTAGCAATCATTATTCTCATAACTGCAAACTATAAAATCTTAATAAATCTTTTTAATTCATACAGGTGTAATGGATTCACACATATTACTTGGAAGACAAGTTGATTTCTCTCTCTTGGAAAATTTTTATATACAAGGAGTTTTATGTTTGTTTTCTCAGAGTGGCTGGCATAACATTTTCACATACATTTAAATAGATTTCTTTGAAGGGGAAGTGAAACAGAGGAAAATATTACTCTGTAGAATTTTCCTTCCATGATGCAGTAGATGGATTTTGCCTCTTTAAATATTTTAGCTTATACCTTTTTTTTGGCTTTACATTTTAAAGTTTACTCAATTTGGATTTCCTGAACAGAAAAGAAATGATTGCTACATTGTGTGTGTGTGTCTGTGTGTACATACTCTGTGATGAACTGAGGTTTTCTCTTACATATTAAAAATCAGACCCAGATTATTTCTTGTTCTGAAAGAAGTTGTGTGTATGACCAGTGAAATTCAGGGACTAAGTAAATGTTTTCCTGAGTCTCGGAATGCCATGTTTGCACCATTTCTATTGTGGTTTTCTAAAATTCCACTAAAATTGTCCGTTATATAGGTCTTGTATTGGCATAGTGGTGTTCTCTCTGTCTTACACCCAAGGGAAGATCCTCTGCTGTTTGACTACTGTTATGTCATCCCAAGGACTCCTCACAGTTTCAGAGTTGGCAAAGAGGTTCTGTCACTCCCTCTATAGTCACTTGCTCCTGCACTCAGCATCTGCAAACTGCAGCCAGTGCTACTGATGTCTTCTGCAGAGTAAGGATCTCTCTGCCAAGGAAGGAGAAATGAAGGTTCAGAGATTCCTGAGGTTATACTGTTATCACAAGGACATTTTTGAAAGCCATCACTACTGGACTACTTGCTTGACATCAAAAGAAAAAATCCAGCTTATAATGGCAATGAAAAAAAAAAGTTTCACAAGTCCATCTCCAGGTAGCCCCAGGATCACATGGAACTACTAGATCATGTGTCAATAACACCATCCTCACGTATGATTCATTGGAACAGGCTGCCCAGGGAAGTTGTGGATGACCCATCCCTGGAAGTATTCAA
Source organism: Hafferia zeledoni (assembly GCA_035583235.1). Taxonomy (NCBI): domain Eukaryota; kingdom Metazoa; phylum Chordata; class Aves; order Passeriformes; family Thamnophilidae; genus Hafferia; species Hafferia zeledoni. The sequence continues at coordinate 98,976,110 of JAWWEV010000001.1, forward strand.
GACCAGGTTGAATGGGACCCTGAAGCAATCTGGTCCAGTGACAGATTCCCTGCCCATGGCAAGAGAGTTGGAACTAGATGATCTTTAAGGTTCCTTTCAACACAAACCATTCTATGATTCTACGATTCTATGAATATTACATGACATTGACCGGAATTTAGTCTCACAGCAGTAAGGAGAAGCAGACACAGCTTCAGCCCCCAAAGCTGGTGGCAGTTCAGAACCTCTACAAACAGAAATGAAGAAGTAAAACCTTAAAGCAATGCAAGGAGCATGGCAGATGAAGGACAAGTGGGAAGACAAGACACAGCTGTACACACTCAGCCTCTGGATAGCATGGGCATCCAGTTCTGTAGATATCAGCCCTAGTAGTTATCAGAAGAGTGTATGAAGTGAAGAACTGCTTTTCTGAACCCTGTTCATTAGAGTCACAGTGCTTACTTAAAAAAAAAAAAAAAACCAAAAAAAACCAAACCACAAAACCCACAAACAAACAAACAAAAAAAAGGTGGCATTCACTCAGATTTATTTAAGATTTATTTAATTTTTAGTGCACATGAGGTATCATTGTATCTGAGAAGGAGTCATTTGTGAGTTCCATGCATGTTCCCATCTTGCAAAAATATTGACTTCAGTGAGTTGACTCTGCCCCAAATCAAGTTGCATGTGTGTGTTTGAACACCCTCAGCCCTCTGCCAAAAACTGTCACAACCCCCCAGCTCACCTTGCAATCCTTCCTTGGACCTCACCCCCACGATTCTCTCAGCCTTTGCACACATGTTCAAGCTAGAAACACTTATCATGGAAACACGTCATGGTGGAAGAATATTAAATATGATGAAGGCCAGATACAGCTTGAATGGCTACATTCTATCTCACAGTTTTGCCTTTTTTGGAAACTACGGCATTCATGTAATTTTATTAACTGCCTTTAAAAGCATTCCACCTTCACATACATGGCATATTTTACAGTTGCCTTTTCAAGTACTCAGCACAGGATTTCCATGCTATTTTAATTCACTTTTATGTACACAGAGGCTGGCTGAATGCCATTAGGAAATAAATAGGTTGCAACACATCAGTAAGTCAGAAATATAAGATATAGTCAGTCTTTAAAGTTGTGAACTTTGTGCATGTCTACAGGGATAAAAGAAAATAGAATTTAAGCTAAAAGTGCCCCACGGGGGTATTAGCAATTCAGCACAGAGCTACCAGGCCACCTACACTCCATATGCAGCCCGCAATGAAAGGCAAGGGGGGTGGGGAGCACTAACCCACCGTGTCTTGTAGGACTCACAGAATGTTGTCACGCCATTCAAACCAATAACCCTTGGCCAGACACTGCAGCAGTGCATGGAGGGACAGTGCATCATGGTGTCAAGAAGCACATGAGGCATCATAAAAAAATATTTACCATTTTTATGGGTACTCAGTGCCCTTAAGAATGGCAGCTTGGAAATAGAGTGGAGAGAGAAGGCCACAGAGAAGAGAGATGGAGAATTGGGAAAAACAACTTTACTTGTGCTGCTGTGTCTTCAGTGCTGCAGGCACAGCTCCTTCCACTGAAAATCAAAAATGGTTTCTGAGAGCCCCTCTTCAAGCAGTGTTGCTCCAGCTGAATTGCTGTCCTGGCACTAGAGCTCTCAAGCTTTCTAAAGGATAATTAGACTTAATTTTTCAAAAATCATATAGTTGAAAGTTTTAAGGCAGAAATTGTATGTATTTTTAATAACATAATCTAAAGGATGAGAGTAACAGCATAGGAGTTTGAAATCATAATTTCAAATTATTTCACTGTTGTCTCAATTTTCCTTTAGCCTTAATGTTGCTTCAAACATCTTCTTATGTGCAATTCATGATACCACAGAGCTTGAACTTTTGTTAAAAAAATAGCTGTACCCAGTGGAAATATATTTTCTAAAAGTTTCCATAAATAAGCTTGACTTAGTGAAAGATTTCAAGGCTTTAGAACTTCAGAAAAAAACTTCAACAATTTTTAAGCTTTGGTATTTTTAGTAAGAAACAATACCATTGAAAAATTGCCTCTCTCCTCAAAATTCATCAGGAAAAGTTATATTAAGACTAAAAAGTGTAATATGCTCCATAAGCAGACACATTATATGCTTAAATGATTGCTAGAAATATTCATTAAATTATATTTTACATTTTCTGCTAAAAAATACATGAAAAGCACACAAAATATAAAACCACAATGCACATAATGTCACAGAAAATATTTTAAAATTATGTCCTGTCACCCCATTAGAAGATATTTCTTATACAGCAGCCATTATGAAGCAAATGTTCTTACAGCAGTGAAAAGGAACCTTCTCCAGTCCTCCCCTACGCTCACTTCCACCTTTCTCAGAGTCACGAGCCTGACTCTTGAGGATCTACAGCCCAGAAGCCTCCTTGGATCTCACATATTTAACAAATATCTTACTCATCACTGGCTGTTCTCAGGACCATAAAAGACCCATTTGCCAGTCCACTGGGAGACCATCCACATTTCTTTGGTGAATGGTGTGCCGTGCACACTATGCAGTTATGATCTGAGGCAAACTCAGTCAAAAGAATTTTTTTTCTGGAATTCTGAGATTTTTATTTTAGTTCCCTTAATGTTCATAGAATTACGGAATACGCCAAGTTGGATGGGACCTTCAAGGATCATTGAGTTCCACTCCTGGCCCTGCACAGGACCATCTCCAAGAACATCTCACCATGTGCCTGATAGTATTCTCCAAATGCTTCTTGAACTCTGGCAGACCTGGTGCTGTGACCACTTCCCTGGAAAGCCTGTGCCAGTGCACAACCACCCTCTGGGTGAAGAACCTTTTTCTAACATACAGCCTAAACCTCCCCTGACATAACTTCATGCCATTCCCTCAGGTTCTGGCACTGGTCACCACAGAGAAGAGATCAGTGTCTGCCCCTCTGCTTCCTCTCACTAGGAAGATGTAAGTGCAGTGAGGTCTCCCCTCAGTCTCCTCTTCTCCAGGCTGAACAGACTAAGTGCCTTCACCTTTTCCTCATACAGGTTCCCCTCAAGGCCCTTCACCATCTTTGTTGTCCTCCTTTGGACACTCTCTAAATACTTAATATCTTTCTTATATTGTGGTGCCCAACACTGCACACAATATTCAAGTTGAGGCTGCCCCAGTGCAGTGCAGAGCAGGACAATCCCCTCCCTTGACTGGCTGGTGATTCTTTGCCTGATGCCCCACAGGACAAAGTTGGCCCTCCTGGCTTTCAGGGCACTGCTGACTCATATCCTGCTTGCCTTTGACCAGGATGCCCAGGTCCCTTTCCATGGCACTACTTTCCAGCCACGCATTTCCCAGTCTGTACACACACCTGGGCTTGCCCCATCTCAGATACAGAATCCGGCACTTCCCATTGTTGAACTTCATGTGGTTGGTGATTGCCCTCCTATTTGCCGAAATGTCTCTGCAGGGCCTCCCTGCCTTTGAGGGAGTCAACAGCTCCTCCCAGTTTTGTGTCATCTGCAGACTTGCTTAGTATACCTTTGAGTCCCATGTCCAAATAATTTATGAAGATATTGAAGAGCACAGGGCCCAAAGTGGAGGCCTGTGGAAACTGACTAGTGACAGATCACCAGTCTGATGTCACCCCATTCGCTCGACCCATGAACCAAATGCTCACCCACCACATGATGTGTTTATCCAGCTGTGTGCTGGACATTTTATCCAGAAGGATCCTGTGAGAGATACTGTTGAAAGTTTTACTGAAATACAAAAGTATTACATCAACTGGCTTCCCCTGATAACTAGGTGGGTTACCTTGTCATAAAAGGAAGTCAGGTTTGATAAGCAGGACTTTTCTCTCATGAAGCTGTGCTGGCTGTACTAATGACTGCATTGTCTTTCAGGTGTTTTTCAATACTTCCCAGAATATTCTTCCCTATAACTTTACCAGGCACTGAATTGAGACTGACAGCCTGCAGTTTCCAGGGTCCTCCTATTTGCCTTTCTTGAAAATTGGGACATTCACATTGGAACAAAATCAGAATTTCTCATTAGACAGAAAAGTGTGCAAGTTCCTGTAGTACTGACCATCATAAAAGTTGGCAAATCTACCAGGGTGGTGAACTGGACATAGGAATAAATCTGTTCATAAATTGAGTAGCCCTTTCTGAGAAGGTCCAATGACTACAGGATGGGCTGGGCTGTACTGCCAAGGCAAGGGAAGAAGCTCCATGTATGCCCAGCCTCCAACAGCCTTCCAAGGACAGCAAAAGGTTGGAAATACACATCTGCCTCAACAGCCTAAATAACCCATGAATTCTTATTAAAATAGGCTGCTGACTGATGACTTTCAGGTGGTAGTGTCCAAGTGTTCCTTCCTAGGATGGGAAAAGCTGAAGTGCTGACTTGGCAGTTCTGTGGGAACTTAACACAGCTTCCTAAGAAAGTGCCCATTGTCAACAGCCATGACCAGCCATCCAGTGTCTGCAGCCCAGCCCCCTCAATCAAGCTTAAGTCTGGAAAGCATGGAAACAGTAGTGCCCTGACTGAAACTGTGCCAGAAAAATGACGTCATATTCTCTCCATTCAGAGAATTGAGTGCATTGAGTCAAAACCAAGCACATAATGCTGAGGCTACTCTTGCAATTAGGAAGTGCTGACAAGTTACTGTATAAGAAATATCATCTACACTCTACCAGAGTCAGCAGCTTAGCAGAAAGGGAGCATGTGGTCCGCAGCATTTTATTGAAGAAAGCATTTTGTTTTCTGTCCATGTAACACCTAAAGCTTGAGAGCAGAAGAAATGCAGGGAATACTTCCCTGACTTAGCCATGCACCAGGTAGGGTCATAAAAAGAAAAGAATAATCTCCTTCCTATCATCACTAAGAAGAGACCACTAAGCCATTTTTAATTTTCTTGGCAAAGGCAAAAGGTTGAGTTCTCTGACATTATATATCTTTGGTACTGACCAATTTACAACACCTTAAGACAAAGTATTTGGCCAGCTCAATAAACTATATGGCTGTCAAAGATGTAAATTGGGAATTGATGGAGCCAGCACTGCTGCCAGGGAAGGTATAGAGTATGGGAATTACTTGGCTGGCCAGCATTTGGTTTCCGTACACAGTGAGCTCTGCCATCAGTGCTGCCCTAACAATAAATAATGATGTTTGTTGATACACATGAGTAGAACCTAAAAGTATGAAGCCTAAAGTCATTAAGTGTTACTGTGTTATTGAGCACAGCAGAGTGCATACACTTCTGTATTTATATTTCTATCTACAGCCCATAAATCAGAATCTGTCGTACCTGCATTATCCAAGCCATCTGCTTTACCACATTAAAAAAAAATGAGTAGGTGGGGAAAAACTTATGATAGCTTCTTTTTTTTCCTGTTCCTGTTGCTAGAGAAACCAATTCTTTAAAGTATTTTCTGATGTCTGAAAAGGAAGCTGTCATGTTCCCCCTCCCCCGCAAAAAGCCTGAAATGGTCTGGTTTTCTGTGATAGTCCAATAGGTGGTGAAAGAAGGGGAGAGGAAATCAAAAGAACTGATTTTTCCACCTCTTCAACTGACTTGTTGACTGACCTTGGGCAAATTGTTAAGGGCTCCTGTGAGTGTAACCTATATAAGGAATCATAACAAGTGCAGACTATAACATCAGAAGCAATGATGCCCTTCAGAGGATGACTGAAATTGTAAAGCAGAGCATTTATATTTTGTTATTAGAGTGCCCATGTTGTCCTCAGCTGCTGAGCTAGGTGTTACTATAATTATTGGGGTTGGTTCACGTCCATTAAAATATTTTGGTCCAAACAAAATCAAATTAATGAGTGTTGGAGAAAAACAAACATAACCAAAATTAAAACAAAAATCACACTTCCTTTCCTTTCTTCCCAGCCTATGAAAATGACTTTCCCTTTACCTGTTTTTACACTGACAAATATGACAAAAAGGTGTACTAATAGTGCAGTGGTAGAAGAAGAGTTAGTTATTTTTGGCAAGTCTTTGGAGCTCCTTCAATAAATTTGTATAAATACAAAGTAATATAATTGGTGGTGTTCTCTTCAGAGGTTTTTTCCCAGCTGTCCATTAATTTTTAATGATTTTCTATAAGATGGCAGGATACTCTGCTCAAATGACCGTAAAAATGATCACACAAACCCAATTAATATTTCCATCTACTGACTACTGTCACTTTTAAAACGTGCTGCTCTTAAGTTTATGCTACTATTTATCCCTCTTCCTATAACTGCAAAGACCATTTTTCAGAGGATTAATCAAGTGTTATCTGATCTTGTCATTAATCTAGCATATGGTTGCCGAAGGAAAGGACATCAATTCTGTGAAACCCTCTTTTTTATTGCCTTCTTTTCTCCTTTGAAGTTTAAATTCAAGGAATAAAATAGAAAAGACACTAGCTAAACACAGTGGTTTCCACCTATCCTTGTACAACAATTTACTCACTTATTTCAGGACCATATGGAGAAAAATTTCATATTTAAATTTGTTCTGTGTTTTGGGAGACAGCATTAGAAACTGCATCACGTTAATCTTGGAACCTAAATAAGTGTCATATATAGAAATTATTTTACCTTGTTAGTGTACATGTGATACTCACTAGCTTTTCACCATGTAAGATTTAAGGATTTTTTGGGGAATTCTCAGAAGCATTCTTCACAAGCTTAATATTACTCTTGATTTTATTCTGGAAGTTGTATTAGATGGGATTTTTGTTTCTAGTTCAGATAATACAATATAATAATATCTGGCATATAGTATTTTGACAGAATTTCTAGCCAGGCAAAAGTGAAAGACAATTCATTTGATAATTCTGTTGGAATCTTCCTGTAGTTATAGATTGCTATGAAATACATCATCATCATCATCATCTTCATCATCGTCATCATGGCTAGGCTTCACAAACAAAGATTTGGGAAGGGCTCTGCCCATGCTTGCTGCAAGTGTTCTGGTGGCTAAAAAGGCTGATACATGATAGGCAAGTCCGGTCACAAAAGGCACAGTGGAACGTCTCGTTTGGCGATATTGATGAGGAATGGTTCTTTCTGCATTGTCTTTTTTCCTCAAGACTGATTCTGCATGCATTCCCAAAGGAAGCAGCAGAGTTGTGAACAGTGTGTCTCCATGAATCCCTATTGGAGGCCAGAGTGGACCATTGATGGCAGTCAATATGGCCAAGGCTGAGGTGTTG
>JAWWEV010000001.1:98983407-99018969 GCA_035583235.1 Hafferia zeledoni
CCTATGGTGATGTGGGGATGATGGAAGACTTCCTGAGGTGCAGGTTGGTAGAGAACTTCTGTCTTCTTCAAGCTGACGTCCAGCCCCAAAAGGTCAGCAGCCTCTGCAAAGCAGGATGTTAAGCGCTGCAGAGCTGCTTCTGTGTGAGCAACGAGGGCAGACACACCTTGTCTGACCCTTCAGTTGAGACCTGTCTGGCATGAGAGACCCTACCGGAGGCACATACCACCAGCAGCATAGCTCTCAACCTCATGAGGGCATGCAAGCTTCTCCCCCACAACAAGGGGGTGTCCCCGGAGAAGTGTGAAACACATGCACATGAAATAAAACCCTAACAGAACATAATGACAGAAAAAAAGAACATACCACTGCCTAATACAGCAATGCACAGTGTCTTACTGCATTTTATTACAGTTCATCTTTCCTTTTTAATTTTTTGTTGTCTTAGGAAACATTTTAGGAACTTTGTATGTGCTAGATGTGAGATTTAGGGATTTGTAAGCATGAAAATGTGGAATTCCTTCTCTTGGAGCATATACATTTGAGGCAATCAGATGTAATGCTGATTTTGAAAATAATCTACTCCTGTGAAATCTGAGGACTGACTTCTGCTAACATGAGTGGCTTCAGGGCCAGTTTATAGGGCTGTCATACAGCAGAAGTTTTTTTTCTTTATGTTCCATAAGTGAGTGAAGGTACAGCAAATGGGTCAAGAAAGTTTACTCCCTGTGCAAATTCCAATGCTTTTACTTATGTGCAGCAAAATTAACTGAAATTTTTAAGCACATTCATAATTCCGCGTGTGTGTTCATATGTGCATATGTGTATACACTTGCAGTTTCAAACTGATGCCCAGAGCTAAAGTGAGAGAGGTGGAAGCATTCCTGAAGACTGTATTGTACATTCTTTCTTATACTTTAAGAATGAACCTACACTAATTATACACCTTCTAAGTCATCTGCTATCTCATATTCATGAGTTTGTGATGATGATGCCATACCAAACAGAAATTCTAAATAATACTGAGTTTAAATACATGGATTTTTAAATACTTCAAATATTTAACACATACTATCAAACATGTTAAAGTACAGCAGTACATCCTAAGAACCAGGACTGGTTTCTATAATGGAAAACATTATTGCTTTGGGAATTAAGGAGTAAAAAACATCTTTAATTCTCCCTGAATACACTTTGCATCACAGTTTAAGATCCCAAGGCCAAGTCTTCTTTCAATTACCCTGACACACAACCCTATTGGATTCTATGAATATGGAACACCCTAAAGGGCTGCAACATTTGGCCCTTAGGGTCTACACAAACCTCATTTATTAAGGTTCCACATTTTCACCAAGATTGTCAACATAATAAATGAAGTCTGTTAAACATAGTTGTGTATTCTCATTACATAAAAAGAAGATTTCTCCTACCCTTTTGCCCTACTATATGTTGGAGAAAATATGTTCAACATTGCTTGAAATTGCTGTTAGAATGAAATTTAGCCTTTGTGTTGTGGATTCAATTTTGACCAAACCTGCTAATAAGAGAAGTACTGTACATATTAGTGCACATATGCAACCCAGGTAAAGAATCTATGCAGCAACCCTGTCTGTTCATTGCATTTACATATCCACTGTTGCCGTCTGAAACACTCCACTCTGTGACTTCTTAAATTTAGTTGAAGTTTTTGACTTCCATATTTTCTAGGACATCTTACACCTGGAGGTGGCTGAATGGTGGTGTTACCTTGAACATACCTGACAAACCGGTTTTTCCTGCTCATAACTACTCCCCAAGACAAGCGACACTACAAAAATCTGTGGTTTTTTCACAACTAAACTCTGAATAAACCACATGATATTCATTTCATATGCTACATTGTAAATTATATTGTGTTCATCTGCCTGCATTGCCATTGATTTACTGGTATTAATTTATTACCATTATTCATCCTAAGATTTCTTGGATACCTTTCAGTTTTAGACTATACTTTGGAGCCTAACCTTTCCCTAAAGACAGTGAACAGGCACGAAGGTGAGCCTTTTTACTTCCCATGGAGCAGAATGGCAAAGAGGATTGAGTGAGAAAATCTCTTCCCCTTTTCCACAGGAACTACACACGTGTGGCTACGTGCAGGAATGATGTTTTAAATCAGTCTCTGATGTTCAGGACAAGCAGGCTCAATTGCTTTGCTCAGCACAACCTGCTGTGATTGTAGGCAAGACCCTTATTCCACCATTCCTCCATCTGTCATCTGCTAGATGAGTTTTATGACAACTAAAGGTTGTAAAGAGCTCAATAATTTTATAATTACAGCTCTCTGTAAATTCTTAAGTCAGAATGAAAACAAGCAATTCCCTGACACAAAGAGAATTCTCCCAAAAGACTGCCTGGATGCACAGGAGTCATTCTGTATGTAAAGGCAATGGCTGCTTCCCACTCCATCATCTGTTGAACACATATGAATTCCACCATGAGGGGTCTTTTAGGGATACCAGTATTTTCTCTTTTGTCAAAACAAGACAAGATGTATCTGTTGCCGTGCTATACACAGCAGTGGCTCACTAGGATGGATGTTCCTGAATGCCCATCATCCCAGCAGCCTTCCAGCTACAGGGTGGATACATAGCAAGAGTCTCAAAAGAAATCAGAAGTAATGGGAAAATGACCAAGTGAACCATCTCTTTGGACTTATTCAATGAAGTTAAACTAGCCTCTATGAAGATCTCTTGGAGCTTTTCTCAACTGCTTTTTGTTTTCAAATGTTCAAGTTTTCTACTTGTAGCTAAAAATATCTTAGTTTTTTTCCACACTTCAGGAGCCTTTTTGCTTTTTAAGAGTATAAATGTGGATTTATTGTTTCACTCTTTCAAGTTCATCTAGAAAGTTCTTTTTTACATTAAACTAACATTGTCATACAACACATACACAGGAACTTTTTTCTTGGCAAAAAAACATCATAATACACATCTCTTTGCAAGATTTACTTTCCATTTTTAAAAATACTAAGTATTTCATTCAGAACCAGCTTCACCTTTTATGTTCAGTGAATCCATTTAAAATTTTTAGGGATACTTAATATATCCTTGCTTATAGTATTTGCTTCTACTAAAATGTATAGTCTGGACTGTTGGCTCATGCTTGCTAAATACAATTGAGTCTTGTTTTAGTCACTGCTTTGTCATGAATTTGTCATTTCTGCTTTGAAATGTAAAGCTACTTTTATTATTGATAACTTGGATGACATTCAGTTGGCAAAAAATATATCTATAGCATTGACTCAACTGGCTAACCAAAGCTCTGTCAAAAATCAAAAAATAATAGAATCATTAAGTTTGGAAAAGACCTCCAAGGTCAAGTCCAACCTTTGACCAAACACCACCTTGTCGGGTATACCACAGCACTATGTGCCACATCCAGCCATTTCTTAAAAACCTCCAGGGACAGTGACTCCACCTTCCTGGGCAGCCCTTCCAATGCTTAACCATCTTTTCGTGAAGAAATTCTTCCTGATGTCCATTGTGATCCTCCCCTGACACAGTTTGAGTCCATTTTCGCTTGTCCTGTCACTAATTGTCTGAGAGAGGAGGCCAACCAGCACCACCAGATCCTTTTCTGCTGGGCTGCTTTCAATGGACAGAAGCTAAAACTTTAACCATTCAACTTACCTCATGCTAACAGAGATGCTGAGCCCTAAGAAAGCCTCTTTCTCCCAGATGACTTGAAAGAGGTACAAAGAAGACTAGCTCAGGTGATAGCATCTATATTGCAGATATTTAATGCCTAGCAGCATCAACCCCATCTCTACTGAAGCTCCATATTTCAGAAATCTTGAATAGTTACCTCTTTACTTACTAAAATTCATATCCTGAACTAAAAATATTTTGGTAATAACAATATTCTCAATCAGTTACATTTACAGTGAAGGAGATAAGAGGTCGTTGCTTCTCATTGAGCATTTTAATGGTGTAAACAGTTGTCCAGCTCAAAGACCTTGAGAAGCTGAACTTTGGTCTTGGCTTTTAAAATTGCTATTGATACTCAAGGCAATGCTATTGATGGTCTGCACTTCTCAAAGAGCCAGGTTGTGGAAATAACTCATTCAGAACAAGCACATAAAGGCAGATTTTTAAAACTTTCCAAGCCTTTCTGTAATGTTGCATTTCCCCATCTTTCCTGGGGTTTGATGCAAAGGAAGCAGGCAGGGTGCAGAACTTCCATGATATAATGTGCAACATTCAAACACTGGCATTTTGGTCCAGATTTGCAAAGGAAGCCAGAAATTTCAGGTATAAAGGCAGTCAGCAATCTTTGCCCTGTTTGCTGTCATTGATTATGATACTTTCCTTTGTTTATTTAATGATTTTCCTTTCCCACTTTCACCACAGAGCTCTGATGAATGAGGCAGTTTGTTAAACAGGAAAATCAGCAAGAAGAGTGCCGTACTTAAGAGTCATCAGGGACACTCAAATCTAAGTTTCTCCCTATCTGCCCCTCCTCTTCATAACTCAGAACTCATCACAGATAACAGAACTCTCAGAGAAATTTTTAACAAATGCATCTACAAATATCATCATTAGCTAATTTTTGACACACAAAGTAACAGCAACTCTCTTTCTGTCTTCCAAAAAAAGGAGTTGGTTAATTCAATATAATAGCAAAACAGAATTTTGCTTCCCAAATAATTTAACAGTCTTTCCTCCCAGAGTCAGAGGACTGCTTGTTTTAATTATACTTTGGAGAGACAGAATTGACCAGAAGAACAGTTTAGCTTGACCTCACTTGCATCTTGCATGGTTGCCCCAAGATTTACTTAAAGTCAGGCTTCCTTCGCTGCTCTGTGAACATGGACTCTTCCATAGGGTTTAGTTTTAACCTTTCTTGCCTTTCACAGAATCACAGAATGGTGAGGTTGGAAAGGACCACAGTGGGTCATCTGGTTCAACCTCCCTGCTCAAGCTGGGTCAATCTTGAGCACACAGCACAGGATTGCATCCAGATGCTTCTTGAATATCTTAGTGAGGGAGACTCTACAATCTTTCACACAGAAACAGCTCTGTCCTGGCTTCACCAGCCCTGTACAGCATATTTTTAAGGCAGGTTAGAGGAGAAAACATAGGCACTCCAGCACAGTACCAATACCAGGAAGCATTCAAACATCTCTTACAATCTCAGTGATTCCTGCAGAATTCTGGCATCCTTCCCTCCAAGGGAAGCTGCAGATCAAACATTTCAGGAGCTCCAGCTTCAGCCAGATCTCACTCCCGCTGGGGCCTTGATTGAACATGTATCCCAAGCTGTAATACTTAACACTTCAGAGCAGACTGCTGCTACTTTTTGAGTTTCCTAAACACTGATGCTAATGTACATGTCTGATACAGGGGATGGAGGAAAGCCTGCAGAAAGAGGGAAGTAAGAGAAATAGAAATGCCTTCATACGTGATCTGCTTCTTGTTCTGTGAATCCAGATTCCTCTTCATTTATCAATAAAGGAAGGGATTCATGAAAGTTAAAACCACTTGAAACTTACTGGAAAACAATTAGATGGTAAACCTTTCTTTAGCACTTATTCCTATTAAATTATGCTAAATAAGTACATCTTCTGGAGTATCACAGAGACATAGAATATGCTGAGTTGGAAAGGACCTAAAAGGAATATCAAGTCCAACCTTTAGCCCTGTAAAGAGCCATGTCCGAGAGTCATATCATACGCCCAAGAGAATGCTTCTTGAATTCTAGCAGACTTGGTGCTGTGACCACTTCACTGGGGAGCCTGTGCCAGTGCCCAAATACCCTCTGGGTGAAGAATCTTTTCCTAATACACAACATAAACCTCCCCTGACACAACTTCATGCCATTGCCTCGGGTTCTGTCACTGGTCACCACAGAGAAGAGATCAGTGTCTGCTCCTCTGCTTCCCCTCACTAGGAAGCTGTAAGTAGAGTGAGATCTCCCCTCAGCCTCCTCTTCTCCAGGCTGAACAGACTAAGTGCCTTCACCTTTTCCTCATACGGCTTCCCCTCAAGACCCTTCACCATCTTTGTTGCCCTCCTTTAGACACTCTCTAATGACTTAATATCTTTCTTATATTGTGGTGCCCAAAACTGCACACAATATTCAAGTTGAGGCTGCCCCAGTGCAGTGCAGAGCAGGACAATCCCCTCCCTCAGCCAGCTGGTGATGCTGTGCCTGATGCCCCACAGGACACAGTTGGCCCTCCTGGCTGCCAGGGCACTGCTGACTCACATTCAACTTGCTGTCGACCAGGACCCTCAGGTCCCTTTCCATGGCACTGCTTTCCATCATCTCATTCCCCAGTCTGTACAAACATCCAGGGTTGCCCCATCCCAGGTGCAGAATTCGGCACTTTCCCTTGTGAAAATATTCATGGGCACACATAAAGTGTCAAACTCTCAACTGTTTCTATAAGATAAGCTTAAGCACTTCATTTTACTCTGTGCCATGCACAGAAGTCTCACGGGTGCTGAGTTTTATTGTGACAAGTCTCATAGGACTTCACATCTTTTTGACCAGCAAGCACATTTTCTCAAGTAGTTTTTCCAGCAGGAAGAAGCAAAAATATATTTTTCCAGTCAAGGGCATTCTCCTTCATGTTTCCGTCTGTGTGCTCATAGTCTTTTTAATGCTAATAATGAAGAAAATATTTTGGCAAGTGGCAGCTGGAGGGCCTGATTGGCAGTTAATGAAAATTAAGGAGGATTCATTGCATGGAAAAAAAAAAAATATTGAACAACTGAACCAATGTTTGCTACACCTTGGCCCTCCAGTCCTAATGTGAGCCAAATGTTACATCTCAATATGAAAAGCATGTAGTATTTTAGATGTCTAAGGAAATAATTTGTCGTGTATATCAATTTTCTTGTGACATTTACTCCTTATAACAATTGATCTGAAACGAAACACATGTTCCAGCAATTAAGCTGGCAGAAACAATGTAAAAATCTGGTGCTTTCAGGTATTTCCACTCTTCCAATGTGGGAAGAAAAACCCTGGAGTAGTGCAATACAGCAAATTTTAGCTTTCCAAATGATGCTTACTGAGGATCTATAGTTTGTTTGAAAGCACTGGAGAGTTCAAGTTTTAACAAACACATAAAGAAATATTCCATCTCTATTTTAATGAATAGCTATCCATAACTTAAGGCAAGGACAATCTTGCTAACATAATTATATTTTTTTAACGTGAATGAACACAGAAAAGGGAAGGTGAATGCAGTGGCATATAGCTTCCATTCTGAGATCAAATGGTTGTCAGGTGAGATGTACAGTGTGATTTGCTGGGCTTCTGCACTTTTTGACTGGTGATGAGAGAGAAAGAGGAACACAGAACAACAGGTTAACCTTCACTCTTACAATAAATGTACTAGTCAAACTTGCTGCCATAGAAATACATACATAATTTATCTGGAGAATAAAAAGATCAGAAATTATTGAAGGGTGAGTGCAAGCAGTTGGAGTGTTTTTCCCCCTATCCATGAACCAGGACCAAAACTTTCATCCAACATTCTGTGTGCAGCATAAAAAAGATGAGGGAAGTCAGAAATTTCCATAGGGGTATGAAAGGAATGCTGTAGTCCACATTTATGCATTTATATGTTTACCTTACCTGCTATTGCCAGTTTTTCAGCTCAGCTACCAACAGCTTTTGGCCTCAGTTCTGTAAACACTCCATTCTCGTGCTTAAACTTCTGCATGTGAGGAATCCCTGCTGAAGTCACTGTAACTATTCAAGGGCATAGTTATACTTGCAGAGAAATGAGTGGAGGCTCAGGGTCTTGGAAAGAAAGATGAAATGAATAAATGAAATATGAATTTATAAGAGAAGCAGTCATGCCTACTATGATTGCAGCTGAGCAACTGCAATTTTGCTCATGTGTAATGGATGCTGCGCTGTAAAAACCCATGGTGCTCTGTCTCTGTCTTGCCATCTCATTCAGCCTCTTTTTTCCCATGAGAAATTTTAAGATGACATCAGACAACAAGGAAATATCAGAATCACAGAATATTCTGAGTTGTAAGGGACCCACAAGGATCATGGAGTCCAACTCTTCAGTGAATGGTCCATACAGGGATCAAGCCCACAACCTCAGAGTTATTAGCACCATACTCTGACCAACTGAGCTAATCCCAGGGTCATAATATGTCCAATAGCACATAATTGTGTCACCTTAATATGGTATTAAAGAATATTGTACTAAGCCATGGGGTACTTAGACAACCTACTACATTTCTTTGTTTTAGTTTCCCCTCCAAGATGCTGCAAAGAGCCACATCAGTATGTCAAGCTGTACACTCAAAACACCTGAAAACTCGCACATGTTGCACCATCAGAAGTTAATGTATTTGCCCTATGGACATCATATGTGCAGCAAAGTCAGGAGTTATTTTCCTAGAATAAAAAAAAAATATATATATATATATATATACATATATATATAAACACTATTGTTTTGAGACCATCATTTAGTAGAAGTATTACTGGTTTAGCCAGCATTCTCTCTTTGAGAATTTTACCTTTCTAATTTAGCCTTTAAAGCAGACGTCTATGAGAAGTGTGTCTTTTGTGGCATTGGAGAGAAGAACTGGGTCCAGCGACCCCCAATGCAGCTTCTGAAAGATAAAAAATTAACATTTGTCAAAGCATCAGGGGATTCTCACCGTGTGGTTCCATTAAATGTAACAACACTCATTTTGCTTTGGTCTTCTATAAGAACTAAATTAGCTTTTCCATTTATACCAGACAGATATGTCAGTGGGATTTTCTGATATAGAGCTGATAAGAACTGGGATTTCACCTTGCATCCTGTTTGTAAGAAACATCATGACAAAAGAGACCACCTTCAGATGGAACAGGGAAGCTTGTCAGTAAAGAACCGCTTTGAATGGTTTCATGTAAAGCTTTGTGTAAGTGCATTTGGATATTTGTTTCTTGTTAAAATAATAAAAGTTTTAAATGTTGGAAAAAATAAAAGGTCATAAAAATTGCTGGAATGTATTCATAATTCTCTCCCTTTCTAGCCAGCTGCAAAACAATAAAAATGTTTTCATTGTTCTGAAATGAGATACGTCTTTTTCAAGACTTTCTAATGGTATTCATTTTCTACTGTTGGCTCCTGAAATTCTAGGTCAAACCTATTAACTTCTGTGAGGTTCTGTGTGGCTTAGAGATGGTTTCAGGGAATGCAAAATCAGTACCTCAGATTGACAGTATTTTTAGAACAGAGCAGATAACTGTACAGTTACATGGAAAGAAGCTGTTCTGTCATGGTATAAAAAGTAAAGCTGGAAAGATTTCATCACAAATCTAATGCTTCTTAGAGAAGCAAATTATAAGTCAGTCAGTGATGAAAGGAACTAGGAAAATGTCTTGCTAAAGGCTGACAGTGGCTTTTTCCAACTGATTTTAAAGAAAAGCTTTCTTCATTTCTGTTGTGCTTGAAACTGGCACAACATCAGCTTTTAATTCCAAAGGACTATTTATCTGCTTTCACAATAAATGACAGTTTTTATTCCTTTACAGATGTTACACATGTAACACATTAATTTTCATAAATTACAAAAAATCCCAAGAGAAAATCACTTCTAGGCAAGTGTTACACTGAAAGACTGAGTATGCATAGATGCAACTGGGTGTGCATGCACTTAAGGTTCTTTTACCACACATACATATTATCTAACATTACACCAATTCTTTGATAACTTAAGTAAGACAAAATGATATAGCAAGACTATGTGAAAAATCAGGACTCTTTTGAAATTTATTTCCCCTGAGGAAAAAAAGAAAAGGTAGAAAATAGTTGCTTAGCATAATTTTTCTGTCCTGACTATGGAATCTTGCTTCCATGATGGAGTCCATCAAAATTAACTCATTATGGCATGGGCACAAAGGTCCCACAGAAATTCAGATGCAATTCTCTCTTCATTTCTTTAGGATAACTAAGTGATTATCAATTCCACTTGTACTCAATGTTACAGTACTTTTCCACAAGCAAAAGCATTTATTGCACAAAAACTGATGGTTTGGTGATATTGTGAGGTTTTTTATTTATTTAAGTGCAAGTAGCTGTATTAAAACTAGTCAACATCTATTAGAAAGAATAAAATACAAGCCGGAACAGAAAGGTCTCGCACCAGCTGGCATTTTATTCCATGCTCACGGGGGGCTGACTTGATTCACATCTGATTAGGTCTCTAGAGAGTCAATATTCCCCAATTTGTCATCTATTAAGTGTTCTATTTGTCACCAAAGAGAATAAAATCAATCTTTTCTTCCCCCATCCTTACTACTGCTAGATATATATGGTCATGTATGACACGGGTTTGCTGGGCCTCCAGCCCATCCAGAGCCAGCAGCTACTTCAGCTCCAGCTTTTCATTTCCATGCCTTTACTTAAGCTTGAATTTGCAAAAGATGCATTCTGTGTGCATCAAGTAGCTTTGCTCTAATAATCCTAATTCCACAGAAGACCAAATACTAAGAGAGCAAACGATATAAGTGTTTGGGGTTTTTTTTCCCCAAGACAATTTGTGAAGTATATTTTAGGGAAGCTAATGTGGGGGAAAGGAAATTTTATGTTGCTGTGGTAACTCGAGCAAAAAAAAAGAAATGCGTGCTGAGGCACCCACGTTCAACACAGTTTACTTTTAAAATACCATTGACTTCCTCAGTGAAGGAAAACAATCAGCCAATTTTATAGATAGCTTCTGCTTCCCAACCCCAGGATGTCAGAAGTTCAAATTAAAACAAAGCTCTTCTCCAGCACAATTACTTGAAGTTTTAGAAAGAGGAGCCAATATGCACCTGGTCAATGCACATGATCTTGGGTAAATTATACTTACTTCAAATATTTAGACCCTGGTTCAACCAGTAGCCCATGAAAAATTCTGGGAACTCCCACCACTCTGTTTATACTTGGGTGCAGTCTGATCCTTTTTAATGCCTATGGCTGAACTTCAGCCTGCCAAAGATGACCTCCCCCAAGCTGCAGCCAAATCAGTATTAAATCCAGAAATGGAGGAAAAGCCAGTTCTTTCCCAAGAGGGTCATGTTTGTAACGAGTCTGAAATACAAACAGCTATAACTGGAGAAGCATAGAAAACTCTCAGCTAACTACTCAAGGGATCAGTTAAAGGAAAGAGATGGTGTCCCACCAATCAGTACAAAAAAACAAAAAAAAAAACCACCAGGTTTTGATGAGAAAGTCTGAAACTAAAAGTAGAAAAGGCAGCTGCAAGGAGGAGCAGAGTGAAAGTATGAAGATGAAAATAAAAACTCAGAAATTGAATTTTCAAGCAAATTAAAAGAGAGACCATAATACAGATAGCCTAGACAATGTGAAGACAGGTTCTTGAATTCAATGAAAAAGATCAAAAAACTGCTAAAGGGATTTGGTGAATTGAGAGGTAAAAAGGTTAGGGCAGGAAACACAGAGATTCTTGTCAGCAGCTCTTTCATACATTGAAAGGAAGATAACTAGAAAGCAAACAGGGTGTGTGGAAAGGACCACAGTAATTCAAGGAAAGGTAGTGAAGATGGGGATTTGCATGCTTTGATAATTTCTCATTAATAGCACCAGACTCTGCAGGCACACTTGGTATCTGGCCTGGAGACATCCTCCAGGCACTGAGATGGTACAGCTGCAGAGAGGTATGAGCAGGAGCTGCAGCACTCCAAGCTCCAAAGGTGGGAGCTCCCCTGGCCAAATAAAGCTTGGTTGGCCAAGTTCTGGACACGTTTTGGTACATTTGAAACATTCAGAGGCATAAAATTGCATATCCAACAGTGTCTGTAAAAGATACAGACACTCACCTACCATAAAACACAAGCAGTCCTAAAGCTGCAAATGACAATTACAAAAATAATGCATGCACAGTCTGTGGCTTGGAACAAATGTGTCACGGAGAGAAATTCATTGTTTCACTTTCCAAGAGTGCCTAGGAGTTCAGGGTTGTTATTTGTTTTGTTTTCGATTTTCTGAGAACTGAAAAGGTTGTTCAGTAGAAAGTGTGGGCAGCAGACAGGCCTAGTTCTTCACTGATGACTGAACATGCTGTTCCTGAAGCAGCAGCAACTGCTTTCCAGAGAGGAAATATTCTCACAGTACTCTCAGTCTTGCTTTTTCCTCTTATGCCATGCAACATGTTTCATGGTATTTGGCTTTTTCTCCTATGTTTTAAAAACACACTTGGAGTACTCCATTACATATAGCTTTATTTCTAAATCGATATTAGTTCAAAGATACTTACCTAAGAAAGACTTGGCATTTATTACAGGGAAAACCCTTTTCTCATGGAATTTCCTTTTCTCTCTTGGCCAGAATGGGTACTGGCAAATAATATACAGACTTTACTGATGAAGATCAGCTGGTTTTCACTGAACTATAAGCCCTTTCCAGTTTCATAGTTATTGTTTGAATTTCTTCTACTGTTTCGATAACATTATTGGTTGCACTTAATTATATCCCTGTGGAAACAAAGAGATAACATCCTCCTTTCTCAATATCTCTCTCTCACACACATGCTAGGAACCAGCTTCCTAATTACCAAGTAAGGCTACTGTTAATGACAACATAATCAAAATGTAGAAATTCATATTTCAAATGCATGAAAAAACACCATCTGCAGGCATCTTTTAAGTGAGACTTTAAAAACCTGACTCCGTCTGTTCCGTGGACATTAAAAATGTGTAAAAATGAGGATTTTCCCTGGTGTCTTTGGCCAAAATCTCTCTTTTACCCAAAATTGCACAGTCTGTTCAGTTCAAATTATTCATAATACTACATCTATTTTTTCTTTCTTTAATTTCACGTGGTTACATCTCCTCACATTCCTTCTCAGCATGTAACCCTTTCTAATATAGATTATGATAAAACTCATTTAATTATGATTCAGTTAAGCCTGGTGTACTCCATTATCATTGTTCAGGTTTTTGTTGTTTTTCTCTCTATGTAGTTATTTTTCAAGTTAAATCCTTGATCTGTTTTTCCTCTGTATATTTTCCCCTGAGGCCTTTATTTTTAGCAATTTTCTCTGTGAGCTGGTTATATTCTTACATTTTTTTTCTTTCACTAGTATTTCTATTTATCACAGATCGGTATAATCTGCAAATTACATTAATAAATTTATAAGACTGGTCCTAATTGCCTGTGCATCTGCCTTTATTCCCTGCTGATAATTTGTGTTATTCCATGATGCTTTAGTAAGCATTTAGCAATTATGAACATATCTCAGTGAAGACACCTTTGGGTTAGATGCTTTTCTGGATAGTTAGAACCTGCTTCTATATCCACTGAATTCAGTTGAAATACTTCAAGTGACATTGACAGTTTCCATGTCAAAAGAAACAGCACAGCTTTCAGATGATCATATTTGGGCAACATGCCTTGATACTAAAGCTCTGAGTAGATCAACAGGAAGAGACAGATCATAGACTCCCAGAATTATAGAATGGTTTGGCTTGGAAAGGACTTTGAAGATCATATAGTTGCAACGCCCCCTGCTATGGCCAGGGACACCTCCCACGAGAAGGATGATCTGTGGTAAGGACTAGAGAAGTCTTTGGCAGAGCAGCACCCCTGAGACAAGGAAATGAAAGGGATTCAACACGAGTATATTTTATTAACAGAAATGCCTAAAGGAATAACACTCCAGCTAACCAAAACTTTTGACAGGCCTTTTCAATGTTTCTCTTTGAATGAAGCTATATTTCTCTCTTGTAAGATTTTTTTCCCAGCCCCTCTAGACTACAAATTAATTTGAAGAATCACCAAAAATTTGGCATAATACACTCCTCAGAAAATTCTGTATCCAGTGGTGAACACTTTATAACCAAGAGGAAAAACAAATTGAGATTTTTTTTTTTGTTCATATAGAAAAAATACCTTTTTTCATGTTGTACTCTGTCTTCTCACCAGCATACCAATGACTTTTGATATTCTGTGTGCCATGTGATTCAATGACATTTATAAATATGTTATATTCCAGAAAAGACAGTTAGTCTAAAATTAGGTAATTAATACATGACTGTATCCTCGTTAATAAATACATTTTTTCACAGTAGCAATTAATTATCCTCATGGCAACAGGTTTGGTCCCCCTGTAAATTAGGACATTTCTTGACTATTTGGAATTGTCAGTAGAAGATTAGCAGTACTGAGCTGCTAGGGAACCTCCTGCAGACTGTAATCCCAGTCACAAAAGAGAAGAGTTGAAAATGGCATGGAAGAACAACTGCTTCTGTACATGGATTCACTGAGCCAGAAGGCATAGAATCATTTCTAAGAAAGGACAGAGTTTTCTATATTTTTTGACACTTCAGCATCAGCAGGAATGCCTCCTACCTCCCTCAGGGAAAAATTACTGGTCTCTCTATGTGGATATATAGCAAAAACAATACTTCACTGAACTTTGAACAACCAATTCTGGCAGGGATTAAATGGCAATATTGGTCAATAAGTGCTGCTGTTATGAGTTGGTAACGTTTTTTAGATCTACTGAGATGCAATTTTGTAGGGCATCATTTTAAATAAAGCAGATAGTGTGTGCTTCTGAATAGGCATCAGTATCATGAACTGCAAGCCTGGCTTTCCCAGGTATGCTGCAGCAACTGCTGGCTCATCTGAAATCTGCGAATTCAAGAGCAGAGTCCAACAGATCTGCCAGCACCACCAACAAACAGATGAGATGAACACCCAACTCACTGGGGTCCATTGCTCTCTGTTGCAATTGTGGAAAAATTTTCTTCTGGATGATATATTTACACTGAAAGATAAGGGACAGAGGACAAAAGGGAATATCATTCTGCCTGTTTAGTTAAAGGACAGATCCTTTAGACAAATGTGCCAAAAGATCAGTTAGAGGGAAAAAAAAAAAAAAAAAGAATAAAAAAGGTGGGGAGAGGGAAGAAGAAAAAAAAATGGTGAAATTGTTCAGAGTTCAGATGTAAGCCCAACCCTGCATCTAAATATTAAAGACCATTAAAAAACACAAAGTCATTTGAGGGGCTTATGTCCAACCAAAATTCATTATCTGTATAGATTTCCATGGTAACCTTGGGTATAAGTTGTAATAACATTTATTCCACTCATCAAAAGAAGCCACTTAAGTACTAGAAAAGATATGGTATTAGAAGCAGTTGTGAGAAACCAGTGACAGCTGCCTTCCCATGGGTTTGTGTCAGGTAGCTGAGGACAAGCCTCAACTGCAGCTTCTCCTAAAGAGGTGGCATTCAGAAACCACCCTTTCAGTAGACACCAACTTCTCTGATACCTTGTAAAAACTCACATTGCAGATTTTGTCTCAAGTACAATGAGAAGAGCTCTACTCTATCCAGCCACTTATCTTTCAATAATTTGTAAGATCTTTGGCCTTACATCTACTCTTACTATGTGGGACCCACAGACACACTCATATCAAACCAGCTACAGACAATTGTTTTTACCAGGCTACAAGCAGCACTCAGCACAGGTTTTCCATTGTGCTTTTTCTTAGGTAAACGACAGGTAATACAGTGGGTTGGGGATTTTGGAGGGACTGGAAGGCATTTTCTGAACTTATTTCCTCTCCCCAATCCCAGAAGAAATGGTAGATAAAAAGGGGGTTGGGAGGAGGGAATGGCAATTAGCACCATCGTTGTTTCCATACTGTATATCACTCTTTCTCTCCTATCCCACCAGCATTGGCACATATCTAAAGTAATACATTTTTACATATCTGTACACTGTCAGTCTGATTTTCTCTAGAGAAGGAATGTACTGATTAACAGATTTAAGACTTCGGGTTTTTAAATGCTTTCATATCAGGCTGCATTTGCTGCTACCCTATGCAGCAATGATCTCTGAATCAGCAGTGGCTTCAGACTCAGCCATTGGGGATCTACAGTTAACAAAGGATGGAACAGTTACTTCTTTTCCTTGTTTCCTCAAACAACCCAGTGAAAAGTATGTGCCAAAACCATATACCATAAATGAAGGATGTTTTTGACTCTTCTACCCTGTAATCATATTCTGCAAGTCTGGTTTTGCAGTTTAAGTCAATCCACAGTCAACCCCCTACTAAAATGTTTCTCACTCCTCTCCTAAACCCAAACTATAGACTTGAGCCCCAGCTTTGTGTCAGCATCATCACTGATCCACTAAGCTGCAGCAACTCAGATCTAGCTGAGAATCAAGATTTGACCCGGTTCCCTGACAAACACTTGTCAGCCAGGTCAGATCTGATTCCTGATCTGCATCTTCATGCAATCACATAATTGCTCTTGTTCAAACAAGGAAGGGCGTGGGAACATGCAGATGAAAGCAGGGGAATTACTCCATTCAGCAACACCACCATAAGCTGGCTGAACTCACATTTTGATTGCTTTTCACTGGAATGCAATTCTATAAACCAACAATAAAACCCTTTTGTTCGTTTTATTTAAGATGAGAGTAAGTGACTATCAGAAGAATAGATATTATTATGCTGAATTTTAACTTCATCCCAATTTTTGCCTTTTTAACTCTGGTATAGCATTACCGATATCCCAACTCCTCGGATTGAACTTCTGCTGTACACACAGCGCAGTTATTCCCAGGAACGTACCTGATTCCAAAGGAGTGAGATAAGAAAAGTAGTTAATAGATTTTCTTACTAGGACACTTTTGAAGTGGTTTGTGGGAGTTTTCATTTACCATTGTCACTTGTCTATAGAAGAAAAAAAAAAAAGGAAATAAAAAATCTCTGAAGGTTACAATTGTCCAAGCTGGATTTACAGGCTAAAATAAAACTGAGATGTCTTGATGGTATTCAGTGACTTTTAGTTGGTTCAAAATGAGGACTTCTGTTCCACAAAAATTGGTATGTCCTCATCTTGGGCTGCCTCAACCAATCTGATTAATTCAGGCTCAAGTAGCAAGGTACCTTGGGAGTTAAGCTGGAACAGCGGCTGACAGGGAGCCTGAAGGTGAAGCCATGCTGCCCAAATTAAAATCCACATTGCAAGAATAGCACTGCTATTCTAACTCTTGGTTGTTGCATACCTCTTCATTTGAATTTTGGAGAAAAATGCAGCTATATGTACTGCAGACAGCCTTCTGTCCTAGAGAGAATCATAAAGACTTCACATCCATAACTGTTGCTATAGTAGAATCTTTGCTTATACAATTTTCCATTTGAAAGTCTTTTTTCATCTTAATTCAGTATGTACTACATTGACCTATTGCAATAAAGAGATTAAACTGTAACACATTGATTTTAAAATTTTATTGTTGAAGTAACAGGGGGAAGGGGGAGGGTGGAAAGTGTTGCAGACAGTAAGCACATATATGGTTTCTTTTCATACCTATGCCTAGCTGTCTGGGAAGTTGCAGGAAGTGCCAGGACAGTACAAGGGAGGGGTCAGGCAACCTCGCACTTCAGCTGAGTGCTCTGGTGGGCTCTGCAGCTCCTAACAGGAAGGCCACATTCCCACCTAGTTAAAACAGCCTCCTACAGTCATCAATAGCTTTTCATCAGCACACTGAGCACCCTGCAACACTACCAGCACATCAGGATATCAAAACGCATTTGTTCCAATATTTCCATTTCAGTGTATCAGTAATAGCACATATGGGACTTTTGCTGCCCTTGAAAGAGTACCAAAGCTTTACTACATCCCACTCCCACTCTGTCTGACAGGGTACAAAACCCAGTGAAGATTTCATATTTTGAAGATTAATTGCCAGAAAGGTGGCTAAAGGAATAGTCTTAAATGGATGGTCATTATGTGCTGTTGATTAGTTCTGCTCAGTGCATTGCCAAGAACTGGGAGAAACACACAAACAGACATTTAATCACTTTGTGATAATCAGAAGCTAACACGAGAGTTGCCTGAAAGGAGAGGGGAGAAATCTGAATCTTTATACGCTCATTTACTGCTTATAAAACTGCAAGAAAGGGAGAGAAGAAGAAACTTTTGCTCAAATGGTGTTAATTTTTATTTTTCCAGAAAATGTTCAAAAAGATCTCACAAAAAAAAAAAAGGTGATTTTGTATGACTAAGTATGGGTGTTTATACTGCCTCCATCTAGGCTAAGAGATGTTGCCAATATAATCAATCTTCATAGATTAGATGCCTTTTATCTCAGTCCTGTAGCAGCCACCTTCATTTGGTCAGATTAATCACTCTGTTGACCATGTTAACCAGATTTCCCCTAACAGAGAGCTGGATAATTAGCTGAGATGTAGACATGGGCATGATTAAAGTTTGTAAAATGGATATTTTTTTTTATTTTCAAGCTTGAACTGCCAAAGGATTTTTTTACCTTTTAAGTTTATTTCTACTGTACCACTGCTCCATGCAAGAGGTCTAGCTAAAACATGCTCTCACTATTGCCTTACTAGTTCAACATTACACTCATCTGCCCATTCAAGAGAGAGAATGGGAAAGATTGCACAGGAGCTCAGTAACTTACTCCTAACATCAAGGTCAAATATCCCTTTAACCCAAAAGAAACTTCTATTATTGCTTTGGGAAAGACAATAAAAAAACATGAAATGCAAAACATACAGTTCAAAGAGAGCACAGTTCTGTTCCATTACAAATTGTACTCATTTTTTGATTTCAGACTACTTCTTGCAATCCATCTGTAATACCTACCTTCACTTATTGAAAATAAAATCTACATTCATGCTCAGCAAAACAGTCAAGGAGATGCTCCTACAGTCTAAAGACATAAATTCAATAAGAACAGAAGAGAGAATGAGAAAGAAACCAATCTGTAGAATTACTTTAATGGCAGGTAGCTTGAAAATTAAGATCCAGAATTTTGATCAGTTGATTTTATTAAATATTTCAAGAGTGTCAGAGTTTTTAAGCACTTATTATAAAACCTTCATCAGTCTTACAGTCTCATTTTGGAGCAGGGGGAATCATTTACAAACTATTTCTGGAATATATAGCACGTGGGAAAAATTAACATGAGGCTTTTAACTTTTGGTCCTACTGCAGTGTAAACATTAAATAATGATAGCTCAAACATGAAATGCTGCATCCTGATCCTGATACAGCTCATGGGAGAACTTCAGGATACGGAATGGCCCATGCACACAGCTCATCCATCGCACTCCCTGGTTTGGTTCTTTGGGTGAGTCTATTAAACAACATGCGATGGACCATTAAGTAAGCTCTCAGTAATTTAATAGCTCAAGTCAGCAAGGTTCCTTACAAAGGCTGACTCACTTCATATATTTTAAAGACAGATTAAGTATTTTCTTTTTATTTTCAGTGAGAGACTTGATCAAACCACAGGGCTCCCTTTTCACTTTAAAATTTTGTTCTTGCTTGCTTTAAATGCTTCTTTGCAGTGTTGCCCCAGAGTATTCCAGCCACTCCCATATCCTGGGAGAAGCAATTCTGGCTGATATTTCACTTTCCTGAGTTAGTTTTACTGGCTGGATCATTTGTTTCTCTTAAAGCATTCTTATACAGTTTGACAGTTGCAAGATCAAGAAACACACAAGATAAATGGAAGTCAGCCCATCAGAAACTGAGCCCTTTAATCCACTAGACAAATGGTTGAATTTAAATCAAAAGTGGATCTGGGATAATTTCAAACCCGCTTGAAAGTTGTTCAGACTAATTGCAGGCAGAGAGGGTTAGCTGAAAATAAAATTACTTCGACTGAAATTTAGCTTCCAGAATTTGGCTGAACAAAAAAAACATGGGCTCTTTTATTCATGGTAGAGTTAGGATGTACTCAACTGTTTTTCTTTTTGATTTACACTGTCTGAAACTGAATGGCTGTACATTATGAATATAATTTCTGGGGCAATAGCTTTATAACTTCCAAACTTTGCCAGTGTCATAAACATTGACATTTGTAAGCTGCTGAAGGAAAATCTCGATAACAGAAAGCTCTGAATTTCTCAGACTAGTCTTATTCAGATATCTGAAGCTAGAGCCAAATTCAGAATTATACCCTCCATAAATTCAGGCCACTGTTTCTCAATAGCTACTGTCTGCCTAATTAGGCCTCTTTAAGATGAGGATGAAGCCAGAAATGAGTATCCACTAAAGGGCTCAGACTCATAATATGTTTAAAGTTAAGAACGTGTGGTGTATATCTGCTTTATCCTTATTACCAGTAGCTTGAAAATAAGCCAATTATCATTTTAAATAACTTACAGCCTTATCCACCTCTTGTCAGCTTCTAAGATGTTAAGAGGGAGGGAGAGCAGCCAGGGGTTGGGGAGAGAGCAATAGAGTAATTGTTGCCTTTGATTCAGAAAAAAAAGCTGTAAGAGGTATTTTTCATCTAGGAGATGAAGCAGGAGGAACTTTCACCTAAGCAGAGCCAAAGGTTTGGTGAGGGTTTGCCCATCTACTGCTGACAGCAAAAGCCACAGGAGGAGTAACTTCCCTCTGAAACTGAAAAAGGAACACACAGGAGAGAAAAAAATACACTATATCTGTATACACATATGCATAAACCCTCTCCATTTCATGGCCAAGTGTGGCTTCTTTCCGGAGTTGCCTTTAATCACTGCTTTAGGGAAACTGCAGCCACCCCCACAAATCTACGTGCATTTTGACCATGTCTACTGAATAGCTAATAGCTGCTCCACACCATATTAAAGTGAAAACTTCTTTAAAAACATGATTGTGCTCAATCTTCTTTCCTTGTCAACTGTGCTTCCTCTCGCTCTCCCCACAGGTACACTTCTGAACACCACATCTTACACAGCTGATGGTTTGTCTCACTTCTGTAAACATGAAGGCTATCTGGAGCTCTCTGTTGGTCCTCCTCCTGCTTCAGAAACACCACCACTAATCACCTGGACATGAGAAAACAAAGCACTGCTTTATCTGCTTCTGGGCACATCCTGCACCTACCCACAGTTTCCACCTGGTAGAAGGGGAGAGGAAGAGAGGAAAGAAATGCCAAAGTATGGGTTAGGCCACAAATACATGTGGCAGCACTGCTGTCACACACACTTCATGTACCGAGAGGAACTGAGTTTGTTTTGGGAAGAAAACTTTAGGAGAAGCCAAACCACTGCATACATACCAACCTATAAATCCAGGCAAAGAAGTTTTCACAGTTCTAGGAACATATGCAAATAAATGCAGCCATACCCACACCAGGAGGGAAAATGTTTATCTACACAGGGGAAAACCAAAATATGTAACTCTGCAAGGGACTGCAGTAGCTTTGATTCTGGGAAAAGGAAGTGTGATTTCTGCTTTTGTTTTACCTACATTCAGATCATTCTGTGTGCGAATTTTTACATTATATTAGTGATTAGCTCTGTTCTCAGAGCTTGGGAGAACATCCTAAAATAACCACCCTAAATGAAACTTCCAGGCCTCTGTGTGTGCTCTAAAATTCCATCCTTCAAAACTAGGGGGGAAAAAATAAAAAGCAAAAAAAAGAAGGGGAAGAAAACCCCAAAACACAGAAGTTTCATGTAACACTCTTCCTTTCTATCTGAGAAAAAAATCTGATTCCTTAAGCCCCCTGACTGCACCAAGAGAGCCCACTGCATCTGTTAAACTCATTGACTGTGACTACTACCTTTATATGAAGCAAAATTTCTGCTTTATGAGCTTGAGCTCGTGTGAAGCCCAGCAATAATGTCATCAGAGCCCTGTGGGCATGGCAGGGAGGACTGACAAGGACAACATGCCGTAGAGTCTGTGGGACCAGATTCAACAGGGCTACGCGCTTCAGCTGGAATATTGCTGGGCCTCAGCATGATCCAAAATACCATTCCTGTTACAACATTTTGAGCTGCCAACCACTGGTAAATTTATTGACTGGCTAAAAAAAATACAGAGAAGTCAGCCATTTATTTTATTATACTTTTATATGTCCATTACAATGGCAAAATATAGTAGGAGAAAAAAAACACCTTTCCTCTTCTCTTGAGAGATATTTCCAGAGTACTGGCTTGACTGACTCCAGGAATGGCTTGACTGCTCTTATTTGGATAATTTTTGTAGTGTACATGGAGCCATACAGTATGTTATAGACAAAAACACAGCATTGATTTATGGATTTTTGAATAGCAGGTCTGCTTCAACATTTTCCCTTGGCCTTCGCACAAAAATGCTGGGAGAATAAATAAATTCTGCTGTGCTTTTACTGCCCCAAGCACAAGAGATAACCAGTTAATGCATAATTACAGAACCCTACTAAGAAAAATTATCATCCTCTGGGAGTCCATTTTTAATTATTCTCCAGCCAATGACTGTTTTCAGCACTGACCTCAAGTGGAGAAGGCACATGACTTGCACACTGCATTACCCGTACAGGTTTAGGGACCAAGATGGGACCTGGAGTGTAGTTAAAGTTCTACCCTTTATTCTTCCAATTAATTCATGGTTGTCAATACTAACCTGAGGGGACATTAGACAGGTTCTTTCTTAATGACATTTGGTTATTTTCACTATTTTCATTAATGAAATTCCAGCAATAAAAGTGATTATCACCTTAAAATTTTGTGGAGAAAATGCACTGCTTGGCACATCAAATTGAAAAATCTCTAATTATATGTCACAATAAGCAGCCAAATGCTGCTGTAGAAACACACCACCAAACACAGCCTCCTTTTTGAAAGGTGTAAATATAAACAACAGACTTTTGCCACAGCTGTATATGCTGATCATAAGCAACCAATGCTTTTTTCCTTTTTTCTTTTCTCTAAGTCTCTTCACCGAGAGGGCCCAATTCTCCAGTGATTGACACCACTCCCATTTAACTGACTTCAACAGTTCAGGTCCCTTTATCCATAAATGAGAGCACAACCCAATCACAGGAGGAGGTAGGGGTTTCCACACAGAACAAATCTCTCCCTCAGCACACAGGGAGATGTTTCAGCAGATTTCTTTCCCCAACACTCCAAAGCTTGAACTGCTTCCAATGTACTTTTGCTTGATCATAAAGCTGTCCAGTTTACCAAGGTTAATAAGGACAATGAAAGCCATTTTTTTGTGTGTGCTGGAAGCAGAAAATCAGAACCTTGAGCTTTAAAAAAACACATATACAGGGAAGAATACATTTCATAGATGAGCAAATTCACACTCCTCCTTTCACTGTTTTTAGATGAGGTAAATCTAAGGCACATTTTAGGTGCACAGAATTGTCATTTTCCAAAATAACTTCAGTTAAAATATTCCAAGGAGTCTTATGTTCAGGAAAATAGTAGAAAACACCTCATATCTTTGGACCAGCCAAAAAAATTATCTACGAGGCTACTTGCTTTCAGGGTTGAGCTACATAAACTCAAATTTACTCAAGATTTTTCTTTCTCTTTGGCATCATAACAACTGAATTTTCAAAAGAATTTATCAAACCATGTGTTATCCCTCTAATTGCTCAACTTTCCAGACACAATATTTAAAAATGCCCCTCAGAATTTCACTGGTAACCCTGGGCGTTTAATCTGTGTTTTCTTGCTTTTGCTTTTCCTCTCCTTGTTCAGAGTTCCACGTGGTTTCACATTTGTGACATCTGGGGACCCTCATAATCATATCCATATTGTGCAAATAAAGTAGCGAGAAAAACAGTGCACTGGGTTTGCATAGCCAGGTTTTGGTAGGCAAGGGGCTACAGGGGTGCCTTCTGTGAGGAGCTGCCAGAAGCTTCCCCCATGTCCTGCCGAGCCAATAGCAGACAGCTCCAGGGAGGAGACCGACGCTGGTGAGGGTGGATGTCTAAAGGAGGTTGTAATTCCAAGGGAAGTCCATGCTGGAACAAGCTCCTGGCAGAACCTGCGGACCCACGGATAGATAAGCCCACACTGAAGCAGGTTTGCTGGTAGAGCTTCTGACCCTGTGAGGGACCCACGCTGGAGGAGCTTGTACCTGAAGGATTGCACCCCGTGGAAAGGGATCCATGCTGGAGGAGTTCATAAAGAACTGCAGCCCTGTGCAAGGACTTATGCTGTTCATGGAGAACTGTCTCCCATGGGAGGCACCCCACAGTGAAGCAGAGAAAGGACTCCTCTCCCTGGGCAGTCACAGAGAGAACCTGTGATGAACTCACAGTAACCCCCATTCCCATCTCCCTTTGCCACTGGGAGTGAGGAAGTAGAGCTTGGGAAGCAGTGAGGGGTGCAGGGGAAGGTGTTTTTAAGATTTGTTTTACCTCTCATTATTCTGTTCTGATTTTGATCAGTAATAAATTCAATTAATATCCCCAAGTCAAGCCTGTTTGGCCTGTGACAGCAATCAGTGAGTGATCTCTCCCAGTCCTCATCTCAACTCATGAACCTTTGTTATATTTTCTCTCTCCTGTCCAGTTGTGCAGCAGAGTGGTAGAGTCGCTTTGGTGGGAACCTGGCTGCCAGCCAGGGTCAACCCACCACAGATAGGACTACCTGTACAAATACTGCAAGTGATTCACAGAATCAGATTGAAAATCTGGTCCCACAACTCTCTTGACTATGCTCACAGTTGCAGTCTCCTGGAACTGAAAATCAAATAGCAAAGGGTTGCTAACTGAACTGGTGATCCCTTTCCTGCAGTAGGACATTGGCTAATACCTGGTTCTCAGAGTCAAACAATATTACCTGTATATATTATTGATTAATATTTTACAAATCACAGATACCTAAATACTGATTGCTGAATTTTAAGATATTTAGATATATTTTTCAAGCTTGTGTTTAGGAGAGGTTTTACTCTGTTTTAATGTGAAAAACTAGAACTATATCAACAGTGAAATCTCTGTAAAATGCACATCTGCTTTAGAACAGTTACATTCTCTATTCTTAACTTTAAAATTCAAAGCAAGGGAAATATATTGCTTAAGCAGACAAATGCATGCATTCTTAGCTCTCAGCCTTCAGCTCTTGACTTGGGCTGTACAGACATGAAGTACTAAATGTATTCCTAGAAACTGTATTTATCTATTCCCTTATTTAAGTGAATGTTCTAAGATGTTTTTCAGACAAGCTTCTACATTTTAGATCTGTTATCATGCTACTGGATTTGGTACACTTCATGTAGGATCACTTAGGATCACTGCAAGTTTTGCCAGTAGTTAAGGTAATGCTACAGTTGCAGAGCTCATGAAAGATATGATAGGAAGCAATGGTGGAACATGGATGTCTTGACCTGTCACAAGGGAAGATAGGAAGAAACAGCACTAGGGCTTTGCCTGGGAACAGGGTCTGAAACATTTTTCTTCGAGAACAAAAACTTGATTTGGTTGGTTTACATACTCATCTCTTTTGGGTAATTTAGGGACATCTCCTGATGTTGTTCCTCAGAAGCCTTTATTAATTTCCAAGAAATTGCAACAGAGAGAATAAATGCTCTGAAATGTGTTAAGTATTAATGCACACAAGTGAAACTGGCTCCAAAGTCATTAACTAGATGACTCAAGACTCTGCAAACTCCTTTCTTGTAGAGCAACCAGTATGTCCTACAGCAGATACAGGTTGATTGAAAAGATGGAACTGAAATTGATGCCTAACGAGGGAAGCCTCAAAACTTAACCAAGACCTGTACAAGGAAGGATTGTGCTGCAGAGAAAAAGAATCTACAGTTTCTAAACTTGGCATAACTCAGTTCATTAGTCTTATGCTTTCTCATTCCCACTCACAGCAACGAACTCAAGCATTTCTCTTGTCAGAAGAAAGAAATAATACTACATGCATTTCAAAGTTTGTTGAAGACACGCTAAAGTAAAATATCAATCAGAATTTCGGAGCAAAATCTCACCTCTCTTGAGCAAAGAAGGTATGGAAATTAACTCAGTTACCTTAAATTGAGGTTGTCAAACAGTCTGTAAGGCCACTTATATATACCAGATTCTCTGCAATTGCTGTGGTAAAGGATGAAAGTTAAATCATTTCCAATTGAAAAGTTCAATATCCTATTATCAAACCCCTCAGACAGCCAACACCCTATGCCATGGGATTATCCTAAATTCACCAGCAAATAAACTGCTTTCTTTGTCTGAAAATGCAAAAAGCAAGGAACACAACAGATCATTTATATTTAGAAAAGCAAAACCAGCTGATAAATCTCAAATATGACTGGCTCAGTAGCATTATGTTAAGGACCTGAAAGTCTTTCATTCCCTTTTAAAGCAAACCCCATTTGAATACACATAGCAGTTAAACTGCCTAACAAGATTTATGATCAAAGCAAATGTGAAGTAATTGCTAGCAGTTTGTGCAGCAAAGTGCCTCATACAAATAAAGGCAACAATATCAATAGAAACTAATTTGGTTCAAAGTATAAGGAAACAGACCTCACAGGGGGGAAATAAAAAATGTATACATTCATGTTATCAGTTCACAGTTATTTTTAAACTTCCACTGTGAAGTCACAGCACTAGCAGAAATGGGTTTTCCTGAAAAGTATCTGTTCATAAATGGGATCTGAGTAATAAGGATTTCAGATTCTCTTGGACATTTCCATAGTCCTATACATGAGTCCTTGATAAAGACTTCCTGAGGAGGAGTGGGCCTGGAGGCCAAATATGAACAACCAAAAACCAAATAGGAATTTCATCTCTGGTAGTTAACATCTAAATTAAAATAAATCACATAACTCACCTTGACTTAAATGTCATCACCATTTCTACAAATGCCTGCTATTGTTATGACAACGTCTATCTGTTCAAGAAGAAGGCATGGCAGGAGCTGAATCACCTTATACTCATGGTCCTCCATGTCTGGAATAACAGCTTTAACATGAATGCCATTTTGGCTTTTTGCAATGCCCTAAACAATGCAAATAATTTCACAATAATGAGAGCAACATTAGTTTTCAAAAGGCTCATGATATTTCACTGACCACTGAACACTCACAACCTGACTAATAAAAAAATGGTTCCTCATTACTGATCATGTATTTTGTGGTTCTCTGATACTCTAAGCAGGAAGAAGGATGACCAGTGAAATGCTGACAGTACTTGAAACACTCAACATGGATAAAAAGAAGCATAACAGACCTTTAAAACCCTGTTTCATGGGCCATGTCAACAGTCATGTCAACTTTGCTACACTGAAAAGTTTACACTTGCTAGTAAATGATAACCATTCTATATCCACCCACTGAAATTTATGCTATTACTAAATTTCATAGCAATAATTCACCATAAGAAGGTCTAAGTCTAAGATTTAACTCAATCTATGCATTTTCTAACCTGTGAAAGGCAGCTTGGAGTAACTCCAAACCACATACTTTAATCCTTCAGAAACGACTTCTGGACACCAACTCTCTCCCCTCCAACCTCCTCTACCAATTCTGAGTAAATTTCTAGCATAACTAAAGGCCAACTACAACCTCATCTGACTGATGCTCATAATCTAAACTTGGAACAGTCTGAAATCATGCCAGAACACAGAATGGAGCCTTTTTAGCAGCACAGATGATCATCTATCCGCAAAGGGAACACAGAAGATGGTTTCTCATCTGGGGCATATCTGCAGCATTTGACTGAGAGCTACATGGTCTTATGGAGATTATGAGACATTTGCTAAAAGAGATGACAGGAGCAAAAGGTAATTTACTAAAATGTTTTGAGTCTTTCTGGAACATATCCTCCAAAACCTGATGGGAAAACCTCACTTTCATCTGGCATCTATTACTTTGGTGTACCATATGATGGGTTTTCTTTACTACCTATTATATGGACTACTTAAATGATAATAATATAAATGCCCATAGTCTATAATGACACAGAGAGAAATCTTTCACACATGCAGTCATGCCCTTTTGTTACAGGGTAAGGTGAAGCCCTTCAAGGGCAGAGCCTGTAGCCTCAGCACAGAAGAAAGTGGTACTGAACAAAAAATAAAAGAACTTTAGAAGAACATTCTAAAGTTTTGGGGTCTTCATTAGACAGTCAGTAAACAAATGTAAGTGGGATACATCTGCCCTAATGCAGGGAGAAGAATGACAGATGTTTAAGAATGAGAGGGTCACTAGATTCCCTTTCTATAATCAATAGTGAGAGGTTGTCACCTGAAAACAATTAATTTCATCTACAAGTCAGATAAATCACTGTGTGGAAGTGTGTATCTCTCTTCACAGATTACATAAAAAGAACCTAAATTATTAGCTTTTTCTACAATTTATAGCATTTAAACATCTGCAATTCAGCAATTTGGTATTTCTTACTAATACTGAAGAGTCTGGTGATACCATGCTCAAACAAGATTGTTGTATCAAGTCGGCACGAAAATTTTAGGCCTTCCTGGTGGATAAGCCAATTGCAGTAACTCAGCAACACACAACATATCCCAGCACGAAACATCAGTGCCTAGGGAAATCCATCTAAAATAAAGTGCTGGAACACCTTCAAACACTTATGTCACCATAAAATTTAGCTCCTCTGTCTATTTTAGCTTGCAGAATATTTGGAATCACAGATCTCTTTAGAATTGTTATTGTAAGGATGCTCCAGGTTGCAGACAACCAGAAAAAAAGCCACCTAAATTTTCAGAATAATTATTTAATATTTGTTTCTTTGCCATGGAAGAATTATCTGTAGCAGAGGCACACGACTCCAGATCTGCACCACTGGTTAAGTTTTCAGCAGATTTGGTGGCTCCGTGTTGCTGTGGTCGAGATTGTATTGCTCACCATTCTCCTGGTCACTGGGAGGAACTAATCCCTTGCTTCCAGAGAGAAGTTCTGTCTCTGTAAAGGTGGAAGCACTCCTCTAGTTTCTGCACTGTGGCTCTCATGAAAATTACTAAGCAGGCCTCTATAAAAGCCAGTGAACCTCACAAAGTAACCAATTACTTGTAAAAATCAATTTAGTAGCTGTGCTATAAAGGAGGGCAAAGACCATTTCAGGAGCTGATCTACAGTTGTGGATTTCTAAAGAATTATGAACATTCACAACAACCAGTGCCTCATGAACACAAGGTACATTTCTTTGACCTTGCCCTCAATAACAGTAATGTATAACATATGTATTAAAAAACCACCAGAAATGTTACCACAAGTGCTTCTCTGGCACACCCAAGGAGCAAATGAGTGTGTAACAGATGTTAGTCACGTTCTTAAAATGCTACTGGGAAGCAGTCACATATTATAGTAATGAGTATGGTGCAAATCTTACTCAGTATAATAAAGCTACACCAATTTCAACACGTATTTTCCAGAGGGGAAAAAAAAACCCAACAAGCCTTCTACTTCTTATTTCTCATGTCTTGGGAGGCAGTAATAGTCAAGAAAGGTTGACAAAGCATTGCTGGGTAGGCCAAGCAACAGGTGAAGTAGAAGGAGTAAGGTTCTTAAAGAAAGGCCGAGACCTGCATCATCCTTAAGGTTTTCTTATAAGACACATGAACCAGAGAGGTAAATCAATTATTCATTATGTTGCAAGGAGCCGCAGATCAATGTCTATTCCCCAGATGTCACAGAATCAGAGAATCTGCTGAGATCGAAGGGACCCACAAGGATCATCGAGTTCAACTCCTGGCCCTGCACAGGACCATCTCCAAGAACATCTCACCATGTGCCTGATAGTATTCTCCAAATGCTTCTTGAACTCTGGCAGACCTGGTGCTGTGACCACTTCCCTGGAAAGCCTGTGCCAGTGCACAACCACCCTCTGGGTGAAGAATCTTTTTCCAATATCCAACCTAAACCTACCCTGACATAACTTCACACCATTCCCTCAGGTCCTGTCACTGGTCACCACAGAGAAGAGATCAGTGTCTGTCCCTTTTCTTCCCCTCACAAGGAAGTTGTAACTGCAATGAGCTCTCCCCTTAGTCTCCTCTTCTCCAGGCTGAACAGAACAAGTGACCTCAGCCAATCCTCATACAGCTTCCCCTCAAGGCCCTTCACCATCTTTGTTGTCCTCCTTTGGACACTCTCTAATGACTTAATATCTTTCTTACATTTTGGCACCCAAAACTGCACACAATATTCAAGTTGAGGCCGCCCCAGCGCAGAGCAGAGCAGAGCAGAGCAGGACAATCCCCTCCCTCGGCTGGCTGGCAATGCTGTGCATGATGCCCTCCAGGACATGGTTGCCCCTCCTGGCTGCCAGGGCACTGCTGACTCATATTCAACCTGCCATCAGCCACAACCCTCAGGTCCCTTTCCATGGCACTGCTTTCCAGCATCTCATTCCCCAGCCTTTACGTTCATCCAGAGTTGCCCCATCCCAGGTGCAGAATCCGGCACTTCTCATTGTTAAAATTCATGATGTGGTTGGTGATTGCCCTCTCATTTATTGAGGTCTCTCTGCAGGGCCTCCCTGCCTTCAAGGGAGTCAACAGCTCCTCCCAGTTTTGTATGATCTGCAAACTTGCTTATTATTCCTTCCAGTCCTGTGTCCAAGACATTTATGAAGATGTCTTTCTCTATCTGAAAAGAATCAATTTCAGATGAATACGGACAGAGAGAAAACTATCAGGTTTTTAATATCAAAAGGGTCCAAGTTTAAAGACCAGGAAAAAAATAAACGTAAGACTAAGCTGAGGAATAGCACTTGGAGAAAGACTATTTACTAGGATATGTAGTGACAGGAGAAGAGGAATGACTTCAAACTTAAGGAGAGTAGGTTTAGATTAGATATTAGGAAGAAATTCTTTAATGCAGGGGTTGTGAGGCCCTGAAACAGGTTGCGCAGAGAAGCTGTGAATGCCCCATTCCTGGGAGTGTTCAAGACCAGGTGGGATGGAGCTCTGAGTAACCTGATCAGGTAAAAGGCATCCCTGCTCACAGCAGGGGAATTGGAACTAGTGATCTTTAAGGTCCCTTCCAACCCAAACCATTCTGTGATTTCTGTGATGAAACTACACCATTTAAAGCACTACATGCTAGGGGAAAAAGTAACAGAACTAAAGTTTTAAGGCTACTAGGAGTGAATTGAGAAAAGTAACACTGAACTCTCCAGTTATGGAAGGAAAAGGCAGTATTAACAGTGCTCTGAAGAGAAAGTGGGACCAGATAATCTCTTGAGGTTGTTTCCAACCTGAATGATTCCACGATTCTACATGAAAAATTACAAGACAGTCCTAACTAAAGTGAATGTTAGTTCTTGGTGACAAGGGACTTCAGGAAACTCACAGATAAACCTGTAACTTGATTTTTGTCATGATACATTTTTTTTTCATGAGAATGTACATTTCCCCAAATTTATAATAGCCTGGATATTTGTTTGAGTTGACAGGTAACTGTGCATCTCTGTACAGTGTGTATGTGTGTTTGTGTGTTAACATTAAGACACTACTGTTTTTTACCATCCTTGAATTCTGCACATTCAATGTCCGGATTTTCACAATGACCGAAACAGAATCTATCATAACATAACGTAACATAAGATTTTGTTTTCTTTATGTCATGGTTGAATGCCCACATACCAGCACTGCAGAATCCAAGAGGAGAGAGACAAATCTCTCCATCAAGGCCAACCTATCCTGAAATGAAGGATACCTGTTGGTTAAAAGCTTTATTAAGCTGACCTGATGCACTATCATGTGTTACGGATTTCATGGCACTTACGTGTAATTTTTAGAAGCATCTCCTGATTTTAGGGGTTTGTGGTTTTCTTCTTCACTCAATACTAGTGTAAAAATGTGCTAGCAAAGTGTCACTTTTTACATTGCCATAATGAAACTTCTTTTCTTTCTTTTATCACTGAGCTACAATGTTGAGGAAAGGTGCTAAAGTCCTGTGAAAAATGGATGCAACAGCTTAAAAAAAGTCTGACATCCAAACTTGTAGTGGCAGCTTCTAGTGAATAGATAAGATTTCTTTCCATCTTTTACTCCAAGGCTCAGAAATATTTATCTTTGGACCTGCTGGCCTTAATGTTAAAATTTGGACAACAGGACTGGAATTGTCTATAATTGCTGTAATTTAGATCATTGCATTTTCTCAGCTTTCTGCTCCATTCTATCCCCTTCTTGAAAGGATTTCAGCATAGCTGTGTTATGTGCACATAAATTTCCCCTGGTTGGATC
This sequence comes from Hafferia zeledoni, assembly GCA_035583235.1. NCBI lineage: Eukaryota > Metazoa > Chordata > Aves > Passeriformes > Thamnophilidae > Hafferia > Hafferia zeledoni. The sequence continues at coordinate 99,015,333 of JAWWEV010000001.1, forward strand.
TCTGTAAAACCATTATCAGTAATAATAGACTATTCCCTAGTCACAGGACTGATTTAAAGCACAGTTAATTTCAGATTTTTGCCTTCTCTTCCTTGTCTGTCTCTAGCAATGAAATAGTTTCCAAACAAAGCAAGCTGCAGCCTCAGATATTAGTAAAAAAAGTAGTTATCTATGTTTTATAAGACTTAATGTGAGCAAATTCAAATTCCATATGGTGATTATTTTTCAGACCCAGAGGGTATTGATCCACACCAACCCAAGCCTCAGGAACAGTGTGTGCTCATGACTGCGCTGCAGAATGACAAACCAGTCATCTTCAGTTTAGGTTTCTATGTCTTGAATCCTAAGCAGCTCCAAATCTGTGAGTTTCTTTGTGTAACTGGCATTTGCCACAGATTCAAAAATCATCTGTATAACAGCACCTCTCCTGTTGTGCAGAATTTTTATGCTGGTATGTCTCAGCTCACAGACCTGTTAGTGAATCCAGCAATAAATAGACACGGTAATAAGACAAGATCTCTGTAAATGTTTCTAAACCAGCACACTGAGAGCTGTCTCTGTGAAGTCTGTCATCTTATACACATCACTCCAGACTGATCAAAGAAAAACATTTTGGCCTGTAGATTTTAAAGTATTGCAAAATGTTTAAAACTGAGATAATGTTTAGCACTTTGCAAAGAGTGTTACACAAAATGGTAATGCTTTGAGTCCTTTTACATTGCAATTTGCAGAACTTCTCAGAAACCCGAATTTGACACCAGCCATAATTTAGGTGTTTCCTTCTATTCCATACAAACAGCAGAGTGGTTATATATCTGGAAGAGGGTTGGTTTGAAAATCTTCCATTTGTTTGCAAAGGTGGTTTTTTCACTCACATCCCTCTAACATGAAGGCTCTGGTTATTTGGCTCTCTGTGATTTCAGGAAAGCACATTCACTGCTATGTTTTCCCCTTTCTGTGACATAGTCTTTACATGTACTTGGCTTTTAGCTTCTTTTGAAGCAGACCGATGGGAGGTTGTATTCCCTAATACAAGAGGGTACTTAGGTGTTCCCCAGGTATTTTGAGATTAGCTTTAATCAACTGTGTTACAGAATACATTGCTTTTTATCTGGAAACAAACACAATTATTTGTTCAGACAGCAATTTTATCTCCTTTTTGGTCCTAGAAGTAAAAAGTTATCCTTTTTTCTACTCTCTAAGTAGAAGTCTCCATGATTGTGCCAGTCTGGAGAATTTCAGAGGACCTAACACAATAGAAGGAGAAGCTTGTAAACAGCACTGAGATGCCCTGTTGTGAGAGACACACACACAGTCTCACTGTTTCACCGCCAAACCAGTACCTGGGCTTTTATATATAAATATTTATCTATATATATGTATGCACATGTGTTTATGTGTGTCTATATGCATATTAGCATGCAGTCTGCTTAAATGTTCGGGGGAAAATTTTAGTACAGGCAGATCTGATTGTGAGGCACTAATCTTCCAGCACATTAGCTACACAAGTGCGTGTTTTAGCTGAAGATGTGTGGTCATTTGCAGTGAAACTTCTGGCATTTGACTGTCTCTCTCCCAAGCCACTGAGGAATAGAAATGCTGTGACGATTTTTTGATCCAAAGAACAGAGACAGCCTTCATGTCACCCATCACCAGTGACATCTGCTGATCACTCAGAAGCACAATAACAGAAGGGAGACATGCAACTAAACATTCTGTGCAATTGCCATCCTCATCCACATCATTGCAAGCAAATCTGTGCTTTCGTCTCTATTTAATTCCTCTTTGCTCTCATATAAATTTATTCCAGAAGCAGCTTTAATGTATTTTCCACCAAATGACACTGTAAGACTGACAGATTTCTTCCTGCTGTCACAGTGCCTAATATAGATCTCTAGCCCTCCCATTAATGTCTAGGAGTGCTCTAGAGAAAGAGGTCAGCATTGTAAAGAGTCATTTGTTTATGATTACAATTATGGCTTTACCATGATTTCCTAAAAAACTCTTTTTGGGGGTGGGCAACTCAATAGGAAATCTAAGCAAGTACATGAGCTGGTTTTAGACACTTTTCTGAGCTGAAATTGCATTTGTTTTACCAAATCTTTCACCATGGCTAAGGAGTATCTAATATTTCTCAGGACATAGATGTGCCAAATTTTACGCAGCTGGATTCTGCATAAAAAAATGTTCGACCACACTTCCTTGCACAAACAGCATGGGGGAGGAGCAGTTGGAAGTAATAGGATGTACCATGGCTGGCTGCTTTGTGCTGGCCATTTGATGCAGCGTATTTGCCCTGCAGCATAGGATTGGGCTCTGTTATTATGAATGGTTTTGAAATGCTTTATGTCCCAGGAGACCAGAACAGAGTGTTTTAGTCAATAAATACATGCCTCTGTCCTGTCTGCACTTGGGAACAGCCCCAGTTCAGCAACTGGCTTAGCTGAACTAAAAGGAGGAAGGCATAAGAAGTTGCATTACACAAATGTATAAAAGCAGAGCAGATATATTTATATACATATGTGTAACTGTTGTTCTATATATATATATCACTTTGCTCTGTACTTTTCACTGAAACTGTGCAAGGTGGGCTTTTCCCCACATCTCTAAAGCCAAGCCTGTACTTTTCTGCCATTATAAGGTACATTGAACCTTTATCAGGCATTTACTTAATTAGGGGCAACTGTTATGGGTAATAGGGGTTAACTCTGGTAGGAATGCCCACTGGAATGTTATCAGCATTTAAAGATAAACTATTGTTAGCACCAGCCTGAACCTTTAACTACAATGGCTGGTGTGATGGGACTTTTATCTCTAAACCATGTCTTTGCACAGATCATTTGAAAACAAATTAAAAAGTTTGAACTTCTCTTCCAGTAGGTACATGAGTCGAATAAAACTTTGAAAGAGAATTGCTTATTTTATCTTCATTTGCATTTTCATCCCATCACATTTACACCACACATGCATTAAGGCAAGAGCTGTCACTTACAATTTCCCAAAAAGGATTAATTATTTCCCAAAATGCATTTAATTATTTAAACACACAGTAATTCTTTTTCCTACTGAATTCATCCACTGCCTTACAGAAATTTAGGAGCACAAACTCTGCCAATTAGTTCCCTTTAATGCCTGTCCTCTTTTTCTATGTAGACTGTTGATGGATGAACTCCAGTATTGACGACTCAACTCTGCTGCACCAGCACTTCCTGCTGAGGGTGTGACAGTATCACAGAAAATGACCTTGTGTTTTTTCTATTGCATACATAGTTCATACCGTTACTTTCCATCACATCACAACAAGTCAACATGACATCATTGTCTTGGGTTGAGCTGGCAAAACACCAACTGCCCGAAGACAGAGTGAAAAGGGTGCCTTCCCTCCCCAACCAGCCAAGGGAGAAGGAAGAGGGAGAGAAAAAAAAACCTCTAAAACCCAGGTTTATGCTTAAAACTGATTACATGTATTCATACAGGAAAGAGAACATTAAAACTACAATATAACACACACTTACACAAGTTATGTATAACAAAAAAAAACAAGACTTCCCACTCCCCAGTTAATACAAAGTCTATTACTCTAAATCTATAAGCACTCTAAAAGACACCTAGCAAGAAACAGAAAGAGTAACAACAA
>JAWWEV010000001.1:99021741-99099682 GCA_035583235.1 Hafferia zeledoni
CTGCGCAGGCTTGAAGGGCACACCCACGTGGGGAGAGCCCTTCCCAAATCTTCGTTCGCGAAGACTGGGCCATTATTTATCTATTACTTGCAATAAATGGGCACTAGCCCAACAGCTGAAGTTGTCCTTCAACTCCTCCTCACTCTTGTTCTGATCGCTTGGTCTCTTCTTCATTCCCTCACTGTTCCTCACACCTTTGCCTTCATTACAGACTACTTGGGTATCCTTGCCTGATTTCGGTTCGTAAATTGTCTATAAGAGCAGCCAACAGGATTACATCAAAAGGTTTTATCTTACCAGGGCTGAAGGGAAGCACTTTTTTCTTTTTTTTTCTAATTCATTCAGTTTTAGTGTCTGCCAAAGTCTGGATCTTACACTGAATGGACCATTAATCCACCTAATGCTGCACAGGGGACCTGTTGTTTCCCAGCTGTCTTTAGCTATGCCCATTTCTCCACTCTGTTCTTACAAATAAATGAACTGCACTGAGCAAGACAAGAACTGGCACTGCAAGCCCTGTATCAATATACTGACACGAGAACATATGCAAAAATGAAACTAAAAAAAGTATGGACAAGCACAATAGAAATTGCTTATGCTAAACCCAAAAATAATATGGAACTTTGAGGACATTGTGGCAGAAAAAGAAATAACCTGGTTTCCCACAGGGCAACATGGAAATTACAGTACTGATTTCCATGAATCCCTAATTATAAATTATTATTGCTTTCTAAGAATGACAAATATAGCCCCCCCACATACAGGCACACAAACATGTGCACATACAGGTCTCTTAATGTCATTCTGAAGGCTGAAAAATCAACAGCTGAAAAAACAAGATAAATACATGGAAAGACATTAGTCCAAATATATACATAATGCATTTGCTATACTCTGAGGAAAGAAACCTTCCCGAATCAGTTTTGAAAGCCAAGTCTAAACAATATGAAAGCCTCCAGCAAAGGGGCATTCATCCAAAATCAATCAAATCAAAACACACTCAGTTTAAAAAAGTAAGTTAAGATTTTGTCTATCTCAAGATTATCTTATTGTGTGGCTCCTTAAAGTAAATTCATGACTTAATCCATCAAAAGAACACCTAGGATTTCATTGTGTTTCCTTGTCTCCCTACACATTTCCTTGTTACAAGGTAAATTCCTTCTCAAAACAAAATCTCCAAGGTACAAAGCAACCTCACAACTCAATTTTCAGAGGAGTCAGTTCAGACAGAAACAGTCTAAGTTAAAAAACAAACAATCCAACACAGGGAAAAAAGGTGTTAGGACTCAAAACTCTCCTGCTGCTGAAAGAGATTTTTTTTTCCAAAGCAATAAACAGCCTCAGCTCCAAGAAGCCATTAATTCATAGAGCTATTTAATGCTCTCCACTGTCACAAGATTAATCAGTCTCTCTGCACACTTATTCTGAAGTCAGTTCTCCAAGTCTGAATATCTCCCAAAACAGTTCCTTACTTCAGCTGTACTTGCAATAAACATTTCCCCTTTCACAGTGCACTTCCAACAGATTACTAGGAAGTAATCACTGATGTCATTCCAGCAGCTTTGCCACACTGGAAGCCAAATGGGCCTCATCAATTCACTAGAGAGAAGCCCTAGGTAAGTCAGAAGCATTGTAATGATCCCTGTACAGTGTGTGAGGTAAACTGCTGTAGCTAAAGTTTCTGCACAAAACAAGCTGCCAGGTCAGCAAAGCCTTTACCTACTTGGCAGGTAAGAGCTGATGGTGTCCATGCAGATTAAAACCAGCTCATGATTTAGAAAATATGTCATGCCTCCTAAGGCTTTTTAGCTGTTCCCTGATCTAGGAACTACCTCCATATGAATGGATAAATGACACATATTTTAAGGTATCTTTCTTTTTGTTTCCTATAGGAAGCACTTCTGTGTACCAGCAGAAATCCACCTCAGCCATATTCTCACACGTAAGAGTTCCGCACATCTTCTAAAACTTAAATTAGTTAAAATTACCATTATATTTAATATCAATATACCTTTTCTAATGTACATAATAGAGACACATCAAAAATGGAGATTCAACAGTTAAAATCTAAGCAGCCTAGCTAGCCAGCTGGCAAATTGTTAATGATTCTGCCCATTTATAAACATCTTTATGCTTTGATGAGGTGATGCGAAATGGTAGCCAGTATGTGCTTGTCAGAAGGAATCATATCAGATTAAATTAATTCATTTCCTTAGGACTAAAAATAGATTTTTGCCCTCTTCCTCTTCTCACAGTAATTCATTCCCACTCATTTAGGAGCATGATGGAAATCAAACGAGTACTTGGGCGAATCTGCAGTGGAATCAGAAAGCAATAAGTACTGCTTTCTCCATGAAATCTGTACACTAGCAGTCAGGCTTGTGGAAGTGGATCTTTACGAAGGACTAAGACTGCATAATTTAATGGGTCAGAGTGGACAGACTCATGTCTGCTAACCACACAGCACATTGCTACATGGTTACACAGAAAGGCTTTTCCTATGACAGTGTGTACAGTGACCACAGCTCCGCACAGCTGGGATGGATAATCACAGGAAACTCACTGGCAAACGTCAGCCCCTGTTTTCTGCATCGCACAGAATTATCCAGCTCTGCCACAGCACAGGAACATGGACTGCTTGGCTCAGAAGGATGCTTTTTCAAACCACATGATTCTCTGATTGTTTCTAAAAATAACTCAAGCAGTCATCAAAACATTTCAAGGAATTCCATCATGATATTTTGTGTAATTCTCCTTTTCCCTTGAGTAATTCTGAATTTTTCTATATCAAAAAAAACATTCAGCAAGCAATAATCCAGTGAGCAAATAATTAAAAATCTTGAACTCAAATGCTCACAACAAATGTTTTGCCAAGAAAATAAATGTCATTATCCTTGTTAGGATATAAGTATCCTCAGGAATGCTTCAATGTTGTGAAGTTTTCAGTTTCAGGAAAATGAAAATGGGCCTATTTTCCTAAATTGTTTCCTATCAGTGCATTTAGGCTCATCATGGAATAAATCACCATAGCTCTAAAATTCAAAGTCCAGGTCCACATCTTGATTCTAACACTCTGTTATGAAAACCTAAATTTTTGGGTGAAGTTTAAATAAAAGATAGTATTCCCCCTTTTCTCCTCTATTGACAGAATTATTAAAATAAGAAAGAATACTGTATAAAAGAGGGGTTTTGTTGAGCTATCTTACAAGTAGCTCTAAAATATCCTGAATGCATATCTGGTTGATCTGTGTTGGTAAATCTACCTATTAATTGTTAGCAATCTCTGACAGACTGCCTCTTCCTGAGGGCAAGTACAATACTGCACAAATGGGAGTAAACAAGAAACTTATTGTAAAACAATGCGTGACAGACAAATACAGCAAATTAAAAAAAAGAAATTGAATTTTCATATTATCAAAATCAACCCCCATGAGCACTCAGAGAATACAACCACCTGACAGGGAAAACTGTTGCCAAGTCAACATACAGCAAAAACAATGCAGATGTTCCCTTCATCCTCCTGCAGCAAAATAAAGCAACAAAACTGGAAAAAAACCCTGCAAAACCACCAGGTATGAATAGGTTGCGCATTTCGTACACCATATTCATGTTCAATATAACCAATATAACATTTTCAAAAATCCATAAAAATTTCTAAGATATCACTCTGTAGCTAAAATGTAACAACAGATAAAACTATAATATCCAGATTTGCTTTGTCATTTTTAAGTATTTTTCTTAGCTTGCCTTGAGGAAAGTGTTGGTAAGTCTTCCTGAACTCCCTTTAATCCCAGTCACATATTCTTCACTACTCAGGAAATGTGTATTCACATCTTCGTGCATATTTGGTCCTTGGCTCAGAAATGAAAGGCAGCACATTACTCACATTGTAATAAATCCTCCAGCCTATACAACCAGCAGAGCTGATGTGCACGAATGCATTGGATTGACACTTCTTCTACAACTCTGGGAAAACAGACCTAGCAGCACAGCTAAAGAAAATGAGGCCACGGCACAGAAAATCCTGTTTAAGAGTTTGCAGACACATGACACAAAGAGCTCTAATTCTGCAAGACAGAACTGTAGACTCACATAGGTTGGAGGCCACCTGGTCCAAGCCCCTGCTCCAGCCAGAGCCAGTTACAACAGCTGACCTGGGCACCCTTCACTTGGACTCACCACAGTATGCCAATGTCTTTCTTGTACTGGCAAGTCCAAGCAGGGACATGGCTCTCCAAGGGCAGCTTCAAAAGTGCTGAATCGAGGGAAAAAAATCACTTGACCTGCTGGCTAAGCTCCTTCAGCCCAAGGTGTGGCTGGTCACCTTCTTTTGCAAAGTGAATTTGTCCACTTCCTGTTCAAGTGAACCTGAATCCAGCAGGTCACTTTTTGTAAAGCTGCTCTCAGCCAGTCAGTCCCCAGCCAGTACAAGTGTGTGGTATTACTCCATCCCAGACACAGGATTTTCCACTTGGCTTTGTGGAACTTCATTCAGTTCCTCTAAGACAATTTTTCCAGACTTACAAGATGGCTCTGAATGGCATCTCCCACCTTCCAGTGTACCAGCCACTCTCCCCAGTTTGGAATCATCTGCAAACCAATTCTCACCATGCAGGTCACTACCAGAGGCACTAACAATAGTTCCTGTGAGACACTACAAGGAACCAACCCTATCTTCCTAGCACTATCTCTACCCTTTTGGCCTGACAGTGTTACCAGTCTTCTACCCACCTTCTTCGTCACCAATCAGTTCTTCTTTTATCATTTTGCCTAGGAGGATGCTATGGTAGACAATGTCACAGGCTTTGCTAAAGTCAAAGTTCATATTTGTTCAATTTGGTTTGAATTCTTTTTCTTTAAAGAAATAAATTTCTCCTTTCAGATTAATGATGGAGCAGATGTTTTCTGCCTTCCCTGAGTCAGAATAAAACCTAAGGTACACAGAACTGTGATCTAAATTAAAAGGGCTTACTGTCCCCAGCTCTGCAGACTACCACCTCTCCAAGAAGCAAACTCATGTATTAATGTGAAGAAAAACATTGAAGCAAGAATTCAAAGAAAATGTTTGACTGTAAAAGTGTAAAATTTATTTACCCATCTTTTACCTTGTAATAAAATCATTTCAATATTTTACTGAGATAACAAAAGGATCTGGTTTGCCAAAATATGTAATTAAGAAGTGATAAGTGGACCACTGCAAAAAGGAAAGTTTCATGTAAAATAACAATCTTAGAAGGCATTATCATTCCACCATATGAAGAAAAGGAAGCTTATATTTTTTTTTGTACAGAAGAAAGGCAGAATAATGCATGAAAATAATGAGAAATCAAGAAACACAAGTTTTCATATAAGTGCTACAGCCTTCAAGCTATCAGCTATTCCAATTGGTTTTCTTATGATCAGTTATTCATCCTGCAAAAAACCCAAACCAACACTTTCACAAAGACCAATATATTTCCACAAAACCATGGATTTTCTGCCAGTTGCATTACTGGAAGGAACATCATTCACAATTGATGATATTTTATTCTTCAGTGATTATTTAAATGTAAAGTCCTGGGAACCATGATATCTGGGAAATATCTCTTCTTCTGTGTGCTACAGCTATAGCATTCTGTGTGCCACAGGATCCCAGTCTTCATAATGACTGGGTTAAACATGACATAATCAAATTTATCTCTAATGTAACACAGCCTTCTTTAACTCAGCCTCTGTTCTATAAAGTTGAATGGTTCTAAGGTCAGAATTCCTATACAAGTCTTCTCATTTGTTTAAATTATTTTTTTTTCTCCCTGATAAACAGGGGAAGAGTTTGCAGCACAATTTAGATGCCCTTTTATTAACAACACCCAAAATCCTTTCTTAATGCCAGCCTCATCCACAGTGCTTTCCGTGACACGACTTGACACACTGGCAGATTCTTTGTGACATAATTTTTCTTTAGTTTTTTCTTTACTGTGGCATGTCAAAATCTATTTCAGTAGGTTTTCTCACTTATTGATTTTTTTCATTTTCAATAGAGCATATTACTAATACTTTTTTACTTGCTGTTGGGTTTTATTTTCCTTTGCACTCAATTGACAGTATTTTTTTTTCAGCTTCACAGGTAATTTTATTGTGGTTTTGGCTTAAAAATTAAATGAGAGAGACAGAGAGAAAATATCTAATCTCTTTTTAACTGGTGTGCCAAAGAAACTCAAGTTTCCCAGACTGCCAGTAGCACTACCATCATAAAAATATTTCATTATTTATTAATAATTCATTGCATTCCGCCTTAAGAGAGTTCAAAAATTCACGAAGTCACAGTTCAGTGAGCTTGTTCCCAAAGCTTCTGGACAGATAAAAATATCATAATTACATGAATATAATGTGCAAAAAGGCTGCATAAAGTTGCACAAAATGTTAAATGTGTTTACATTTTTACAGTAAGACATAAACATCTGTATTTTCATATATTGACATATTGCTTTGTGTCAAATGATGCAAAGCTTGCAAAGTCTCAAACTTCAGACTAGGTCTTGCAGGAGGGTCTTGTGAATCTTCTGTAAGTACCACTCTAAAAAATGTCACATTCTGTTTCTAGAACCAGACTGGATAGCCCATTACAGAGTAAGAGTAACGACAGTGTATTTCTATTTGCATTTTCATATGCATTTTCCTAACATACACATTCGAACAATCTGCTTTGATCTATTTTTCTGTCTTTCTAACAGGAGTATACTGCTGCACACTCTCTCTTCAGGCAAGTGAGGAAGTGCTTTGGACGTGTCACTGCTGAGGAAGACCATGCTACAAATCCCATTGCTTGCAGTTGCAAGAATTTTGTCATAACAAAAAATGCCGCCTTCAACCCTCCATGCACACTTTTCCTGCCTCTTCCAGGCTGCAGGCTGTCTGGGGCTTTCTCCAGCAGCAGGTCTGCAGACAGAGCTGGCTCTGTGGCAGGGATGACCTCATCCTCACACCACACAGCTGCAGAGGCAAGCTGTGTGCCCTGCGTTCCAAACAACAGATTTCTGGGGAATTTATTTGTTCACACATGAACAGTAAATCAGCATTCAACACTTCTAAGTTGCAGAGGGGTGTTGCTTTGTGGGAAATGCCTAAGTGTGAGGTTTGTATTTCACTGTTAGGAATGAGAAATAAAATGCATAATCCATCTAACAAAGATATGTCAGAAACAGCTTAGAGAAACCTACAAAACCCTGGAATATAAATAGCTCTGCCTGTAGTCAGATACTCCACACAGTGGATCATGTACTAGACCTACACATTATAGTTAAAGGGCCAAACTTCAGTTCACATAAATAAATTATTTAACTACAATGACTACATAAGCCATGATATATTAAAAGCCTTCTGAGATGTGTTATATGCTGTCTGCTACCCTAAGCCTATCACTAAATCATGTACAGGATGCAACCCAATCTGCCCACCTGACTGCTTTCTGTCATGTCCCTGGGGGCATCACCATCCCCCAGGGCTCACTCCACCCTAGCCAGGGCCCAGAACTCCACACCAGCCCCTGTGCCCATTGGCCCCTGCCCCAGCTCCCCAAGGTGGGTGATGGCAGGGCCTGTAGTCAGGACCTGTTCCACCCCAGCCAGAAGCAGGGCAGCCAGGACCACTGGACAGCCCCAGTCCCAGCATCAGGTACTTCCCTGAGCACAGGGACCAGCCAAAGCTGGGCTGGGATCTGCACCTGTGGGTGGGCTAAAATTTTTCCTAGGATTAAGTCAGCCACATGTCCCAGGGGCTGTGTAGTGCTCTCAGACACTCAGGTGTCCACAGTACTTTTGGCTTTAAAATGGGTGCCAGAGCTGACTGTAGGGACAGGGCACATGTGGTGTGCCCGCAATGGGAGCTCCCACAGACTGGACCCTCTGGTCTGACAAGGAAATGTGCAGAGGCAGCATGGGCAGCTTCAAAACACTCTTCTGAATAAACCTCCAAGCACAGCAGGACTGACACAGCTGTTTCTAGGTTCTCTGAAGAGGAGACATGTCTGAGAGGGAAAAGATGTTGTAACCTGGCTTTTGTCAATGTAAAAAGCCAATTTTCCAGTTCAGGGAAAGGCCCCATGTCAGAATTGCAACACACAAGAGTGAACAAACTACAGTTGTCCCCCCACCCCAAGCTAGTCTGTCCTTCCACTGCATGTTAGCCCTTACACAGTGTTTTATCAACCCCTCTTGAACATTTATATTGAAATTTATTCTCTCTGGAGTATGAGGTTTGGGATCTAGACTGTGAATTCAAATCTCTGCTAGTGATTAAATTCTAGAGAGGTGAAAATAAGCATTTTCCTGCTGAAATCAGTGAACCAACACTGCTTTACAGCGAGCAGGCCTTTCACATCATGAAGCTGTAATGAATAACCTTTTGTGGAGTTTAATGCATGTACAAAGAACCCCTTTCCTGCATTTTTTCATTGTCTCCCCTCCAATCTAAAGCAATTAGAGGTCAACTGAGGCCATTCTGCTTACACAGGAGACACAAGAGTGAAATAACACCTGGCGCAGACAGTGACAGGTAGTTCACCAACACAATGCAGATTTGCTGATGGCTCTAACCCCCGCACTGCTTAAACAGCTTTTGATTGCAAAATGGCTGTGCTGCCTGGCACAGCCATGCAGGGGATCTGCAGCAGACCTGTGCTCAGTCTGATGAGCCATTTAGCTGCAATATTTATACCGGCTGCACAGAAAGGGAGAGCAGGAGACTACACCACCTCTGTCCTCTGACATTGCCCCCCATCTCTGTAACAGCCCTCTGCAAGTCCCACGCTGGAGGCATGGAAAGGAGGAGGAAAATAGTCGTTGCACTATGAAGTAAGTTTCCTGTGTTTCAAACACTGACTGTAAAGAAATCTCTGATATTCTGGAGGCACCATCCCAGCTTTGCTGTTATTATGAAACATGGTGAAATTTGCCAAGAAACACCATAGTTCACAGTGGGCAGTATCTAAAACCCAAAGCCTTGAGAACATAGAGAAAAATCTAATTGGATGGAAATAAGTTTCTCCAACAGAGTATTCTCCAACTCTATCACTTGATAAGTTATAGAGTAAAGGTTGCTCAGTGTAATGGAGGTAAGACAGACAACTGGCAATCATAAAAAAATTTGAAAATCAGTGTTTGAGAAGCGTGGGAGCTGTGGAAGTGACACAGCTCAAATGGAAAGAGCTGCGAAGTAGAGTAGTCAGACACAGACCTACAAATATGATGGATATTTTTAGTTGATGGCAAATTTGCTGGGGGAGGAGAAGGGAACAAGGACAGAAAAAGCAGTTGTCACTGAACTGAAAATCCTGTCACTGTTGAACACATCATTTCAATATTGAATGGGGTTTTTTTTACTAAAAGCAGAGTTCTAGGCAAGAAATCCATTTGAAAAAAAAAAAAAAAACAAAACTGAACGCTTAATTTTGAAAGTCATTGCAAAGTATTCAGATTATTTTGGCATGTGTTGGAATTTCTACATGAAATTTAACAAAGTCTCTCAAGTCTATAGACTATTTTCATGCCACTGAATCTGCATCTTTCCATTGAAGATGTTACAGCTTTAAATATTTATCCAACCTCATCAGTAAAAGAGATGTTTTTTCATGACAGGAATTGCAGCTGAAAATATTTGGTATTCTTAGCGTCCAGCCTTCACAACATATTTTGCATAATACGAATTTTCTTCTGCTATATACCACTACAGCACCATGTGTCTTCACCACAATATAATGAGTTTCAAAATAAAGATTACTTGCTGGATCTAACACAGCATTATATTATTTTTTACCATTCTAGATAAATCAATAGAGAGGACTTAAAATATTGTGTAGAAAGCATTTTAAAATCAAATGTTACATTCCCTCTGGAGAATGCAACTACAGCTGCATCTGAATAGCAACACTGCATCTTAAACAAAGGCAAATATTAACTCATTTTATTTTAACCTCATACTTCCTAATGCTGCATACTGTTGCAGCAATTGCTAAATATGTTGTATATTTGACAATATCTAAAGTGGCAACATGAATACAGCTAAATTTCACTGTAATGGATTTTTCCAGCTTTGCCTGCTTTAAATAAACACTCTCTTACTGAAGAGTAGAAAACCAGGGATGCAATGCAGCCAGAACAGCCCAGTGAGAGGCTTTTGATCTTATTCCTCACAAGGACTGGGGGAAAGAAAAACATGTCACACTCAGACATCAATCCCAACGTGCCCTGGGATTACTAGATGCCTAGCAAGGTAATGACACAAAAGAATCACGGCCTGTCCTTCAACATGCTGAAATAGGGTCCTGCAACTGGGAGCACAGCTCATGAGCTCCCTCAGACCCACCCCAAGACCCTTTCACAGGCAAACAGCAACAAAAGGTGCCTTGTCTAGCACAGCCTTACATGGACACCCAATGAAATTCTAAATGCATCTCTATAGAGAGCAGTGTACCCCACACTGCACCTGGCCACACGTGTATAGGTCTGCCAGCCCTCACTGTAAATCAAGGTAAAAGCAGCTAGACAGACAGAACAGAGAGGAACTTGCCCTCTGATGAGAAATCTCACATTGAGGAACAGAACTCCAGTGGGACATGTGCATTTATGCACATGCACATTCTTGGGTCCTAGCAGAAATTTCCAAAAGTCAAGGTCAGAGGCCTGCCCAGGCCTGACCCTCTTGATTTTGAAAGGGTCCAAAGCAGGTTGAGGAAGTGTTTTTCTTAAAGTCTTCCTTTTGAATTTAATGAAGAATCATCTCAGGGTCCCACAAATACCCAACACAAAGGGGAGGAAGAAAGAACCTGCCTGGCAGGTGGATACACCACAACAAATGCATGCACCCACATAAGCACACACATTCATGAGACATTTCAACCCTTATTCTCAATTATCTTTTTCCTTGAGCTTGCATTTAATATGCAGGCAGTAAATATTGATCCATTGATATTAAATAGGGCCTATACTTATTCATAGTAGTTGTAGCTGCTGGGATAGACACACTGCCAGACTCGACTACTGTAGTGACTAAAAAGCCAAAAAGCCTGTATCAATCTACATCAGCCACCTGACCACCTCCAGTGACAAAGCAATACTGGCAAAACCACAAAGTTTCTTCAGAAAACAAGGAAAAAAACAACCAACCAAAAAACTCACATAGACATAATCCTTATCTTCAACATCTCTTATTAATGATTTAACATGCTGTTATATAGGTGATCATTGCCCAGCATTCGGCTTTCTTTGCCAAGCCCAGTGATTCAGTGTTGCAAAACTCATTTACTATAATTCACTGCACTTCTGTATTTTCTGCCAATTGCCAGCCATCATTCAATTTGCAGGACAAAGTGTCTGACTAGAACCAACCCCTGGAGGACTCCACTTTAGCCCACAGCACCTCTAAGACCTGAGGGGAAGCTGATGTTTGCTATAAATGACAGAGGCCACCAGAGCCACCATGATTGGAATCAACCTCCAAATCTGTGGGCATGATGATCAAGAGACAACAATGGATCAGTGAAGGCTGACCTGCTCCTGGCAGCACAAGAGCAGCACAATGTGTTGCTGTACTTCTACCTGTATTCACTTATGTCTCCCCTTCATGGACTTATCCTGAGATCTGTCAGTGAAACCGTGTTTAGTCAATCTTGTGCCTGAGCTGTCGACACTTTGCAGAAAACAAGGCAACCGCTGTGTCTTCCCTCAAAATCAGCCTTGCATCATGCTGAGTGCTGGATGACTACAGGAAAAAAATACTCCTTCTGTCAACTTCATTTCAGGAGTACTAAGCATAAAGAAGGAAAAACATAGCGTCATTCAAAATGCTGCCTCTTTAAAAGCATAACAAATCCTCTGTGGAACAAAATTACCAAATTGGTTCATTCTTTCAAAGGGCCATTATGCATATAGATATGTAAAAAATGTGTGTGTATGCTATTTTCTACATTCTTTTCCCAAAGCTGCTGATTGTTCGTGTGTGTGTGTAAATAAAGTTTTCACATTCATAATCAACCACCTCCTTTTCCTTCCCTTCCCTCATGGCTTATTCTTTCCATACTGCTCCAATACTTTGTTAGTAGCAGTAATCACACAGTGACATTTGCCTGAGAACCTTCAGAAGAATCAAAAAGAGGAAAAAAATTTTTTTCTTGTGAAAGTGTAACATTTTAGGCTCTTTTTCCTCCATGACTGAACATAAAATCATTCTTTTGAAAAACATACCTTTAATATTTTGGGGCAAAGGAAATTGGAATGTTTTTCCCAACAATGTGAAAATGACAGTGATATTGCAAAGAACAGGCTATAAAAACCTCCAGAAGAGACAGTATAGCTAAAAAAACTTCCTTTTTATCTCACAGAGATCTGGATCATGAACAATTGGAATACAGCAAATATTCAATCATTTTAAAACACGCATAGCTGTTTAAATCTCACATGCCTTGTTTGTTGTTTTTTTCTCAGGAAAGGTGGTTTAAGAATGGAAAGAGCCCTCAGTTTAATCAGTTCTCAGGTGGTGGGGTTCACTGCAGGAATGGCTTGACTCTGCTCCTTCTCCTCATCTATTCATCTTCTGTCTACTCATACTATATTGTATCCACTAATATTACAGAAACTAACTCAGACAATCTTTTACTGGTCTTGATTTAGGTCAGAGAGGAAGAAGGATAGACTCCTTTTTACATAAAAAGCAGCTTTTTTCACTTTTGGTGAAGAAAAACAGGAATGAGAAAGAGGAAAGTGAAATGGGAAGGGGGAACGGAAGAATAAATGGAAGGAAAAGACAGAAAATGGGGAGTTCATTTTGTTTTTTAATTTGTTTTGGATTCTTATAAATTATAAGTCTTCTCATCAGGCTGTTGCAATGTCTTTCCAACTCTGACCCATATTGCAGCCCTCATAACTCATAGTAATTTATACTCATAAGGTCATAAGGCATTTTTCAGGAGATATGTGACTTTAACCTAGCTTGAGACTTGACAGACTGCATGTACATAATTGTTCTTTAGTTACCCATCAAAGCTGGTGTTGAATCAACAATTTTTTATGCTAACTTGATCTGTTTTCACAGGCTGCCTAATAAACTTTGAGTTAAACTGTGGCATGTAATACATTAAGAATCCCTAGACCTAGAAAATTCTCTATTACAAACATTTTAGATATAATCAATGCAGTGTTAGAAGTAATTCAGCTTGATTTTAACTGAAGTCCAAAACCACAAAGAACATGGCATTTTTAAACAAAATAAAAACACGGCATATTTTCTCCCAAATTGTGCAAAGCTATTTAGATTCATCAATCCCAAATTCATGAGACATTCTAGAAACAGTGGTTTGGACAAAAGCATTTTGAAGTTTTCAGAACCATGATTGGATTACTTAGCAGTTATAACACAAAAGAATCCAGGTGTCATTGACCTGGACAACTCATTGCTAGCATTGTACACAACTGAAGTACATTTGTGAAGCTTTCCTGTTAGAATAGTGTGCTTATGTTTATCCTTAGAACAGCTTGTCATCATTGTCTGTTAGGCATTTTCATCCATGTATTTTCCAAACAGTTTTATAACATAAAAAATCAAAACTAAACCTTTCCCTTGTAGTAGTTTCGTAACTACTGCAAGATTTATACATTACCTTAACTTAAAAGTGCAACAGATGGGTTGCTAGCAGGAAATCATGAAATTGTTAGGAAGATGGCAAGAAAAGAAGAAAATGCAAAAATTGCAAGACTTTCTAGACACAGCCTTTGAACTACTATAGTACTCTTCTGTCATCCTTGTGAATGTCTGCTCTTTTGGAAAAGTATATTCTTAACCTAGCAGGAAAGTATAAGGGCTCACAGGGCATCCTTCTCAAACTATGAATAAGGGGCCTGCAGCAACACATTGACTGTGATGTGCTCTGATATTTATTATACTGCATTAATGTTAACTGAGGAACATCACTATGATTATAGTAAAAGACAAACAAGGTAATATTTCTGTAATTTTTTTCCCCATCTGTAGATATGCAGGAAAATGTCTGCATTGTGCCATGACATAAGAATTTAGCATCTTTCCCACATTATATTCAAGGATTTCTGATCAAGTTCTGAGACCCAGATTAATTATTTTAGTACAATTTAGCTAAATAATTTAGTTGATGGCATTTATTCTGTGGAAAAAAACATAATGGCTAAATTTTTTTTTAGACCCTCCATGCCTATGCCGCTACAAAATAGTAAGAAGTTCTTATTCTTACCAAGCATCAACACACAGTATGGAGAATACCACTCATTAAGAAAAAACTCAGACATATAGAGAGACCATATAAGGGTAAAATAAGTAGCTGAAAGATGAATCACGAAAACAAACAAACAAACAAACAAAACAACTAGAGAGGTTTGACGGGAAAAAATTATGGAAAGAACAGGCTACTTTTTCGAAACATTCATAGATGGAGGCATAAATTATTTTTAATTTCTAGACATGTAAGGGGTTTGGGTTTTTTTTAGAGAATGAATGATTTGCATGTTTAATACTGATGGGAAAATATTTTTGTGCACAGTAAAAATCTTTTAACCACTCTGGAGGCCTGGTGTTCCCATCAGCAATACCATATATCTCATCAGCAATACCATATGTCAGGTCAGGAACAGCTTCTTGTCTCCCTGCATTAAGCATTTGGATACTTTGCAGGTATAAAAACACATGGTACGTGTGACAGTGGCTACCACAATTGGGCAATCTCCTCCAGGGCTTCTCACCCTCCCTGGCCACACTCAGGAATGGAGCTAAGGGGGAGCAGAAACCTGGGAGACAGTGCAAGGAGAGATCGGAAGCGCACCAACACCATGATTGTGTCGAGTAAGAGGAGAGCAAGTTGCAGAAAGTCAAGGATGATGTGCACTGGCAGAGCCTCCTGACTGCGACAGGAGCCGCGGGAGAAAGCCACAAGTCTGCACGGTGCTTTAGGAAACACACAAATGACAAAATCTCTGCTCCAAAAAGAGCTCCATCTCCTCATTTCTACCAAGCCAGCCAACACCAGCTCCTGGAACCAGATCAGACACCACCCCGCATCTCACTGCACCACCTTGGTGTGCCGTTTTCCAAGAGGTAAATCTATTTGCCAACTTCTATTTTTGTCGGATCAACCTGTTCCCTGAAGCATAATGAAAACTCCTTGCCAAATCAATTTGTATCTGAAGTTTCCTGGTTGCCAGCTCCACTCTGAGTTACTTCATTTTGTCTGCATGTCAGAACTATTAGGCTGGCGACTGCTTAAATCTATCCTTATTGTCACAGGTCGGGGGGTGCTGGATAATCGCAAAGCGAAGCAAAATGTCTGCCCTGCAGAGACAGCGCTCCAAGTGATGTGGCAGCATTAAAAAGTACGAGCAGTGGGCGCTGCCACCACACAGCGGGAGAGGTGAAGGGGGTTTTGGCGTTTCTCTGCAGCAGTGCAGGTGGCACAACGCCGAAGGACACGGGACCGAGCTTTTAGCAGGGGCTGAAGCGCCGTTCAGCATCAGCCCTGCTGCAGGCGACACGGCCGGGAGTCCCAGCTCCTGGTGCGGCTGAAACCTGTCAGACTTGGCGGTGCAATTAGCTGAGTAATCCTACAGCATTCATGTCCTTCAGTGATGATGGTTTGGGTTTGGGGTTTGTTTTTGTTTTTTTGGTTTTGTTTGGTTTGTTTGTTTTGGGGTTTTTTTTGGACCCAGTATGATATTTTGCTCTGTCAGGAAGTGAGTAGCAAAGGCCAGTGCCCAAGAAGAGATGAGTCAGGTTATGGTGGACAGACAAAGGAATCAGATCTGCAGCCGTGCACGAGGAGCGTGAGGCTGTCAGCGTGTTCCAGAGAGGCACAGGGGTTTTGTCAAAGGCGGTGCTGAGTCATGAATGACAGCAAGGAGACAAAGGGAGATTGAAGGTGAAACAGCGTATACACAGAGAGGATTAACAGGAAAAAGCCTGCGTCTCATATTATCCTTTCCATTCTTCAGAGCTTCACAGGAAATTATGTGCCTTGGTTTTTGAAAACAGCTTGTTGCAGAAGCCGTGTGTGCTCTGCTCTTGGTTCATTCTGCATGCTTTGCTGTGAACTAGGGCAGTGCTGATTAGTTAGACAGCTCATAACCCTATTCAAGATTTTTCCCCTCAGGAAGAGAAAAAAAAAAAAAAAAAAAAAAGCTGATGTAATTCCCCAGGGCTGCTTCTTTGGCTTTGCTATTGCATAGCTACACAGTCTCCCGGAGTAATTGTCTAATAACATCCCAACCCCCCTCTAGACTGAGGGACCTTCTGGCTGCTTTTCTTTGCCTGTGTTTTCTGCTTTATGTGAGGAATGAAACAGGGAGACCAAAATCAGAAGGATGAAAAAGGTGATGAAATTTTCAGTTCAGACACAGAAGGTACATTCAGTACTGGATGTCAGAGGGAAATCTGAGAAAGAAGCTTCTGCTTTCCAAACTCTGACTTCTCTACCGATGGGGTGAAACTGAAGTGGGAGGCAGCAAATGACAGGCTGCTGATCCTCTGCAGCAGAGACCTTTCCAAACGGTATCAGCCATGACTCCGTTCCGTTCTCTGCCTCCCTTTCCAGCACACCACATCATCGTTTAATTGATTCTGAAAACTTGCTCCTCCATCACACCCACAGGTCTCATAAATGCACTACAGTTAAAATCATCTTGGCCTGAGGGCTGAAAGATCACAAATATATCCAAGCCCTTGTCTGAACCCCCCAAAACACAAGTCTAGAAAAACAACAAAAAATCTGCTTTCAAACAGGCAGGAAAAAACAGACATGCTGAAGGTCTGTTTTAAAGAAGCAAATGCTGCATTCCCCTAAATCAGTGACCACTCACTTTAAAAATGAACATCTGAGAAAATAAAGGAGAAAGACTTGGAAGGCCAGTCACATTTGAATGTAAGTAAGTTTTTATATATTTGTGGAGGGAAATGATTTTGCAGTATATGGCAAACCAGCTTGCTGCCTCTGTAACTCTTTTTCCCACCTGAAAAGTAGGTCAACAATCCTTATGGCTTTGAAAAGCAGAAATGAGGAATGCCTGTTGAAAATAAGCAGGGTTTGAGTCATAAACAGAAAGAAATACTAGTTTTAACTTTTGTATGTGAGTCTTCAGTATAGAGATAGAAGTCAGGCACCACTGCCCGTTATCTGGTGTTCACAAGTGCCAGCTGTACCCCAACTTTTCCGTACTCTGCTTCAATGTCCATACAAGTGGATGAGTTGCAATATACTGCCTTCAGTGACATAAAATCAACACCTCTTGCATGTGGAACAAGGGCAAAAAGGGAGAGATTGACTGGGATGGCTTTAAAAACAAGGAGCTATTTAGAAAAAGGAAGATGGCAAGGTAGCCAAAGGATCAGATGATTCAGCATGTCCCACTGTAACTACCTCGAACATTACAGAATAAATGGGATCTTAAACTATTTATGGATGCTGACATCATCACAACAAAACTCAAAGGGAAAACAGTAATTACATTTCTTGCCCTCCCTTGGAATAAACATCTGCCAAGGGCACTATGGATTTTACGGTCCCAAACCCAGCAAATCTAAGAGAATTTGTATTTCCCCTGTGACAAAAACATTTCTCATTTAAAAGGATTAGGAATTGACATATTTTTAAAAGCGATGAGCAACTATTGGGAAGGCCTCTGTTTTCTGCCATCAAGAAACCTCCAGCACCAAATGTGAAGCACTCGCCTGTTGGGATGTAGCAAGAAAGTTCTTTACAGAGCTAAACATGGTGATGCTTATGCCAGTATATGCTCACATACACATCCATACTAACACGATTTCATCTGTAACCATGACTAGTGCAGTTGCATATTTTTCTTTTTAGTTTTTCTGACAGCCTACTGAGAGCACTTTATTTTACTTAAACAGGAAGAAAACGCCTGGGACCCTGTGGTTCTGACTGCCTCGCTTCATCCCATTACACAGTGACTGCTCAGAAAAAGATCCTGGGCAAAAACTGAAGCTTATTGATATTCTAGCTTAGATAAACATGACTGCATATGCCTTAGTGAGGTAAACTGAATAATAAAATCCCAAACAATGCAGGATTGAATAATTGCATTTTGTTTAGCTATACAACGAATTTTCAATAGCTCTTTAAAAACAAACAAACAAACAAAAAACCAAAAACCACGAGTATTTTATGACTTTGGTTGAGATTGCAAGCATTAGTGGTGTTTGTAATGCGTCCAGTAATTCTGGTGGATCCTTGTCAAATTGCAGCAGGCTTTCCATTTGGATTTTCTCCATCATTAGGTCTTATTTTCCTGTCAGTTTGCCCATTTTGTCATGGGTTTCTTTCAGACAACAGACTGGGCAACATACCTTCAGCAGCAAAAGAAAGCAAACAATCAGTAAAAATAAAAATATGTTTTAATGATTATTTCCACAAAAGATTGTTTATCAGAATGTATAATATAAATGCTAGATTCATGGTAGTCATTTCAGTTTTCTCAAGCACACAAAAAAGCTTTGCTTTCCCTTATTTTCTTCCAAGACAGAGTGGATACACTTGGACTCTGTTTAGACTCTTGACAGATATTAAAACAGTCCAACGACAGCTAACTGGCCAAACTCAGCTGTGATGAGAGCTAGAGTTTAAGTTGTATTGAAAGTTTAAATTACTAAGAAAAGGGATAGATGTTAATATTTTCCCACTGGTGCCTGTTTAACACTCAAAGCTAATTCCAAAAGCTTTTCAATCACACTGGGAACTTCTCACAGGTAGAACTGATCCTATGTTTATTATGGACACTGTTGTTGATGTAAGTAAACATCAGTTTACACCAAGATTGAACTCTACCATCCCCTTTACTTGCTTTTGCTGAAATCCCGCTCTCGTTCCAGAATCGGTGCATTGTATCAATCAGTGCAATTTTCTGATATTACTGGAATGGCATTAGATTAAGTCAGCAGAGAAAGTGGCTTTACCACATCACTCACATCAGTCTGGCTTTTACCCTTGGAATGAGTTTCACAGCACTCTCTCACAGCACAGCCTCATACTATCGCTGACTTGGCTGTTTATTCTGCCCCAGAATCCCCAGAGAGACCTCCTTCAGTCTGTTCACTCTAGGCAGCATTTGACAGCCTTGGGCTTTTTCTTCTTTTTTTTTTTTTTTAATTATTATTATTATTTTTAGTTTTAGTTTAGTGGACATTCAGGAACATTTCTGGAAGAGGAGGCTGCAGCTGCATCACTCCCAGGATGTCCTATGAATGGGCAGTTCAGCACACTGCTGCTTCTGCCAGCTCCTTCTGGGCTGACATGGAAGATCATAGTCCAGGCAAGCTGGGGAAGGATTCATAGATTTTGGCATCACAGAGGGCAACTGGCATAGAAAGGTAGGCTTTGGTTTGCTGTTCCACAGCTCTGCACCAGGAGTCCCCTCAGAGGGCAATGAGCTACAGTCCTTGCCAGGACCTGCCGAGGGAAGGATGGAAACTCACCTTGCCCAAAGCTTTTTCAAGCTCCCACTTCCTAAAATCTGCAAAATAATTCAGATAAAACTGTCCTGTGAGGGATCTTCACTGTTTATCAGTGCAAAAGAGCAGTAGCTACAGGCCATCACCATCCAGGCTGGAGCAGCATTTGTGGGTTAAGGTCTCCCCACCTTAACACAAGGCTTCCAAAGCACCTGCCCCTTCCCTCACCCCCTTTTGCTCAAAAATGTAGAGCAGCACAAGCAGCATTTTGTGAAGGTAAATGACCCATCGAATGCACAGGTTTCTTTGCTCCAGAACCACAATGTGGACAAATTTGGCAGTGCCCACAGTGTAAGCTGTAAGTCATTGGGGAGCAGAAAGAGCTGCGCGATACAGAAACACACACTTCTGTTTTGGTTTGCGTTTGAACCAAAGTGTGAGATTTGTGACAGGATGAGAGGGCACAGTCCTAGGCTGAGCCAAGGGAGGTTTAGGTTGGACATTAGGAGGAATTCTTCACAGAACGGGCTGCACAGGGAGGTGGTGGAGTCACCATCCCTGGAGGCCTTTAACAGAAGACTGGACATGGCACCAGGTGCCATGGTCTGGTTAATGTGGTGGTGTTCAATCATAGGTTGGACTCGATGATCTCAGAGGTCTTTTCAAACCTGATTGTTCTGTGACTGTGATTTACAGTGATGCTCCTGTACGGGAACGACCCTTTACAGGCTGGAGAAGAGCCTGGGCTGCACGGGAGCCCCTGGGCCGAACAGCCCCTTTGGTCCTGACAGGACCGAGGCACACACGGCCCACCCCTGTGCCCTGCAGAGCTGCAGAACCAGCCCCGCCGCCCGCGGGGTGCGGGGATCGCCAGGGCAGCGGAACAGGCGGCGGCCGCAGCCCCGCCAGCACCTTCTGGGGTGTCCGAGGTGTGGTTTCCATTCCCTGCCGGCGGAGGTGGCCCTACCCTCCCCGGCGGGGCGACCCCAGGACATGCCCGCGGGGACAGCGGGGCCCTCCGAGCCCCCCGCGCGGAACAGGCACCCCCGGCCATGTGAGGGATGAGGGGTGAGGGGTGCGGGATGGTGGATAAGGGGCACAGAGTGAGGATGAGGGGTGCTGGATGCAGGGTGAGGGGTGCAGATTGAGGGGTGTAGAGTGAGGGATGCAGGGTGAGGGATGAGGAGTGTGGGGTGAGGATGAGGGTTGTGGGGTGAGGGGTGTGGGGTACGGGGTGAGGGGTGCGGGGTGAGGATGAGCGGTGAGGGATGCGGGGTGCGGGGTGTGGGTGCGGGTACGGGGTGGGGAGTGAGGGTGCGGATGCGGGTTGAGGGGTGCGGGGTGAAGATGAGGAGTGAGGACGAGGGGTGCGGGGTGAGGATGAGGAGTGAGGATGAGGGGTGCGGGATGTGGGGTGCGGGGTGAGGATGAGGAGTGAGGATGAGGGGTGCGGGATGAGGGGTGCGGGCCGGGGCCGCCCCCGCGCCGGGTCACGTGGTCCCTGCCGGGGGAACCCACGCTTTGTTGGGGGTCCGCGCCGGCCCGCGCAGGTACCGACAACCCTCGAAGAGAGGGGCACTCCCGCCCGGCCGCGCCCGTCCCCTCTGCCACCCCCGCCCCCGGCAGCGCGGGGCTCGGCCGCAGCCCTGCCAGGGTTTGGTGCGAGCCGCGTCACGGCTGTCCCAGCTGTCCCAGCAAACAGCCTTCGGGAGGACGGGCAGGGACAGCCACCCCTGCGGGCATTGCCCCTTCGCAGAGCTGCCTTGCTCCTCCCCTGCTTCTCCTCCTCCTTCGCAGCCCCCTCGAGAGCTGAAACTGAGGGGGCTTCAAAGTGTAAGCAGAGCGCAGGATAATTTCTGGCTTCTGTAGGGGAATGCAGATGGGATGAAATGCCTTAGCGGGGGCTTCTCCCTGTTCATCTTCCTGGAGAGCAGCCCCCGTCAGATGGGATCTGTCGAGGCATTCATGAGATTTGACCCACTGGAACTAGTGGAGAAAAAGTACTGTTCTATCGATACACCAAGTGCCCTAATCACCAGTACTTTCTTTGCCTGCAGGAAAACTTGCTTCGATTTTTCTCTCCTTTCCAGGCTTAATGATCAATTAAATACCGGTTTCAAATCATCTTTCCTACACTTCCTTTCCGTTCTCGCCCCCAGACCTTGCATTGCAGACATCTGTTTCTGGCTGCCTGGGCTAAATAGACCCTTTCCTTGGAGCCTCTCCTAAACAGACCCTTCCCTTTTCCTCGGTGTGCCGAGCGTCCGGGCCGGGGGAGGGGAGCCACGTTCTTGTCCTTTGACCTCTGTTAGGATAAGAAACGCGGGTTAAAAGGTCAAGGAAAACAATTGCAAGGCTTCTACTGCTTGAATAGCGTGCCAAATAAACTTATCCCGGGGATTTGGAATGATCCTTTTATGGGAATTTCTACCTCCCTCGGGATTGTACGGGCTGACTTTATGGGAGCTGCGGGCATGCTCCATTGTTTGGTGGGGAGGGGGCCGCGGGGCCGCAGCTCCTCTCAGCACCTTGGTAGAGGATGCAGAAGTACGAGGGAGCAGGAGGAGGGCTCTGCAGCCTGGTTTAACTCTTGTGAGCTTCCCTGAAATTTGTCAGCCGATACATTGACTTCTTGGCTTTTAAATGATTTCTAATCTATAACGTCAGCGTTTAAAATTAAGGAGAAAATACCAGCTCGGTGTGCTTTTTACACCAAGTGCACCACTGTGGCTCTGTTTACTAATGAAGTACTGCTCTACGTGAGAGCAAAGCTCTCCCTCATTCTGTATAAAAGAATATTTTATTATCGATAGCTGCCTGGTGGTCATAGGTGCTGGAACCTTCTTTGAATGGTTTCTCTGTAAGAACATTTTGTTGGTCCTGCACTGTTCAAATTTCAGCTGTGTCAACTGGCAAGCCAACAGCTTCATTGAGAAATTAGTCTCTTGGAATAAAATCTTTGGAATCTGCCTGGAAATTCTCCAGAGCTTAAAAAGAAAAAAAACACAAAGGATTTAAAAAAAAATCCAAAAAGTATTTCACATGTTTAATTTTTTAGAGTTTTACAGGAAAGGACATATTTCAAAAAACTAGAGTTTCTGCAGGCAGGAAGTCACTGGATTTTTCCAAGTCAGCTTTTCATCTAAATCTTTATTCATTTTGCCTTGTTGGTAAGAAATTCCAGACAAACTCACAAAACCACACTGAGGAAACCTTGTCATTGTGAGATGGTTCCAAGAGACACCACCAGCCTTTGATACCCAGCAACAGGGGGAGTGCTGGTGAAAGGGAAACCAGAGTACTGGCTCTCTCCTTACTGTGCCGTCGCCTTTGCGTTTGGGTCAGGGCCTGATCTACCAGTTGTACCGGTTAGTGTGGTGGAAAAAACCCAACCTATGTGGGCAAGGCTTTGTGTAGGCACAATTACAGCCCGTAGTCAAAACAGGCAAGTATACACCAGTCTGGCACATGGAATGTACCGTGCACATACTGGACCCAGGGATTTCCTGCATTTGCATGTGTAAGAAGTCATACTGGGGTTGTGGGCACAGTTCTGAAGTGCTGGTGACCCCAATAAAAAAGTTCTTTTAATGCAGGGATTTTGTTGGAAGTATCGGATGAGGAAAGAACTACAAAAACTTGAAAATATCAAGAAGAAACTGTGCTTAGTTAATAAAAAAAAGTGTATTAAATCAATGATTTTTTTGGATAACAGAAAATGAAGCAGAAAATACTTCACTGTGTTAGAGTGCTGAAGACACCTCTATAGATGCAGTATAGATGCAGTGCATAGAGGTTACATAAATTGTAATATGTTCATTGGTATTATTTAGTAAATTTTCCTCCTAAAAAGAGAGTAGTTTGTTTACATGTCCTGGGAGATCCCAAAATAATAGAGGCCAGTATTCTGAAACGCTTCCTTTAGGTATGGATCCATGAATTGCTGGTTCTTGTGGTTTTTTGCTGTTAACATATTTGTGCTACAAACTGTAGCTGCACTCCTGTTCTAAGTAAAATTTTCATGATAGGCAGAGAAATGGGCTACCTCAGGGCTGTTCTGATGACTTTTGAAGGTCTGTGGTTAGCCATCACTTTCCTGAAGGCAACTCCAAAGATTAGGTAGGCTCATTTTAGACTAGGGAGGTCCAAGTGGGCCATTTCCCTTCACAGCCTGGCCCATCATCCCTGTTTCTGTAGAAAAGCCCATTCACCACAAGTCCCTGGGGAATTCAGGCACTGCTGACTGGAGCAGCAAGGGGAGGGCTATGGGATATCCCTGAGTCCTTGCAGAGACAGAACTCCCCTGGGAATATTCCAATGGCTGGGAGCAAAACTGAGGCTAGTGAGCAGGTGGAACCTCACCTGGTTAGGCATGGATTTGAGAGAGTTTCCATGAGGAGGTGGCCATCCAACCTCATTGCAGTCTAGGACGTGCATGCGTACAGGCTGTTGTTTCATCATTCTTGTTCCTGAGGATCAAAAGAGGTTCTTTGTTTTCCTAAGACAAAAAATAATGTTATACTTTTAACAGAAAAGGCAGTTATTTCTTTTGTGGAGCAATAAAAATATTGGTCTCTGTGTGAAATTGCAAATCCTCACAGGTCTGCTCAGCACAGGAAGAAACATCTGCCACAATTGCGTGTCCTTGCTGTTCACCCAGGGCTGGGAGAAAGATAGTCCCATCTCCTTGCTGTTGCTATGGGAACTTTTTCAGAGTTCTCTCAACTCTTCTTGCAGGGCTGTTGGAACAATGAAGAATACTGAGCAAAGACTATCAACCATCATCCAAAGCATTTTAACAAATACCAAGTTTTATTTAAAACTATACCACCATCAGCTCTTGCCAGCTCTTGTCTAATTACTGTTGCAGCAAATACGGTGGCTTTCCAAGAACTCTACTGAAGCTCCCCACAGCTCTGTTGCTCATCCATTTGGGTTACCTACTGAGTTAGACTCTGCCTTGCAGTAAAGTAAATTCCATGTGCGTTTCCTCATGATGGTGCGATTAATTTGTTTACTCAAGCAGTTCACTGAAACATTAGAATAGAAAGGCATATGGTGTGACCTACTTGCACAAGTCAGAGTCAATTTGTTATTTTCAGCACTGGTAACTTACTACATTTGATGCTTCTTAATTGATTTGCTTTTGTGTCCAACTCTGATATTTAATGCATTAACTTTAAGGAACCCAGATTTTATGCGTACGCATGTATTCTGTAACAGCACAATCAATTCCTTGATGCAGTTATTCCTTTACCTTAATTCTTTATACTGTGTGGGTCACACTTTCAACAACCTACATCCAGGATTCTACTGCAGCACAAAAGTCGTCACATCCCTGTGGACAAAACATGCTTATTTTCCAAATATGAATCAGTCACATATTTAAATCAGGGCATTTTTTTGTTTTCACTCAAGGGGAAATTGAAAAATTTTTAAATTATTCTTTCAGGATCTACCTCATATAATAAGCCTGTGACGATTTTATAACTGTTTCTTCTTAAGGTTAGAATTAGTAATTTTCTCTAATTTTATGCAACATCATGAACACATCTAGTGACATAGAATCATAGAATCAACTGGGTTGGAACAGACCTCCGAGATCATCAAGTCCAACCCTTGGTCCAACACCACTGTGATTGCTATATCATGGCACTCAGTGCCACATCCAGTCTCGTCTTAACCTCCAGGGACAGTGAATCCACCACCTCTCGGGGCAGGCCATTCCAATGCCTGATTGCTCTCTCTGTAAAGAATTTCTTTCTAATATCAAACCTAAACCTCTCCTGGCAGAGCTTAAGCCTGTACCCTCTTGTTCTACTACTGGTTGCCTGGGAGAAGAGACCAACCCCCACCTGGCTACAAACTCCTTTCAGGTAGCTGCAGAGAGTGATGAGGTCACCCCTGAGCCCCCTCTTCTCCAGATTAAACAAGCCCAGCTCTATCAGCCTCTCCTCACAGGACTTGTGCTCAAGTCCCTTCACCAGCCTTGTTGCTCTTCTCTGGACCTCCTCCAGCACCTCAATATCTTCAACATCAGCACAGTTGTGACCTGTTGCACTGAAACAGATAAATTTTCTCCATTAGATTTTGGGAGAATGAAAAAGAAAGGGGTTTTTTTGTTTTTAATTGTAACCTTTCCTTAAGGATGCTTTCTTCTCTTAGAAAATGGAGGGAAAAGTACTAATTCGTGGTACAGGTGGTAAAAGGAAACAATAAGAGAGAAGTATTGAATGTGAAATCACACTGCTGCTAACCACAGTTTCAGACATGCAGGTGAGAAAAAAGAATTCATGTTACCAGAATCAAAATGTGTGTGATTCTTCTTTAAAAAAAAATTAGCAAAAGTGGAAAGCTCTGTATTAGTACCATTTCTGTGAGTTTGAGCTTGAATGTAAAGTGTGTGGTTTTATGGTGGTGAGTATTTGAGAAAACAGTTACCAGCTGCTGGGCTATGCTCTCCCAGGCTTATGCAAAAGACTACTCTGAAGTTTAGAAAATGACATCCCTTGCTGCAGTTTGCATAGGTGTGCATACTGTGTACTATTCCTTGGCTTTCTGCCATTCTTAAATCCAGACAGCGAAAAACATGAGACTCTTCTCTCCCATTGTTTCAGAGGAAAAGAGTCCTTACCATCACCACATCTGCTCTCAAGCAGGGAGCTGAATGCCTGTTTGCATCATGGGGGTGTAATCCTGCTCTGAGGGAAATTAAAGCTGAAGTTCATGAGATCTTCTAGAGTTGAATGACCCAAGTGGTGTTGTACTGTGGGGAGTGAGGCCAGATGGTCCCACAGTCTGGGAAAAAGTGTGTCTGTTGCCACAGCTGTTCAGGGTGTCCAGGTGACTCCCCGGCCACCCCATGCAGCTGATGCACATTTTAATCAAGCACTTCTGCAGTGTACAGTGACGTGATAAAAGAATTTCGCTCAGTGCTTCTGCTTCTCATGAGTTCTCATTTTTGGCACCCCCCAGTTCTTTTCCCACACTGAGGGGTGTGCTGGGTGGTAGCTCTGCACACTGGTAATTACACTTGGGGATGGAATGAGGCAAGCAGCCTGGTTGCTCTTGGTTTGGGAGAGGAAGGCTTGGTGGGAAGGTCAAAAACCTAATAATGCCCATTCTCACAAAAAAAAAAAAAAAAAAAAAAAAAAAAGTTGTATGATTGTAAACACACCCACAGCTCTGCTAGGGTGCCTCCCTCCATAGCTCACCTGTCCTCCCTTCTGCTAGGATAGGGTTGTCTCCAGTAACTGGGAAGCAGCAGGCTTTGCCAAAGAGCCCACCACATGGCTGAAGAGAGGAGAAATCAGAGGCTGCCTGGCACCTTGAGGGGATGGGGTCAGGTCAGAACTAGCTTAGGGCACCAGAGCAAAGAGAAAATGTGACTTGAGTCACAGTTTCATCTCAGCTGCATGCATTTTGTGCTGTCAAAGGGGAATAACTGTTTCAGTCCAGAGCCTCAGCCTGAAGGACTCTGCTCACAAGATTTAGCTGAAGCAAAGTTAAATGCATCTGCTGGAGGGGCTGTGAGGCCAAGTTTTAAAAAGCCCTCACTCTTGTATCAGCACAGTTGCTGCTGCAAAGCCACAGAGCAAAGGAACACTTTCTATTCAGAAGGTTTTTTTGTAAGGATGATGTAGATATTTTCCAGGATCAAGGACTAGGAGAGGTAGAGGTGATTCCAGGTGGTGTTTTCAGAAGCATGGCTTCAGCTAACCTCACCAGCAAAAGTCTCATCCACTGCAGCAGAAAATAAATTAAACCAATGCCGAGTGCCTTTGTAAATCCCACTTAGGCTGGCATTTAATTTCTATCAGTGTTGATAACAGCTGCCTGCATATTGATTTTTTTATTGCAAAATCGTCCTTTGGTCTCTTTGCATACTGCTTTTTTTACCAGCAGTCAGTGCTCCCTGCCCATCTAATCCTGTTCCTCACCCTGGCTTTCATAGCAATGGATTCTACTTGTACAAGCTCAGTGTATTTTTCAGAGTTCATCTACATTTATCATTACTGGATGGTTTTTAATATCTGTTAAAAAAATTTGAAATATATTCAAAAATTCAATTGGAAAACATCTTGGGAAGTGTGGGCATGCTCTAAGAATGGCATTTAAAAATGCAGTAGCTTACAAAAATATTTCTGTAAATTCTGTAAAAATTAAAAAAATACAAATTTTACATTAATTTCTCACTAACTGAATTGCGATCTCCAGTTGCTGAACACGTTACATCCCCACAGGACATTATTTTTCATACTGTAACTCTGTTTCCAGCAGTAGTGGACAACAAATTCCACAATTTTTTCCAAGCTGAATAAAATTCTTGCTTTAAGGCTCTGTAGTCTCAGAATAGCTCAAATTACTTGTATTTCTTTTTCTACGCTCTGTCAGTACTTTAAGTCAGCAAAACAGGAAATGTCAAGGGACTGTTGAGGTGTGCTCCAGGTATAATAAATGGGTAGAAACATATTGTCATCTGTTCTGTGTATTAAGAACTCTCTGCTGGATTCAGGATACTGCTAAAACTGAAGGACATTTCAGGTGTTCTCCAGATATAAGAGAGGGCATGGTTCAGAGGGTAAGCTAACTCAAGAGCAGACAGATGGCTTCTAAAAGTAAAACATACAGAGGAACATCTTCCCTCAACTACCAGACTATGCATTACCTGGTTGGCAAAGAGCAATTTTTTATGAAGATCTAAATGCCCAGGAGATCACCAGGCAAAGCAACTTTTCCAGGTGAATGTGTGCTTTGGGGTTACAGGGTACCATAGCTATCACAGAAAAGAGTGTCATTAGTGGTTTTGGTTCCAATTCCCTCATACAGTTGTCTCAAAATTAACATGAAGTCTGTCTACCAGAGACAAATAAAGTAGTCTTACACTGGGCCTAGTTTGTAGTTTGGCTTGTGGTCTCCCGTTTAGACTAGCCTGAGGTTTGCGTTAAATAAGAAAAACTGAAAATTATTAAGGAGAACAAACACATGATCAACAACAACAATAACTGCAATAAAAATTACTATATTTTCAGGAAACAGAAAAGTTTACAATGTCCACAATCCTGGAGTTTAACTAATGAAGTTATATATCAAGATGTGAATAGGATTTTACAAAAAAAAAAAATCACTCTGTACTATCAGTCTTCTGGCCTATGGATCAGCCATCCATTGTCTGTATCTGATACCTTTTCTTAAGCAGCTTTATATTTGAGGAAAAATTCATATCTCAGCTAGGCTAAAGGCAATTCTCTAAAGATCTAAACTTTTAATGATTATTAAAAATGCATAAAAACAAAAGTCTTATTTAAATATGTCATTTACAAGTAAACATTCATTCACTTAACATTTGCTGGTTGCTTCAAGTGCAGATGAAGATCCACTTTTAAAAAAATTGTTCAGTTTTTAAATTAAAAAAAAATAAATTTGTTTCTACTGTCCCTGTGTAACAGTCAGCATAGGAGTGGAATAGACATCTCACATTGGTGGGATAATGTTTTCATTCATCATTATGTCTTTTGATTTAGATTTACAGTCAAGATTTTGTCCTCTCAAAGGTCAGAAAGGTCTGTATCCCTGTTTAGACCACCTATTCTGAGTTGGAAGGGACCTACAAGGATCATCAAGTTCTTAAGTCAATGGCCCACACAGGGGATTGAACCCATGACCTTGGCATTATTACAACCAAATTTTAACCAACTGAGCTAATCTCAGGGTCTAAATCCTATTTTGAAGTAATAAAGGCTAGGAAGACCTGAGAAAGGACATATGTGAGGCAATGAAGAGCCACATATCACTAGAAGTGCTCATCACACCTTTGGTAGCCCTCTTATCTTCTGTGTCCATTCTCATAGGAATGAGTTGCTCACTGTCCTACTGCGTGAACATCTAGCACAGATATGTCTGCCCCTGCATGATAATCCCATTGTGAATCTTCCTGGAGTTCTCTAGTCCAAGTGTGAGATTGAGATTCCCTAGTACATGATAGTGAAATACAACCGAAGGGATGACATTCATTCACCTACAGCAATTTTGCTCAAAATTAAGATTTCAAATATCATTATTCAAAAGACTGTCACCTGAAGACCTAATAAATTAAAAGCTCATTTTCTTCTTCAAAAACATCTGTATTTGCAGCAGTTTTCTTCAAACAGCTCAGATCAGTCCAATTTTCTTTACTCCATCTCAACAAAATGCCACAGGTTGATTACAACATTCCTTTAGGAAAGGAAGGGCAGTCATTCTGCAGAATATCTACCTTAATTACACGGTTTCTGAGCTGCAGCACTATGGCTTATAGTTCAATGGTTGCATAAACTCCCCACTGGGAAATCTGAACAGTATTTAATTAGCCCAGTCCTGCTGTGTGATACTCCAAACACCCTGTTTACCCAATTAAGACAAAGGTTGTGTGATCTTAGAGTTAGTAAGACTCTCTATATAATTGAAGCTGGAAACTGGAAATGTAGAACATCTCTCTTTGTAACTCTATGTCTAAATAACACAAGGCAGATACAGAATAAAAGAGTAAGAAATCCTCTCCAGAACACCGGGTTAAAACATCTGCATGATACAAAGGAGGCTCAGCTAGAATTGTCGTTAATGGCATGTTCTGTTGCAATAAAGTAAGACAAGACAGAGGACATTTCTGATGGCAGGTTAGATCTCTAAGAAGATACTCCAGAAAGGGATCTTCAAAACCAATATGCTCTATAAGAAAAGGCAGATGTGAACTACTGTATATGGAACGTACCTGAGAGGTACATAGTACTAGGAGCTAGACAGAAAGGAACATGCTTAGTGTTCATGTGACTCTTCTCTGCTTGTTCCAATAAAGTGTTTTTGTCCAGAATTGAACAAGAACATAGAAAATATTCAAATAACGTGATTAAGCTATTGCAAAAATTGTGATTTTATTAATGGTGAAATAATGGCCTGATTTATCCACAAGACAGTCTTTAAAAATGTCTCTTTCACCGTGAGGATTTTCTCATCCAGAAGGGAGGATGCAGAATGTTGCATTGCATCAAGGAGCACTGCAAGCTGCAGACCTGCTCTTCTGGGTCTGTTAGACTCTACTGCAGACTATTTCCCTTTTTCCAAGAGAGGGTTTTGACTTCAGCCTCCATCTTGATATTATTATTCCAACTGTGATCTCCTGTTACCCTCACAAAAATCTAATAGTCATCTGCTCTAACTGCTGTTTTAAAGTATGAGATCTTTAAGGCCTATTTCAGTATTCAACTATTTAATGAAGTACAGTCTTCATTTTCTTATATTGCTCTGAAAATAAGTTGAAAGCAGAAAATTTGGGTCCATTTCATTCTCCAATGAAAAATCAAATTTAAATAAACCACTCAGTTGTAAAATTCCACTTTCCATCAAAAAGCTATTTCCAAGCAACTCTGGTCATAATATACATACTAGAAATCAACAGTGTGAGCTTTTCTTCTGATCACACTGAATCATGCTGCATCCACATTTACATGGAAAAAATCTTAAAGAAAAATCCTGGTCCTTTCAAGAAAATACAGGATATTTTCTCCCTGCATATTTGAAAGGGAAATAGGTAGAAAATTTTCAAAATAATATTGCAATTAAAGAATATTTCAAACAGTGTATACTGTATTTTTAACTTATTTATGCCAGAAGATATCTATGATACTAGTCTTTACCTTCCAAGAGGTTTCTTAATGTAGATGTGTATTGTTAGTTCTGTTTCATCCCAGAAGTCCACCTTTTTCAGTGATGGTGAACAGATAGCTTTGTGTGTGCATGTGGTTGTGAATTGTAGTCATCAGTGTCTGGTCACACTAGTTGAAGTCATTTGTAGGAGGTGGCAAGACAGCTAAAACTTAAGTGTTGTCATGGCCATAGGCAACACACATGTATTGCTCCAGTCTTTCCTGTGTTGTTTCTTTGATCATATCGATGCCTGTCTTTAGAATTACTCTTACATGGAGCCAGGAGCACTTTGGAAGCATTGAGAAGGTTGGGAGTAACAGCCAAGGCAAGGAGGGGGCTCATTGTCACCAGCATTTGTCGTCTGCAAAAATTGTTTGGCTGGTATTTACATTTTTATGAGACACTTAAAACTGTCCCTACTAGGTGGGTGTAACACTAGTGATGTGTATAAAGATTGATGACTAACAGTAGGAGGATGCAGTAATCCCTAATTTTCAGCAAGTCCCTGAAGTGAAGAAGAGCTAACTACATTATAAAATCTTGTCCCTTATAAGAATCCAAATGTAAGTACTTTTTTAAAGATTTCATTATGCTTTCCTTTCTCTAATTGCATATCTAGCACTTAACTGTATGATAAATAAGGAAAAATACATATTTAAAAGATGATTGAAAGATAGTCATTAATGTTAGAGGTGAAATGATCAGCAGATCTCAGATAGTAGGAGGCAAACCAAAATCACACTGGCGATAACTTTTACAACCTCTCGCAAAAACCTAACCAAAAACTTGTAGGACTAATATCTACTATTCAGCCATTTGGAGTTAAATTTGAGAAGTGCTGTTAAGCAACTGGTTTCCCTTGAAGACCTCTAAGGCTGATATTTAGGCAAAGCTAGCAGTGGCAAACCTGAGGCTCCGCTGCTGTCTAAAGCACCTTGGCATATATGGTCACATCCATAACAATAACTTTGTCAGGGAAAGTTTCCAGGCACTGGAACTCAAATCTTTTATTCTTTTACATAGTAAGTGGTCTTTGGCTTCTTCTGGGTTTGGATCCACCATCATCATCCTGAACATTTCCTTAACTTAAATTCAGGACTTTGCGCAAACCAGAGACTGTCTCCACATGACAGCCTTGATGTAGATGCCCAACTTGAAGGCTAAAAGAGCTTAGTGCTGAGATTTGGGTATAGCTGCAGTGTCAAAGGAGGGTTCAGGGAACATTTAACTTCCTTTTAAGGACAGGTCCCAGGTGTAGAGGAGGGAAATTCCAATGGAAATATGCCACCAGTTTCTGCTCTTAGGCATGCATAAATTTGTACCCAGTTCCTGGCTGTGTTCAGAAACTGGTGAATTTATCTGGTGAAGAAAATCATCTTCCAACCCTAGATCAAATATTTTTCCAGGAAGGGAAGAGCTATGAGTCTTCATGTCCTGTAATGCATGTAGCACGTTCCAAAGGTTCTGGCCTGAACTTATTGTTCATTGACGGGATATTCGGCCTCAGACTAGCTGACTTATTATCACAGCAGAAAGCACAGAAATGAAAAATAAGACCTGAATAAATGTTTTCTATTAAATTTCACTTTCCAAACTCAAAATTTATATTAATTTATATTCAAAAGTAATTGTTGCTCTGTTATTATCTTGGTATGTATAGTCACGGCAAAGGAAAGATGTGTCTCAGACAGCTCAGGGGATCCATGCACACAGAGCATTTCTATTCTTTAAAAAAAAAAAGTGGTCTTTTGTCTGCATTTTGGCTTCTGAGACCACACTTAGTTACAAAAATAAATTGTCTTTCTTTTAAAAATGTTGAGTGCTCTTGAATACTACTGCAGTCATGTTCCCACATATTAAAAATGCTAGGCTGGAAGAATTTCTAAGCACTGTTTAATAGACAAAAGCCTAAAGGTTTTGTTTACAGACTCTTTCACAGAAGAATAATCAAACTCTGTAGAGAGCTGCTACTCCACTTACTTGCTAGCCTTATTTTGACAGCCTTTGCTGGTTTGCCCTACTTTGTAAAGGGTGGGTTGATGTGGAAGCCAAAAAAGTGAAATCATATTTACTGTCAAAAAAATACGTGTGTTTTAAGTTCTCATCTACCACTAGCAAGTAATCAAAGATGGCAGTGGTAGCAGCCCTTGTAGTTAACCCAGTGCATGTTCATTAAACGGCAGGGGGTACTCAGAGTGTTTATTTCAGTAAAAACAATTAAGCATATATATATTTATTTTTCAATGTTAATGATTCCCTGTTGACAGAACTGAAAAGCATGTCCTTCTTGAGTCTCCAAGAGTGATTATTAAAGAGAAGTTACTGTCAGTCTTCTAATTTGGGTGAATGCCAAGCAGACCAAAGGTGACAGAATAGGGGAGAAAAGAAAAGAAAGGATAGTCAAGGCTCATTATCAACATGCTCTGTCGTTTTTAATTTTTTGCATCGTCACAAATGAGTTTCACAGCTTTCCCTTCATTATCGAGCCACTGGCCATAATACAGTTCCATTTTCGATTGCATCATGATGTGGTTCCACATACGCCTGAGATGATTTCTGCTTCATAATTTCTTTTTTGTAATCATTCATCATTTTCCTTATGAAATCTTGCCTCTCCTATTGCTGTTTGTCAAACCCATCTCTGGAGGATTTTGCAAGCTGTTTCACAAATTTAAAAAAAAAAAAAAAAAAAAAAAAAAAAAGGGAATTTTCAGGGTTTCCAAGGCTCTACAGAGAAAAAAATCTGTCACCATGCCAGCACAACATATTCTCTGGAAACTGTGATTGTTAGGACCCAGGCTACGAATTGAATGCACAAAAGATTAGAAGAAAGAGGTCATGCTCTTTGTGTTGTTTTATAAAGTAAAAATACAGAATGAATACATTTGTGGCCTTACAAAGGTGTGGTGTTCTTAACAGGTTGGCTCATCCTGTTATTGAGAGTTAGTAAATGTTCATACTCTGAGTCTTTCATGTTGCTGCAGCTAAGTTCTGCTGGCTCATCATGATTGTTATCTCTACTGGAAAGCAAGCAAACCTCTCATCTGTATGAGATTTGATGTGACATTCTGTGTTTTAGCCAATTCCAGCTGGCTGCTCAAAAAAAGCAGGCAATGTTTCATAGGTACCACAGCTATTTCTTTCTTCAATCCCCTGAAGCAGTAGCTGTTGGGGCTGTACTTTAAACTGTGAGGTAAGGAACTGTAAATTCATCTATTTTATGTAGATTTTTTACCACCTCTTTTGCCAGCTTTATAGTAATCCAGCTGTATTACATGATGTGACTAAATGACTCCTTCTTTCATCTCTTTTGACAGTCTCCCCTCTTTGATACATCCCTGACTGCATTATATGTAGATCTCTGGACTTCACAGTCTGCTTTAGAGCCTAAATTACAAATTCCAGCCATACAAACACTATTCCTCTCTGTCTTTTTAAATTTCTACATTAAAAAAAAGTTGAAGAAAGTTTGCATATGATCATTTTAGGCAGAGAGAAGAAGGCAATGCAGACTAAAATTTTCTGCTAGCATTTTCTGCTAGCTCTGAATCTGTTTATTTCCATAGAATTATGGCTGAGGATCAGCTTCCTGGTAGATTGTGTTCATTCAGCCTTCCAAGCAAATGTGTAAGACATATATCTTCCATGATCATCCTATCATGGAGCAACTATACTATAACCTTTAATAGAAGCCAAAATAGACTCAGGAATATACTCTCCATGGACTCCTGCCCAAAAGAAAAGGTAAGTTTGAAGACAAATGGACATAAGCAGCTATCTTGTGAAAGAACAATATCAAAACAGATAGTTTCTATAGTTTGGTTACATGCAGTCATTAGGTAAAAATTGGAAGATTTAGAGTTTGACATGAGTTACTTTTTAATGGAGGATGAAAACTTTGGACTGGTATGTAGCATGGATTGTCTCTGTAAATTAAAAAAAGTGGTTTATTTAATTTGTGCAGCATCAAGTCTACTTCATGATGTAAAATTTTATAACTCCTGCATCAAATTGCTTTCTTGGTTCATAGAAATTATTCCATTTGCCATTGCCACACATTTTCTCTGTTGGTGGTAGTGTTGGCAAATTCATTCAAAGCATGTGTTTTGGTCATAACAGTATATGTGAGATACCATGGAAACAGGGGCTGCCCTGTTCTTCAAGACACATAGTTTTGTAAAATGGTTCTAGCTGAGAATATGATTGTTAACTGAGTCACCAAGAGCTCAAAAATTTCAGTTTGATGTTTTTTTAACCAAGACAGACACACTCAGCTGTTACACAGCTATCCTTCACCAAGGACCATCAGAAAAATAAATAATTCTCCCTCAGTG
Source organism: Hafferia zeledoni (assembly GCA_035583235.1). Lineage (NCBI taxonomy): Eukaryota > Metazoa > Chordata > Aves > Passeriformes > Thamnophilidae > Hafferia > Hafferia zeledoni. Next base: position 99,057,213 of record JAWWEV010000001.1, read on the forward strand.
TGTCCTCCAGAAGAGCAAGGAGGCCTCTGCAAGGTTGCTGCAGCAATGTGTTGGAGCAGTGCAGATAGGTAAGCCAGACGTCTGAGGATGTTTCTTCATCACCATTTCCTGGCGTTCCCCTCATTACCTGGCGTACCTCCTCCTAAGCAAAAGCTGTGTTGCCATATGGTTTTGTTTTGCTGAAAGGAAATCCGTCAAGCCTACCCACCTTAAGATAACAATTTCCTCACTACTAGTCATCACCTCGAGGCTGACACAACAGAGATGTGGAAAGCCATCACCCTGTTGGTGAAAAGAGCCTCATTGTGTGCAAATCCCCAGCCGAGTTGCAATTGAGCCATAAAAAGGGTGAAGGTTGTTCTGTGACTTGGCTGAGAAAAGAACCTGCTACTGCCTGGAACATGTTAATAAGGTTTTTACTGTCCTAATATGGTTATAATTCTTTCCAGTCTTTTCTATCTGGAAATTGGAATCTGGGTTTTTACAATGTATTGATTCTTTGAATGCTTGCATTATAGAATAAAGCTCCATGCACATACACATTGGACCAAATCCCAACACCACACTGACATATTTCATAGTAAATCTATTTATGTCAGTAGTGACTTGAGAGTTTATCAGCTTTGTTATAGCTTCGTGATTCTGTAATGATACTTTGATTTCAAAAAGTCTGTCTGATGTTTTTGCAAAAACAGATAGTGATGAATCACGGAAGAATGGTTTTAAACTGAAAGGGTGGAGATTTGTATTATATATCAGGAAGAAATTCTTTATTCAGAGTGGTGAACCACTGAAACAGTTTGCCCAGAGAGGTTGTGGATGCTCATCCCTGGAATTAAGTGTTCAAGGCCTGGCTGGATGGGCATTGAGCATCCTGGTGTAGTGGAAGATGTCCTTGCACATGGCAGGGGGGATGGAACTAGATAATTTTTAAGGTCTCTTTCAAACCAAACCATTCTGTGGTCCTATGACAAGGTCAAAAACGTATGGTTATAGTAAAAATAGCATATAAATTTTTTTAAATAAAATGCAAACCCTAGTTTATTAAACTTTGAAGTATTCTGGGCATAAAAGACACAAAGGTACTCCCATTTAAAAAGCAAAACTAAACAGAACTGACCCTCACTTTTTCTTCTAATCCTTAATTTAACATTCTGCATGCAGTGCAAAAACCCTAACGGTACTTACTTCAAAGTGTTTCCTTGAAAAGCAGTAGTTACCTATTAACAGATTCCATCCCTTTTTATTTTATCTACTGCACTGCCTTTTTGTATAGTTTACAAGTTCAGGACCCAAATTTAGTGAGTAATGCAATAGTAAAAAATAATTAATAAAGAATGGCTTTCAGCTGAAAATGGAATTCTTTGCACTGGTGAAACAAGATATGTTAAATGCTGTAGATGAGGCAGACTTAATTTTTATTATTTACTTACGGCTTGGAATAAAATTTAATATATTCTGCAGGCAATGGGAGGGCTTCTCTTCACTTTGATAATGTTACTGTTGATGTTTGATTTCCAGTTTAGGATTTGGAACATTACACATATATCATGGTTCAGCCTGTTGCTTGATGAACAAAATTTTGTCTTCTGTACATTACACTTTCCTGAGCTGCCCTGCTCTGCTCCACTGCATGTTCAGATGCCACAGCTTTGGACCAGTCTGCACTATGGCAAAATATTACCATATTTTGGCCATTCATATATTCTTCCCTAGGCACCTGCTGTCACTGGCCACAGTGAATTTTCTGCCTGATCTGGTCTGCCTGTTCCTATCTTTTGCGCTTTCTGTTTTTAAACAAGAGAGGTTATCTGGCAATCCACCCCAGAGCGAGCACTGTTATCCCTCTGCAGGGAGATAATGCCTTTCTGGGGTCCTCATTCCTTGTGCTCACAAGGGGTGGATTGCTTTGGTAGGAAAACACTTTTTAGTTCAAGTTTGCCATAGAATTTATTCACAAGTTGTCAGACTCTGCGCAGTTCAAAACAGTAATAAAGGGACTCAGTTACCATGAAATTGAGGAGATTTGGATTTTTTGCAGTTCTTCACATCCTCCTCAGAAAGTGGCAATTGAGAGAGAGTCATTTGCAGTGATATAACTACATTAATTAAATTAGTATTGTGGTAACAAACTTTCAGAACAATAGTTTACAATGACTGTGCGATTTTGTCTTCTAGCTCTATTCTTTATCTTTTATGGAAAGTAATATTTTGTCAAATTGCACAGGCCTTGCAATTAGGACTGATTTTAATCACAGAATCGTAGAATGGTTTGGGTTGGAAGGGACCTTAAAGATCCTCTAGTTCCAATCCCTCTGCCATGGGCAGGGGCACCTTCCACCAGACTAGGTTGCTCAGAGTCTCATCCAGCCTGGCCTTCAGATCATTAGTAAGATCATTCTTTAGCTCTCAGCTGAGCCATGACATTTGGTTATTAGAATACTCCAGATACTGCTTTTGTGGTCTAAACCAAAACTTTGCACAAGTCCTTAAAGCACCTGGGCTGCTCTACTTCTTAAACAGTTTGATTTACTGAGTCTCACACTTTCCTAAGGGTTTTCTTTCCCATTGTCTTGTTTGGGCCTTTATTCTTTTATATTGTGTCAGCCAAAGCACAGTGCCAAAACCTGACCTGAAGATTAAACAGAGAAACTTCAAAACATGTTGAGTCTGACTGTGGAATGTCTCCTGTGCAGGGCTATGCTGCAGCAAGGAAATTCTTCAAAGTGTGTTCTGTTTTCACTCTCCTCTAGTGCTGAGTGTTAAACATTTCTTTTTTCTCTTTTATTTTTTTTCCTTTTGCTGTGCTGTGTCATTAGTGCCAACTCTGTTTGATGCATGAAGAGAGCAAATTTCCTGCCTCTGCCTGCAATGCACTCAAGAATATTTTCACTAGAGACAGTAAGAATGCTCTTGCACCAAGAAGGAAAAAGTCAGACTAAGAATGTGATTTGTTTCTATATAGCACTTGCATATATAAAATACAGCAAACCAAAGCTGTACACAGCCCAAAAAGTGTCACGACAAGCCCCTCCCACTGTGTTTCCTCAGAGGTCACAGCTTGGAATGGAGAGCTGTGCAGAACCAAATTCTAAAATTCTGCTGCTGCTCTGTGTGAGCTGGTCTTGCAGGCTGGTCCTCTGAAGTTGGTCCATTTCTGATGGTGATGCAAAGAATAGTTTGCCTTTCTTCTCTGTTAAGAAGTTTTGTGGATTTCACACTGGCATCGCAGATGTGCTCTTTGATTTCAGCATATAAGTCTTCATTCTTCAGCATTTTGGAGGCTCCTATGAATTGCATCCATAATATTTGAACACTCCAAAATTGTAGCCAACTTCTATTGCACAGTGGTCCTTCAGTATAGTTTCATGATTCCTGTATGTTTGCAGAGAGTAAAAGTCATCTTCTAGTTTAAACCATATATTTTGAATGAAAGGTGGAGGTCTGTCTCTTTTCACTTAAAGTGTCTACCCCTGAGCTGTCACCATGCTCTTCCTTTAAACTCAGTTGAAAAACAGAGACAGTTCTAGACAGTGATGTTGATATCTACAGTGGGGTGAGATGAGTCACACTGTAGAAATTATATTTCTCACTAACCATAAAGGAAATCTGCACAGCAGCTCAATCATAAATATGTGCATATGGTCAAATAAATCTACCTGTCGTGTCCTGCTTCTATACTGTATAATTTTCACACAGAAAAATTTATAGTTGAGCAAAAACTCTTTGTGCTGCACGACTCATGGCGTCAGGAAGCAAGGAGTGCCAGTCCAGGCAGTTGTGATTCTGCCACCAAAACCTAGTCTGAGCTGTCTCAGCTTACCTGTATAGCACTGCACTGGGCAGCACCAGCAACTCTGGTATTGCAGAACACCTACAGAAGTAATGTACCATTTTACATGTTAATATTTTATTTTCACTTGTTAAAATTTTTGCAAAGACATTAGTTGAACCATATTTCAGTTGAATTTTTGGGGGAAGTTTCACCTAACACAACTTTTCCTTTCCCAAGGATGAAATATGAAGCAATCACTTTTTTTTTTTTTTTTTGCTATATTAAGTAGGTTCTTATCTCCGTTTCATTGAAAACTGTTGCATTTCTATGCTGTGAAGTGACTTGAAAATATGTCATGGACACAGATGCCTGGGATATCTCTGATCATTCCAACAAAAATGCTTATCCAGCTTGGCTCCATGAAAAATCACAAACCCTCACTGCAGAATATGAGTATTACAGAGGAATGTAGCATAAGTACCTTCCCAGAAACTAATTTTTTTAGCTGTCAACAGCTACTACCACTACTGTGATGCTTAAAGTTGAAATTAAGAGTAAGAGTTGTCTGCTGTGCTTATCACACCACTGCTTCCAGCAAGTGACTCAGTGGAGGGAGGTGGTAACATGATTAAATACAGAGGGTGAGAAACACAAATAGTTAAGAACAAAGAAAAAGAACGATGTGGCACCAGGAACAGAAATAGGCAGATAACAGGAGGAGAGTTAATAGAGGGATAGGTAGTTGGATGCACAAACCATATTGAAATGGGGGATAACAAAGTGAAATATGAAGGGCAGGTCTATGTAGTAGGCTGAGGCAGAAGGCAGAAAACAGGAGTGTCAGGTCCTAAGGCGAAGAGATGGAAGCACCTCAGAACCTGGATATGTCTCTGGCCACCAACCATTTAGGCACAGCACTAACACTTTTCTGAGGGACAATTCAGATTCTTAGAAAAGATCTCATCAATAAATACCATTCATTTAAACTTTATTATCTTAGTTTAACATTTTAGTCTCAAATTATTTGTGACTAAGTAGTTTGCATATAAATCCCTCAGGTTTCATTTTCCTGGTGTGTTCTTGATACAGGAGAATACAGCAATGAAAACTCTCAGCAGCACACAGAACAAGAACTAATAGGTTTTGTGTGCACATAAAAGCATAGAAGTGAGACAAATCACATATATTAGATTGAAAAGAGATATAGAAATATGCAAATCAGAACAGAAATTATGTTAAAAGTGTGAAAGAACAGATTATTTTATACATTAAGACAAACTGGAGGAGGTACAAAAGTTTTATCTTTCATTCTCTTTGTCAAGTTCCAGTGCTGCCCTTCACAAGTCTCACATGAATATTGAATAATCAAAGCAAATTCAACTTTACTTCACCCGGCTATGATGTCTTTGAAAACTGTCTCAATCCTTCCATCCAAATAGTACACCACCAACAGAGCCAAACTCTTAATAATATATTGCGTGACTCCAGACAAAGCATGTATCTCTGATCCAAAAGAAATGTATAATGGCACTGGCTGAGCTCTTTATTCAAAAATAGAAAATAGTATTTTCTTTCTTCTTGTGCAGTTTAATGTTATCTTGAATGTTTTCTTGTTTTGGTACAGCTTCTTTCTTCTGCTTACTGGAATCAAATTTGAAAAAACAATAGCAAACTGCACTTTCACCTTTCTCCATCATTCAAACAAAAACACTACAAAGCTCTTCTCTTATCCAGATGAAAGCTTATCTACCTACTTTAGTGCCTATATTTCCATTTCCTTCTCCAACCATAAAAGACACTCCTCTTGCCTTCTTTCACACACCTTGCAGCTGAGCTGGCCTCCAGATGCATGAGCTCAGTAATGTGTTTTTCCTAACCTGAAGGCTTGCTAGAAAAAATGGATTATGTTTTCTAACTGAGCATCACTGTAGCCATTGTCTGGAGAGTTTCTTATTGCTAGACAACTACTATAGAACTGCTCTGTTTTTACAGAAATCTGCTCGTAGGAAAACAGTGTCTCTGTGGCTTGCACACCACAGTGTCAGGGACAGCCTGCAGACACTCCTAAGGGGCCTGAATTGTGCAGAGTGTATTTTGCAGAAGGGGAGAATACATGACATATCTGGAACTTTGGCAAGGCCTAAAGAAACTGTTTAGAGTCTGGATACAAATTGGTCTTTCCTAATTTAAGAACAGCCAAATGATTTCATGTGATAGTGAGTACGGTTGATTCTGAGATGTCCACTATAGTATCTCAATAGTGTTTTGAAATGTGTTGCTAGAGAGATGCCAGGAGTATAATTTAGTAGGTCATTCTTCCACTTAAGTTACTATCCCTCTTCAGTTCAGTTCTTCTGTGGGTTGACACGCAGGGATTGTGAAGTGTGTCTGTATTTTGGAGTTAAGGATATCTTTAAATCGGTGCCTTTCCTCTTGAAAGTACCTCGTGTGGAAATGACCCCACGAGCATGTAAGAACTAAAGGCAGAATTATCGGTCATACTGAGTGGGGCACAGCCTTTGGTGCACGTCTTCGTGGTGCTGAGGGATGGGGATGCCTCAGGGTGCTCACAAGTGAAGCTGAGACACAGCCTGTTTAAGTGGGAGCTGGGGCTGCAGGGTGTCACCTCTTGGCCACTCAGATTCCTGCCTGCCTGCCAAGGCCACCAGCTGACACATCTGTCATGGCAGTGGGATATCCCAGTCACCTGGAAACCCCTGAGACTGCCATGTCAGTCCATAGAAGTTGCCCAGGAATTTATATACAGGAAGAGCTTTATTCCCTGGCATCTGCAACAGAAACATCCATTAAGAAGGGGTTAGGAAGGAGGGTTGGAGAGGAGGGAAAAGGTCTTTATTTTGAAACTGTTCAGTATTGGTTTTCCTTTGTTTCCTGTTCCTCCGCAATTGTTTAAGCTCTCTCCTTTCTAAGGGGAATTTATTGCACAGATATGTATTTTAGTCATGATACTTCTCAGGTAGCCAAGGCAGAGGAGATAAACACTACAAGTTGTCCATGTTATCATAGGATAACTCTTAACTAAAATTTCACTACTATCATGGGTGTTTGTGAATGAGATCAATGTATGTTCAGTAGTAAAAATTAAAGCATGCCTACTTTGGTCTGAGTGAGCCTACTTTCAGGAGTGAAGTATTTGTACAGAAATCAACTAAATTTTTAAACAAAGTTTAAAGGGGCTGAGGAGGTAGATGTAGGAAACCACTGCCCTTCAGCAGGACTTAGGGCTGGCCTTTAAGCAGATGAGCTGAGGAAAACCAAAGTATAGCCAGATAGACATGCATTTGTGCCTTAAACTCTTGAAGCTTACAGCTTCCCCTGCTTTCCTTGCAAGTTTTCTTTTTATCATATTAATCATAGAGATGACAAAAGTTTTGCTTAATACCACCTTTGACTGATATATATTAAGGGAAATGTATTTGGTCCCAGTTCACCTCTGGTCTACTGCAAGTCTTTATTTATTACCATACTTTTTGCAAGTTAATAAGTCTTATAAACTAAATTTGATTTTTTAAATAACCTATGAATCTCAAGATTCAATTGGATGCTTGTGAAGCTTTATAGCATATAACTGAAGCTGATCTCATATTCTTTATTCTTTAACCTGGAGGTCAAGCAATTACTACTTTCTGTCTCTTACTCTAATTTCATGCCGGCCTATTTTAGCTTGCTAACTGTCGTGTTGGATTGAGCTTTTCCATAGTTCTACATAATACATTTCTAGCTCTAAGAGTAAAATTAAAATGCATGATTTGCTAAGAAAAGTGTGAACACAATATCAGTATGTTCCAACTAAAGGTAATAAAGCTACAGTCTTGTCTGATGCTGGTTTCCACCAGTCCAGCTTGACCTAAAATTAAAGATAATTTTCTGTTGGCTTTAAATCAAAGTACCAGAAATTAAATCCAATTTCTCTATAAACAGGTTCCTAAATTTTTTTTCAAGACCAGAATAAATCATTATCTTTTCATCATTAAATTATGTGATGGTTATAAATGTGGTCCCTTACATGCAAATGTGTGATTTAATACATCTGACAGTCAAAAGAAATAAGTTTCCATGATGAAGCGACATGGGCTTTTAGCAGGGGAAGGATTGGATTAACAGGAGAAAATTATGTTTATTGTTTTGTAATCTGCTTTTGTTGCTTGATTTTTTTGGACAACAGCTCAGTAAGAAAGTGGTGAGATGTACCTGGTGAAGGTTGTCTGACCTGCTATTTTTGCATTACAGCTCCCTCCTTTTACCGAGTAGGTGCTTTGTTGTGTTCCACATGCTGTGAACTGAAACAGAGTGGGTGGTTGTGTCTCTGTGTCAATTCTGTTTTGCACCTTCCATCCTTCTTTCATGTGTATGTGTAAGCGGTATCATCTGTTCTCACAGACATACATGTGTATAAAACATGCTTGTGTACACAGAACTTGTGTAGGGCTTGGAAAGCAGCATTTTACATTGCAAGAACAGAACACTGAGATGTTTTGTGACCTTTATTAGCTAGAAAAGTAGCCACACAGCAGGAGAGCCTCTGCTATGCATAGGAGAGAGGAACGTTTAGCAAAATTAATGGGCTACTGATGACAAGGAAAAGATTATATAAGCAGTAAGTGGGAATAGCAGGCAATGTGGCATTACTTTTCATCTTGCTCTCATTTATATTGATCTGTAAATTACGCAGTGCCTGAAGCTGTGCCTCTGCAAATGCTTTCTGCAAGGAGTATACAAAATATATAGACACTGTATAAACAACAGGATTTGCACTAAAGGAATGGTGAAGTGAAAAAAATAAAAGCAAGACCATGAGCATTCTTGTGATCATGGCTCAAGCTTTTTGCTTGAGGCAAAAACTCTTCAGATACAGTGCATGAAATACAGATGTTAAAGAGACAAATGCCTCTAAAAGAGGAAGCAGGGTAGAAGTAAGAGATGAACAATAGTGTCCAGGGCATAGAAATGGAGATAACAAGTAGACAAACAACTGGAACTACATATTCAACAACTTGTGGTGAAATTTGAACTGACAAAAAGAAAAATTTGTAAGCAACCTAGTGGCAAACAAAGAATGGTGCTGGGATGGTCCACAAGGCAGAGGACTTTTTCACAGTGGAGCTATATGTCATTTCCCACAGGAGTTACTACACTGGATTGAAGGGCTGCCTCACTTTAGCTAGACAAGTTGACTAAGCCAGTTCACGGAGCTTTACTTATTTTTAAGACAAAGAAGAACATGGTGACTGTGGAGTGTGAAGCATGTCATAGAGAACTGAAAAAAAAACGCAGAAATGAGGCAGCTAAAATTAGGAGATAAGTAGTAATTAATTTTAAGTGGTGAGATAGGCAGTGTATGGCCTAAATGGAAGTATATGGGAGAAGGTTTAAAAAAAGGTAATGAGTTCACTAGTGAGGTTTTTACATGTACTGTAATGCATGCAGCAGGACAAAGAAATTAGGAGAAATAAAAATCTGAACATCACATCATAACTGATGAGATTTGACCAAACCATACTGAAGACACAAAACTTAGCAGCTATATGTGAAGGCTGACACTTTCAAACAGGCATAAGTAGATGGAAAGGGAGAGGAAAAAGGGAATTCTGTAAATCTCCATAGTACAACCTGTATGTTGCTCAGACTGTTTTAAGATATATTGTATGTATGGCCAGGCTTCACAAATGAAGATTTGGGAAGGGCTCTCCCCACATGGGTGTGTCCTTCGAGCCTGCACAGTGGATTTTTTAGGTGAGGCACAGCGTGCGCAGAACTGACCCCACCATTTAAGTCCTAAGGTCCATCTGCCACAGCCGAGCGAGCTTGGACAGTGACAGTGAAGTCCTCAGGACTAGAACCTACAGCCCCCGCTATTCCCAGAAGGTCTCCCATCCAAGTACTACCTGGGCCTGACCCTGCTGAGCTTCTGAGATCTGACAGGATCGGGCATCAGGGTGGCATTTAAGACATATTAACCAGATGCATATGGAATTTAACACTCTTGACATCATCCCTGCTAAGAAAAAGGCTAAGAAGGCAAACAGATCTTCCTAATGAAAGATTTGCCATCCTAATGAGGCCCTTGTATTTACACAAAGCTCGTTATCCCATGTTCACTAGCCTGTTGCAGATGAAGATGCTCATGAATAAGTATAGCCAAAGCACATGGTACTTGATTCACTCACAGCCACCTGATTCTCCCCAGGGACAATTTCAGCCCAGGTGCAAATTAGAACTTCTGAAAAACAGTGGAGTCCCAGAAGAGCAGGTGGGGTTTATGTGTCCAGAAGGGCAAAAAAGGCTGTTGAAATAACACATCTGTGTTTCTGTCGAGTAGAGGACAATGAGAAAAGCCTTAATCTGTTTTTCCAAAGGCAATCAGGATCAAGCCTTAGTAAAAGATCTAAGCAACTCCAGATATTCAAGTGTGGAAAGTAAACAGAGAAAGATGATATTTATCTGATAATTTGGAGGAAATGAAGCTCAAGATACCGATGAGATGTTTTTAGTTTTAGGCAGATTTTACTTCCACTTGAATTACTGGGAAGGTTCTATTGCCTGAAAGGAGATTTAGAATATTAGAAACCAGCAGATTGATCATGAAGAAATAAGAGAAGTACAACTTTTTAAACATAATAATAAAATATTAATCCTAGGACTACAGAAGTTTCTCTGACTTTGGTTCCAAAACATTATTTGAGAACCAATCCTGAAGTCATATTTATCTAAATATTTTATTTTCTAATTTTTCTGTAGTCATCAGTCTCCTCAGAATTGAAGTAAAAGTCTTTTGCTAGAACTTCCAGGACTGTTCTTAGATCTGGGTATCTGCCAGATCTCAAACATGCTTTCTAAAACCGCACAGCAAGTTTTTCTGGCCTTTTTTTTTTTTTTTTTTTTTTTTTTGCATGCAAGATGTTTTCAGTACCGGTTCAACAGAAATGTGAGCTAGATGCTATTTCCAATATTACAATGCAAAACCATCAGCTCAAGGATACAGCACTTCTGTAGGAGAAGATAATACTTGAATAAATTTAAGCACATTTGAAAATATTGTAGCCTTGGATTTTGCTATCACACTACTTGGGGATAAGCAAGGGCAACTGGTCTCTTCTTATTTCTTTTACCTAATCTGCTCTGGGTACTGTCTAACTGGTAGCCACATTTTATTATAAAGTCCTTGAAAACAGATGAATGAGATGAATGTTAAGTATTGTTAGAGGAAACAAGTAGCTGTTGTATTTAGCTTTGGCAGAAACACAAATGCATTTTTAATATCTTTTTGTTTCATCGAAACCAATTAAGGGAGCTTTTCCTTTTCTGTCTACTAGAAGTGCAATCTCCATTTCACCTCATGATAAAACAACTTCTGCAGGAAATTTACAGTTACTGTACTTTAGCATTGCTGCAAAATCCTACAGGAGCTGACTATTCTCTTGCTTTGTACCGATGGATGGTTAAGCAACTCAAAACAGAATGGCTCTTAAATCTAAAACTGAAACCTGTAATCCACCTAAAACAAGGTTTGTGCCTCAACATAAAATGGAGCCAAACCTTTAACAGTGTCCCTATTTTTTTCTTGGTTCTGTGGTATAGCAAGGGGCTGTCACCTGGCAGAAGCAGGCTGCAGAAGTCACCATTCTCACTCCACATTCCAGGTGCACGGGCTGCAGAAAGCTCCCTTTGTTCCTTCCTCGAATGTGAATTAATAGTAGCAGCTTTTATAGCTCTGACACTGAGTGAGAGCCATGTAAGAGAACAACATGAAATGCCAGTGTATTGTGAGGCAAAATCACGCCTTGCAAGGAGATACACATTTTAAAAAAATACATGTAATTTCAAAGTAGAGCACAGAGATTTAAATTTTTAAAAAATCTCAGTGCATGTAAACTCAGATTTGCCAGATAAATGGAAAGAAGTTTACAGGTTAGGGAAGACTGAAGACGAGGGGATTAAAAAACAAAACAATCCTCTCTCTTTTTAAAAAATTGTACAGATACACTTTCTGCACTCCTACATCCTTTAAGATGTTCAGCTTCTGAATGCAAGTGGTCATCAGCTCCTATCTCATAGTCTAAACCAATTATACACATTAAAAATGCAAGGCCAAACTCCACTCACTGGCACTGCTCTACTGGCAATGGTGGCACCAGGCCAGCAACACCATCTGAAGATCTATCTGAGAGGCAGAGTGAAAGTGCATCAGTTCAAGGTTGGCACCATCCTCCTGCAGCCACATGGCTTCTCTTCCCCTCAGAGCCAGTGCCAAGGAAGGGCACCTCATTCTGTGAAGAAGGGTGTAAGTCAGAGAAGGGGAAGCAGCAGCCTCAGATTTCTTGTACTCTTTGTCCATCACAAGGTTTTGGGTGTACACTGTTTCTGTGAATGCTGGATAATACTAAGTATGTATGTATGTATGTATGTGTGGCATGCTGAGATCTATTTATCTCCTACCAAATAATTTCCCCACACTTGTCAACCTGCTTGAAAGGAGAGACCAGATTATACACCAATGCCTTTTTTGTGCTTTCCCTGATCATTACTAAGTTTTAACGATTTGTGTTATTATGTTGAACAACTTTAAAAAGGCAAATATAAAAAAATCAACTGTCAAAGACTCCACAACCGAGCCTTCTTTTCAGACAGTGCTGGAGGTGCAGGTACATGTTGAATAAGGCAGTAGGACTTCTGATGCAAAGCAGAGAGCATCACAGCTTTTGTAAAGAGAACTGAGGTAGGCAGTCATCACATAGACCCAAGGTATCTGTGTGACTCAGAGAGCTAAGGACCAGCCAGGACTGTTGGTTCCCCTCCCTCACCAGGAGCAGACCACCACCACTGCAGCTTCTGCACACCTCTCTGCCAGAGTTACTATCAGAGCTCAGGAATCTGAAGAGTTGCAGAACTGGTTCATCACAAACTTGGCATTGAGTTCATCCAAAGCTGGAAGCTAGGAAAATCCTCCTCAACCCTGGCGAGTTTGCTGAGTATGGCTCTAATATCACATTTTAAACACTTGCTGACCCACCCAGTTCTTCCTTAGGAGTTGAGTATCATCTACAGGAGTGGCACATCTCTGCTGGCTTTTACTAGTGAACCTCTATGCGAGTCTAATAAAGGGTAGTCATGTGCTTGCTCAGGGCCTAAGGCAAACATGCCAAGAATTCTTTTTTTATAAATTTCAGCTATTTTAAATGGCATGAGTATGTTCCTGATTTCTCTTTCTGAGCCTCAAAGCTTTTTGAACCCTTCCCTTGGGGGAAGGAGCCTTGCCTTGCCTTGCCTTGCCTTGCCTTGCCTTGCATTGCCTTCCTAAACCTTCCCAAACCTTCCCTTCCCAAACCTTCCCTTCCCAAACCTTTCCAAACCTTCCCTTCCTTTCCCAAACCTTCCCAAACCTTCCCTTCTCAAACCTTCCTTTCCCTTGTAATAATTCTGTATACTGCCTCAAATACCACTTTTCAGTTACACAACCATCTACAGCAGATTATATTTCATCACTGGGATTTTAAAAGAAACATTTACATAATTTTCTTTTTTATATGTTCCTTTTCATTTGAAGTACAAGTGGTAGTGGGCTTCTTTGGTTTTTTCGCTGTTGTTGGTTTTTTATCAGAAGCCAAATAAACAAGTGACAATGCAGAACTCCTACACTGAGAGAAGAGGGGAGGAATGAGAGGGAGAAACTATGGAGAAAAAAATTAGGAAAAATTAATTTACTTTCCAGACCTTGAAGCTCTGGTAAATAGTTTGTTGCAATTTTAATTTCATCCAATCTGGTTCAAATTATATGCTTTTTCATTACATGGTTGCTTCACAATCAAGTGTTTATTTCTGTACCCCTATATGTTTTGTATACACACTGAAGATGAAGCTTTATTCCATGCTCAGGCATCATTGGATTAAGAGCTGGGGGAAGGAAGGGTGAAAATGCTTACATTCAGTGTGTTTTGATGACTCATTTTACACTGAAGAGCTGCCAGATATGCATCATTTCCATTTGTTGGGAAATGCTGTTTCAGTCAACTGAAATTGTTTTTGATCTAGGGTGGGGGTCTGCAACTACAAGCAAATGGAGACCACATGGTAATTATCCTCAGGTTAATGCCAAAGCCGAAAATGCTGCTATTTTTAAAAAGCAGCACCAAAGAAGAGAAGCTGTGCAGTTAGGATCTGTTTACTTCTGGAATATAATGAAAGAGATGTTGAAAAACCACAAAGTAGGTGGGATGCAACAAAGAAATAACATGCATCTTCTTCAAGGGATCAAAACCAAAGTCAATGGCACTGAAGTACCTGAATATCAGTACTGTCTTAAGTACAGTAATACTAAATACAGCTCTGCAGAGGTAATTTAGGTAGCTGGGAAACTGGAGTGCTTTCTGTTTTGGAAGGAATAGACAGATTTTACATAACCTCTGTTCTTCCCACTATCTCAAAGATGGAGATTAGATAGTTGTCAAAGATCTGATTTCAAAGAATTTCTCAGGCATTTTTATCGCACTACTTTTTATAGATGTGGAGTTGCTAGTGGTTTTTAAATGGAAACATTTGCTATTTACAGGCTTTAATTTAATTGTTAAATTACTGCTTCAGAATGCAAAGGACTAGACTTGAGCCAAGAGTCCTTTTTCTCGAAGAAAACATTTATTAAGAATAAAAGCAAACTTTAGCCATATCATGCAAGCTGGAAATTGAAACAGAGGTGGTAGGAAGAATTCTCAACCATTTTCTAACTCCTCGGGAATGTCCATTAATACAGACTTTTAAGTTCCTTAAGGAAAACCTGCTTTCTCTTACTGGTTAAGAACAGGCCAGGGAAAAGACTTGCAGTGTTGCCTAAGGTAAATACATGCTTAGTGAAATTCAGAAAGAAATCTAAATGGCTGCTGTGCCTAACTTCTTTTGACAAGGTGCCTTGCTTATAAAAAATACATACCCAAATACACAGGTGATTTCAGCCTGCAATTGCAGTAATATTCTGATGGTCATCAGCTAACAAAAAACCTCATATAAATCAAATTCTCAGTGCGGGATAATGAATTCTAAGACACAAATACCATTGTCTAAATAAAGTCTCCTCTCTTCAGATTCCTAGTTTGACAGTTTACAGCTGCCTCTACATATTAGAGATAACAAGGGAAAAAAATAGATGTATGGAAATCAGTCCCACGTTATAGAGTTAGAGCTATCTTATTTCACAGGGCTACCTCGTTAGATGATCCTTTCTTGGCTCACATCTTGTATGACACATGTCCAGTCACAAAGAGCTTGATTTTGAATTCCTGGCATCCTCAGCTGGCATTGAGCTGAAGAATACAGGTGATTCCAAATAGGTCATTCATTACTTCTCTTCTTCAGAGAGCTTGGTTTTCAAAAACTTATGGAAAGTTTATCTTCAAGAATGGGAAGCAGAGGTAGTGTGTTAAAGAAGTATTTAACACACCAATACAAAGTTTTCTGATAATATATTAAGGACTATCCTGGACACCTTTGCTATAATAGATTCAAGGAATGAACAAATTGACATTTGAAGAGTCTAGTGGGTCATCTAACCCATTCATGGAATATGCAGAATTAATAACTATGAGCCCTTGGATATTATCTTGAGAATAAGCTCAGGAACAATAAATAATTTATAGTCCATTTGTAGTTGCAAGTCTTTCATTCTTACAGATACATTTGAAACTGGAGCAGCATTTAATAGTGTAAGAAGCACAATAGAAACAGTGGTAAAAAACTCCTTCTCAGTGTTATCTTTGGACAGAATTATCTGTGCCTAGCTCTGCATAACTCAGCCAGTTCTCCCTCTTGTACATTCAGGCATGAAGTTTAAATTCTCAACAGACCATTATAAGCTCTCACTCAAGCTGGTGTAAATCCAGAATAGCTCCTATGATGTCAGTGAATAAAGTTACTCTGAATTTACTGCTGTGTAACTGGGAGTGGATTCTGATCTCATCCACTTTATTTTTCTGTAAATTACTATGCCAAGTCCTGATGGCCTCACATAGGCAAGAACTCATGTTTGTCATCAGCACAAATTCTGACTGAGCAAACAATCCTAGGATGCCCTTTAATCTTTTCTTGTTTTCATAGCTTAGCCATGCACTCCTAACAACTCCCTGTATCAGCTAGTCACTCCTTGTGGAGACTGAGGCAACAAGGACTGAGGATGTAAACACTGGAGAAAATTATTAAAGAAATTTTCAAGCTGTGTTTCCACCAAAATAGCTGATAAGTCAGTGCCTGCTATGTCTCCTTTCCACACCTCCCCTAAAGAACTGGAAAATCCCTACCTCAGAGCAAAAAATCACCCTTCGTTTCTGCTTCTTCCTTATTCTTCATCTGTCAAAACATTATCCACGTATGCTACATTACTACTGCTGTGGCAGAGCAAAGCATAGATTGGCAACCTAAAATTCAATTTTTTCCAACAGAGCTTTTCTGCAGCAAGCTGGCAGACTACTGAACTCCAGCATGCAACATGACACCTGGCATCAGCAACGTGTCCCCTAGCTGCATCCCTTCAAAGCCTTTTTCTCTGGGAAGCAAGCTCTAAATTGCAGTGCATCTGAAATGAATGAATAAATTCAATCAAGTGTAGGTGCTGCAAACTGTATGTTTGATATATTAAAATAATTCTTTTCATGAGAGTTTATGTTAATTTCTTCTACTTCATTGCTATATACAGAAGGATCTCTTCATTAATTTTATAACAATAGCCTTATTACTCCATGTTTTTGTTAGATCTAAAACTGGTATGAAATGAAAGATGTTTACAGCTTCACCATCCAGCAAATGGAAAGAAAATCTTGAAATTAATACAAAGAAATTATATGGAATTTAGGTAATTACTGTCTGTAAAGCATTGCAGGCTTACAACAAGAAAGCAGTGCAGGTAAACAGTGAATCATAAAGGAGTAGAAGAGCTAGATATAATGCAGGTAGCGTTATAACTATCTGAAAAACAGTCAAACCAAGGACACTAAAAATTTGCCCCAATAATGTGTCTTTTAAAAGCACTGAAACCAAAATTTAACCTAAAGAAACAAAAAAATCTCCCTGAAGATGGGCCTGCAACTCTGATCAGATTCACACAGCATGCTTAAATTAATTGACTGGCCATAACCCAAACCACTGTGACTAGAGATTTATGGAAATATAGCATAGTCACTCTTTTTCCTTGCTCAAATTGTGATAATTTGATGTTGAAAAAAATGCTTCTCACTATGTCTTGAAGTCCATTGCTATAATGATTGATGATTGCAAAATTGTTGGCTGCAACGTCTTCAGTGGTTTATATTTAGTTTTAAAAGTCTCTGAACTAAAGGGCAAAAGAAAGTTTTCTATGACCTCATGCACTCATGCCTTAGATCTGTGGCGAGACAGTCCCAAACTCTTACACAAGAGAAGTTGTGCCATGCCTAGGACAGGGCAGATCAGAGAGGCAATCCCATGTGTCAGGGCACATCCAGGCTATCAGAAGCACAAGGCCTTTGCCAATGGGACTGTCACCAAAACTTTTGGAGTGATGCTATTTCTGTATAGACATCTGTGATGGTAGCAGGATCAAGTGGTGCTGGAAGTGGTATGATTGGGTTGGTTACAGCTTGCCTGTGGCCACCCCTGTGCTTTCACAGCTGTACCTGGGGCTGCAGCAGTCGAGTCGAGTGCTGGCTGAGTTCTGAGCAAGCACAGCGCCTGCACCCAGAGCTGCCTGCAAACACCCCAATGCAGCAAGGACAAATGCACCCCCTGGAATTCCTCTGAGGCTGTTTAAGCATTGCTTAATCAAAAAGAAGCTATTCCTTACTTTAAAGAAACTTTTGCCATTTTTTCTTTGCTCTTGAAGCTTCAGCTGGAGACGATTTTGTTCAACTATCTTCATCAATTATTCAGTGGGCAAAGGGCAAATAAGTCTAGAAGCGACTTTCTGAATTCTTTGTCTTCCTACTGAGGAAAACCCTTTCCCACGCAGTTTTGCTGTCCTAGCTTAGATTGTTTTGCAATGTCAGGCCTAAGCTAGTATCAACAGCAGATGACAACAGCCATGCCAAAACCCTCTTGTATTTCCTTTACAAACTCCTCACTTCTGGAAAAAGATTTTAGATTTACAATTTAACTACTATGTTACTTAATCTAGCTAAGTGACTTAGGTGAAGTCAGAGATGCTGCATTTACAATAGCAACTTCAATACAATTGAGTTTTACAAAGCAGAGATAAAAAGCTGATGCTTGTCTGAAAGTTTTGGATATTTCTTATTTTTTTTTTATGAATCTAATAATTTTTTATAAACTCTGGATGACAGAAAATATATAGCTAGCTTTTTAATAACAGCACTGAAAGAATAAACTTTAGGATAATGGTCTAATTTTATTTCTTGACATCTATTCAGCACCTGCTGTCTTCAGGCACACCAGCCATTCATGTCAATTATTTAGGGTTCCCTTTTAGGCTCTGGAGAGCAGTTTGTCCACGTCAGAATCCCCTTCTCCTCTCATTCAGTTTTTATCAGATTCTCACCTCAAACTCCTACCACAGCTGGTTGTGCTGGAGAGGTCAAGAAATGAGGAACAGGCTGCTTTCTGTGCTGGTGAGATACCCCAGGGAACTTGAGCTCTGGAATTCAGGCTCTGGAAATGCATCATTCCTTCCATTTCATCACATGTTGCTATTTGTTTGATGAAGTGTTCAGAATTCAGTGGCACCAGCACAGCAGCTGGCTTTGCTATAATATAACCTTTGTGAAGATCTATACAAACCTACAACAGAAACTTTGGAAGTCAAGTTCAAAACAAAACAATTCTTTATGGAATTTTAGGGGGAACATCTTCTGCTTTTAACTGAAAATAACTTTACATACAATGTTTCAGCTTAACAAACCAATAGCCATTCATAGCAACTATCATAATTAAATAAGAATGGCATTTGCAAGGGACTCCTGTGACAATAGTTGATTCATTAAGAGCTGCAGGACTCAAGGCTGTTTCCTGCCATTCCTGCTCCTTTGCCATGATGCTGTCAGGTCTCAACTCTACAAACTAACTGTGCTGTCACTGCAGTACCACAGCCGTGGGTTTGGTTGACGTACTCTTCCTGCAGGTTTGTACCTCAGACATGCAACTTCAGGGACGAGTGCTCCCAGTGGCCTCAGTGTCTGGTTTAACTTTAGAGGGTCTCTGGTCAGTGATGCATGCCTGGAGTCAGAGGACAACAGCAGCATATACACACACTTTAGAGCACAGATTGTTATCCAGAGCCATTGTAATAACACAAAGCACTGCTTTTGTGACTACATGTAACTTAAGAACATAATTTTGTGTTTTTCACAGAACTGTAAATACTGGTAATTGCTTTCAAAATAATTCCTAAAAGAGATATTGCATTTCTCTAAAAATTGTTTCTTCATCACTATTAGTCTACTTGTAGGAAGAAAAATGGCTGTGACCTGCACCAGAGAAGTGCTAAGGGCAGATCTGCATCAACTCCCTCTGACTGTTGTGCTCCACAGGCATGTACAGCTGCTGGTCCTCAACCAGCTCTGGGTTCTTCTAGCATATTTTTGGATGAGCATGATGCATAAATTTAAAAAGAAAACATTTGCCAGACCACACATCATTTCATTTTTGCAGCCCTTATTTTTAATAAACTATTACTTCTTCCACAACACTGTAATATTTTCCACAACACTTCACTTTTCCAAAACATTGTCCAAGCCTCCTCTGGGCTCCACAGCTGCCAGTCCTGAAATTCTCACATGATTTATTATCCCAAGCATCTTCAGTTCTCTCTCTTGTGGATATTAAGAGAGCGAGAGTTTTAAATATACTCATATATAAAAAAGAATGTATTTTTTGACAATTACATGAAAGTCCTACCATTTGTATTTCTTTCTTACATATGATTCATCATCTTTATTTTAGTATGAAGCTAAAGTAAAATCCTTGTTTCCTTATGCAAGAATATGTTCCATTTGACCTTTGATTTCCTACTGAATCCATTCCACAACTAGTGGATTTTTAAACAATGATGATACAAAAAATCTGAATTTGATTGTGCTTCTGGGAAGATCTGCCCATCAAAGAATTACTACACTGTGTTGTTCTTTTCTGTCTACTGTGTGAATATAAGGATACACAAAGCAAAAATGGAAATACAGATGCTGAAAGTACTACGCTGGTCCAGGTACTTAGTCTGTAAAATTTAATTTTAAATATTTTTATATCTGTATTTATAGGCAGCAAAAATTAGTTCTTGTTTTCAACAAAACATTAAAAATAACTTTAATACGAAAAACTTAAAATCAGTATCAAGTATGGCTCTTCAAATTAAAATTTTTAATAGCTTCAATGTCCAGAATTAGATTTTCTTTATTATTATTGTTATTATTTAAAATCTGCACTTCCAGAGCCATTGAGTCCTCCCTCCTACTCAGAGCCAGCAAGTGACTTCCTTACCCATGACTGTGTTTGATGAAGATAATACAGTGCTTCATCTTAGGAAAGACATTAACGTCTGAAGTTTTTGTTGAGGTGCTTCTCCCCATCACTGCATGAGATGAGCTTCTTCATGTGAGTTCAACAAGGCATCACAAACCAGGGTATGAGATGAGGTTCCATCCAGCTAGACTTGGGGAACAGACTGACTGCTGTGCTCAGACACTGACCATAGTCCATATGTTTGTCAGTATTATTTCAGAGAAAGATTTGTACATTTTTAAGGCCAAAAAGTCATCCCAGAGAAAGGTCAGACTCTCAACATAGATTCTTGCTGTAAGCTTATAATCCAGAGCTAAGACAGATATTTTAGGTAGATACTTTAAAAAACAAGTTCTGAAGATTCAACTGCATTTTTTTAATAACGAGTTTCAGTGGTTAATTAACACAAACTGTGCATTTTATTTTTATTCTAAATTCTTCTGATTCTACCTCTCCAACACTGCCTTTTGCTAAAAATGTGCTTGCCGGAGCAGTTCACTGTAAGAATTTCATGTTTCTGCCCTGATTGTGCCAGATAGCAAGATAGCTTTTTATGTGTCTTATCTTATGGTCACAGTTCTATTTAAAGCAGAGATTTTTCTCATTGTGGTTTGTTAGATAAATGGCCCTCTATCAGAAATGTTAGCACACAGGTCACCTACAATCACACCAGCACACACACTTGCACTTGCCTACACTCACACACAGAGAGGTATTTAGTTTATCTTTAAACCTCCTTACTCAGCTAAATTGATGCAATGATTTATAACTTTCAAGGACAGATTGTTATAATTTCGCTATGCCAAATTTCATATATTATCATTCACAAAAATACAGACAATCAAACCACAATAATGGCGCATCCAGCAATCACACAGGAGTACTTTTATTTCAAAAATTGTCTTTTACTTTTTTTGGCCCCATGCACAATTACAGAACACTTGTCATGGTGTTACTCAAGTAATTTTCATCTTAAAAATCAAGTTAATACCCAAATAATCTAAATTAGGATTTTGCTGGAAGAAGACTTAAGCAACTTGTCCAGCTCTCTCTGAAGGTGCTGAATGGAGCCGACAATTTCAAAACCAGGAATTTCTGGTCTATTTGTATTCTTCATCTCCCATCAGGACCAAACAGGGACACAGGGAAGCTGGGTGACAAATAGCCTGTACCAAAAATAGTGTGTCCATCAGGACCAAGGCAGTGATTATCCCCCTGTACTCGGCACTGGTGAGGCTGCACCTCAAACCCTGTGTCCAGTTCTGGGCTCCTCACTGCAAGAAACACATTGAGGTGCCTGAGCATGTCCAGAGAAGGGCAACGGAGATGGGAAGGGTCTAGAGAATAAGGCCACTATGAGGAGTGGCTGAGGGAGCTGGGGGTTGTTTAGCCTGGAGAAGAGGAGGCTCAGGGAAGACATTACTGCTGTCTGCAACTACCCGAAAGGAAGTTATAGCCAGGTAGGGGTTGTCCTCCCCTCCAGGCAACTATCGACAGATGAGAGGAAATGGCTGCAAGTTGTGCCAAGGAAAGTTCAGGCTGGGCATCAGGAGGAATTTCTTCACTGAAAGGGTTGTTAAGCATTGGAACAGACAGCCCAGGAGGAGTCACCATCCCTGGAGGGTTTTAAGAAAGACTGGCCATGGAACTTGGCACCATGGTCAAGGTGGTGATTGGGCAAAGATTGGATTTGATGATCTTGGAGGCTTTTTCCAACCCTAATGATTCTATGATTCTATTCTATGATGTCTCCAAGACTTGAATGAAATATCACATTCCCTTCATATCTTTTATTTAGATGTTTGCAGATGCTAAAGAATGAGTTGCATGCTATGATATACATCTTAACAACATAATAACTGGGATCACCTCTATTGCTCAACCTTTTTTGGTAATGATTGCTGTGCTAAAAGGGTAAGTGGTCCACTAGCTGGGTCATACTTCATAAAGAAATATATTTCTAGGGAGGGTTTTTTAGGAATTTTAACCTAAATTAAAGGACTAAACCCAAGATCTGTTTCAACAGCAGAAAACAAAGACTCCTAACAATGTGGAAAGTTTTGTTTTCAGTAGTGCATATGGTGTTTATGAAACTCTTTCTATTTCCTTAAATGCAAAAGACAAACAGATTTTATAGGATGGTAAAAAAACAGTGGATATAATAAGCCTGGCATTCTGAGGTAAACAGCTGATGGATTGAGTTGAGGTGTGAAATATGCTCCAGCGCAAAGAAAGCCAAAATACATCCAAACAGTTCATGTAGTTGGATATTCCTGTCCTTTAAATGTGTATTTTAGTTTGGATTAATAATGGATTTTTAATAAGATATTATTGTAGGCTTCATTTATATTTACTTTTAGTCTTTTTTATGGCTTAAAGAGTAATGCTTTGATTCTTGCAAGTGCGTGAACCTTTGCATTAACTACTTGGCATGATCATTAGCATAAAATCAACTAGTAGATAAGAACCAAGCCAATTTTAATAATACAGAGGTAGTTCTTAGCTAGTTTTGTTGGATTGTCTTTGTTTAATCAGCACATGCAGATTTTCTTCTATAAATTAAAGTCAAATTTGAAATTGTGGCTGGACATAAATTTCTCATAATTTCTTGAGGCTCAAAATCATGATGGCAGAATGGAGCATCCAGTAGAAGGATGATACCAGGAGTTAATCATCTTAATTACATTTTGTTCGGATGTTCCATTTCTCAAACTCCACTTCCCGGTGATTAGATTTTATTATGCCTTTATGGAAAGGTCAAAAACTCACAGCCCCAAATAGCTGTTCAGTGTTTAAATCTTTATCCACAGTAATCTTCTCTTCTAAACTTCTAAGTTTAATACCTTGCATATAATGGGACTTGTCTTGTAGTTTTTACTCCAGTTAATTGTATTTTTATCTTTTTTCTCAAATTTCTAATTTCCTCATGAAATGAAACTTTTTCCCTTGGACATAGTGTTTTACCCTCAGCATTATGTGTATAGGCACAGCCACATCTCTGTCATGTTTTTACCTTCAAGATAATGGCAGATGCCTGTGGGACATTTGCTTTCTTTTCTGTGGAGCTTCCCTGAGCATTCCACAGATTACTAAATATGTCTCTGTGTGACTGCTTGCCAAACTGTCTCCCATCCTCAGATGAGAACTTGCAATTTTCTTCCATGTGTATTATTTTCCATTTAGTTTTATTACAATACATTATGCTCCTCATGACAACCTAATTAAGCCATTCAGCTTGCACAGCACAGGCAACTTTTTTCCTTATTCACTGGCCTGGCCAATTTCTCTGTCACCTGCACACATGATTAGCACAGATGTGATGTCAGTGTCTAGAATTATCTTTTATCAGATGGAGCCACTCTCTAGTGAGCACACTAAAAAAGTCCAGCTTTTTTTTTTATATTGCTAATAATAACTCCGATTTGTATCTGTAAGTGACACAAGTTTCAGTCCTTTTCATATTAATTCCCTGTAGTACAAGCTTTTCAATTAAATCTTGATGTGGTTCTAAGTTTGTATTGCAATCTCAGATAAAAACCTGTCCTCTGGGAGATAAACTTTCCTATAAATGGTGTGTAGATGGGAACTAACGGGGATTGATACCACCTTGTTCAGCTTCCTCCTTCACTTCATGCTAAGGAGGCCCAGGAGGAGTGTCCTGGCTCAACAGTAGATCAAGGGTTTGCCATATTCATCCTTCATGCCACAGTGTGTGCCCTGTCTGTAGTGACCAGCTGAGAATTAAGGAGTTCAGAGGGTTGTCAGTACCTCCTTCCTCAGTCAGTGTTCAAAAAACACATAGCTAATTTCGGTCATTTACTAGAACTTAGTTTTACATCCTAACTAAATTGCTTTAAAATGCATCAAGAAGTATCAGATGTGTACATGTGTTGTACTGTATTATTTGAGTGGTGAAAACTGATAAATCCTGCAGCTGCAGAACCAGGCCTAAGCATACAAGGTGTTAAATGAATAAAAATAAAAGTAGTAGTCTTGGTCCAAAGGGATCTATGTAGCCACAAAACATAGGTATCTGTCCTCTTCCACAAAGACTTTCTAGTACTCTCAGCTCATCATTTTATTTCTCATTACTAATCTTGCACTTCAGTGCATCAGGGTCATTACATGTGAAACCATCCAACGAAATGCAAGACGTCAATTCTATTTAAGATGAACATAAAGGGTCTGGTCTTCTATAGTGCAAAGCATGCTCTGACCAATCCTGAAAGCTTCTGAGGTACCTTGTTTCCAGTGTCCACTCAGGACTTTCAGCATCTCTGAAGAAGTTCTTAAACCCTGCCAAGTGAGGTTCAATAAACAGCTAGCAGTATATTAAGTAAATCAGCCTGAGAGTGTGAAAGTCTTGGCACAATATGAGCAAAAAAGAGCAAAGTACTCACCTAAGGTAAATGGCTACATTCCCATCAAATATAGTTATGCCAATTTAAGCCATTTCCTGAATGTATGCATTTTCCACTGGACTCAAAGCAGGCCATAGTATTCACACTTTTCATAAGACTACATTTAACTTCATCAAGTATCTTTTCCTATTTCCATTACACCTCTGAGTAAACTGCAGCCAAACCATGAAATGCCTTTAGTCCCTGAAAGGATGTCTGCACATGAAAGATGTCCCAGAAAATTCTGCCAACTAATAGTGTCCCAGACTTCTTGCAATTACTGTTTTCACTTGTGACACATGCCACTTATCCTCATAATTTTTTGTCAGCTCACTGTTGGAGAGAGCTCTTACGTTCTGCGTTTCATCTTATTTTTTTAAGTCATTCATATTCTGGCTACAAATCTGACTCCTGCCTTTTTATGCACCTTAAACCACTCTGACTTGAAAGCTACCTATGCTCAACCTTCTGCTTATGTTTCATTCACTGCCAAAAGACCACCTCCAAAATGCACAGTGGAAATTCTGAATGTTATATTATTCCTTTCATTAAAAAAATAAATCTTCATTGTGGTCATTCCTGGATTCTTTTTTATACACTTAATCTATGATCATTTTAAGCCAAGCCAAAGGAACATTATTAAATATTTTAAAAGCCTTTATAATGGTAATGTTGGAAGCAAAGGCAGTCTGACTGCTGGCAGTAGCAGCAGGTCCTCCAGCATTGCTGTCTCTGGGTCTGTGAGGGGCTCTGTAGGGCCTGCAGGCACTCACCTCTTAGCTGCTTTCAGGTACACCACTGTGATTTCCAAGAGTTTTCAGGTTGATTTGGGAAATAAAGAAATAGAGTTTAAATGGCCACTCATATGTTTTTTCTAAATCATGTTAAGTGAACAGATTTGTGCTGTCATAAAATAGTCGAAAGGTCTGTCAACCTTACAGAAACACTCTAGCTGAAGTACCTGAGCATTGCCTTCTTTTTGGCCCAGTACAGCTATAAATACTTAATATTCATGGTGTGAGAAAGATCTTAATAAAAATATTTGGCTTGAAATCTTGAATGTCAAGGATTTCTCCTGAGGTCCTTGCCTCCTTAAACGCAGTGAAATCTCATAGAGTAGTTGGGAAAAAATGTACTGTGGCAGATAGGGTTATCTTAAAGCAATACCAGAGCAGGGAAATTAGAAATCTGTGCTAGTTGTTACCTCCGACTTGGAGAACAAATTAAGTGACCTAAGCTACTAGAACATCTTTCAAAGGCAATTGTCAAGTGATCTTTTAAACTACACACCTGTCCTGTTAAATGAAGAAATCTTTCATGTTGTGGGTAATATGGCTCAGCAATGTAGCTAACAAAGGGAGACTGACACCTTTAAAGTTGTGCTGCTCTCTGACTCTCTTAATGTATTTTTACACTAACTGCTCAGGCAGTAGAGGTGGGATGGGTACAAACCCCAGCCTCACTGGAGTCTGCTCCAAGGGCTACTGAGGCTTGTGAAGAATCCAGGCTTTGGGCTGACGTTCTAGAAATAAATGGAGCACAATAACACATATAATGTAATCTAAGGACTTTGGTGGGTAAAGGAAATATGATCCATGATAGGTCTGCCCTCCATTTACCTCGTTGAATCAAGCTCCTCACTCAACATGGGCTATAACCAGCCCTGCTGTCTGTGGCTCTTTGCTAACCGCGACCAGTTTGTGTTTAGTCAGCTGTGAAAAGAGACTGAGAGGATAGTTTCTTCAGTGCAAGGTGTTAATGTCAGTTTCCCACACACATCCACTTAGAAGAAGAACTGAATTTCCTTTTAAAGGCTCTTCAACTTAAAGGTGAACGATCTGAATCACTGTTTCAGCCAGAGCAGGTGTAATTTGGTTTTATTTGACTTACATGACAGCAACCAAACTCATGTATCAGTAATATCTTCTTACCCTTCTTCCTATTCAAGTTCAAAAGTTTTATGAAAGCTTTGCTGTAAGTTTGAAGAAAGAAGCTGATCTATGAAAGCATTTTGTTAGTTTCCTGTCAACTGCTACAGCTAGCAAAACCCGAATATAGATGGAGTTGTTGAAGCAAAACACGTGTCTTTCATGAGCATATCTTAGTTTAAGGAGATAGTTTAAATCTACTAGAAAGAGAACTCTTTCTGTGGCACAAGTAAAAACCTCTGGCAACAGGATTTGTGATTTTAATTTTGGAGGCATGTCCTTTCAGGCACAGACTAAGTTCTAGAAGCCAGTAAGGTTTATTCATCATCATGGCAAGGCTTTGTGAAGGAAGATTTGGGAAAGGCTCTCCCCACGTGGGTGTGTCCTTCGAGCCTGCACAGTGGATTTTTTAGGTGAGGCACAGCCTGTGCAGAACTGGCCCCACCCTTTAACTCCTCAGGTTCATCTGCCACAGCTGAGTGAGCGTGGACGGTGGCAGTGAAGTCCTCAGGACCAGAACCTACAGCACCCACTATTCCCAGAGGTCTCCCATCCAAGTACTAACCGGGGCTGACCCTGCTGAGCTTCCGAGATCTGATGAGATTGTGTGTCAGGGTGGCATTTAACTGCCTAAAGTTTATTAATGATAAAATTAATAAACCCTAAAAGTTTAATAAATCCTATATATGAATACATCTGTGTTCAAATTTTATTAGAGGCTGTCAGTGCAAGCAGTAATTTAAAGGCTATTAAAAAATTAATTTCATGACGTTTCAACAGACAGTTAAAAAGGGAAAAGCTCTAATATAGATAGACAAAGGTTAGAGTTTAAAAGGTCAAGGCTTCAACTGCTAAAAGTACCATTACTCCTTGTACTGCAGGGGACTGATAGCAACACACACTTGTTGAAAATATAGCCTTACTTTAAAATTACAGAATACATTCAATGGGTAAAACATTAGGTTGAACATTTGGAAGAATTTCTTCACTGAAAGGGTTGTTAAGCATTTGAACAGACTGCCCAGAGAGGTGGCACAGTCACCATCCCTGGAGGTGTTCAAGAAATGACCAGACATGGCACTTTGGTTTGTGGTTTAGTTGACAAGGTGGAGATCAGTCATAAATTGAACTCGATGATCTTTTCCAGCCTAAGGGATTCTGTGATTCTGTGATCATGAGACTCAAGATGCAGAGGTGTACAGGATGAGTCAACAGACAGATCTTTTTATCAAGCTCCCTTAGATCCTACTACTCCCAGCAAAAGAGGGTTATTTTCTTTTGTTATAACTAAGTAAATTTTTTCCCCCTCCTCTCACAGGTAAAACCCTCAAGTAAACAAATCTTTCTCAGTTTTATCCTAAAATACTTAGATAAAATCACCTCCTATAAGGTTATAAAGTTCAGTGCTGGCCTTGCTGAGGTACAGTGTATCTGACATTACAGGGGTTTTGAAGCAAGCTACTAATGCATACTGATTCCTTGCTTTAAAATAGACATCTTTTTGGTAGCAAAGACATACCACAGTCTGTCTCCCAGCTGAGAGCAAATCCCACAGCAAATGGGACCATTTGTTATGGCTTGTGGAAATGTGTAGCACTTTCTAATGTGGGAAAAAAAGTAATTAAAAAATGGATGGATTAGTGCCCATCACGTCTCTATTTGTTAGAAAAAATCTAGATAAGAATGTTTTAAAAGATAAATTCTTAATTGGCATGCTTCTCGATAATTTAAGAAGTTTAAATGCATGATAAAATGCGTAAGAGAATGGGACTTTCTTCTTCTTTTTTTTTTTTTTTTTTTTTACCTTTAAGCTACCAGGAATGCTAATTCTCTCATAACTTTGCTCGAGGAGCTATTGGAGACCTCACATGTTCACTTTGAATATTTTCTGCCCTGAAGAAAGACAGGGAGATAAGTGTTTTTCAGTACTTGAGTTAAAAGTCAAAATCAAACTGTGGAAAACTCATTACTGAGGATTTATTTGCATAGACTTTTCTGCCGTCATAATTTTTGTCCAGAAATCTGGAGACTCTGAGGAGTCACCTAGGAAAGGTGATATGAGATGAATTTTCACTATGACACAACTGTATAGATCTGGAGATAAATACATCATCTGATCTTTACACTTGAAGAGCAAGAAAAAGAACATAAACCAAACCTTCCCCTCCTCCTTCCATAACCCATTATTAGTAACAGTGCCTTTTTTTCTGTAGGGTTCTTACATGTGCCCTTCATTATCCTGAAAGAATAGCACAAGATTAGCTTGATTTATCACTGACATTGTTCCCTGAGCTTAAAAAAATGCTGTCTTCTAATCCACACCACTGAAAAAAATGCTGAATGAATTTCTAAAAGGTGGGTGAAATAGCTGCCATAGCCTCAAGGCAGCAACAACGCAAATGCTAACGAGTTATTCTGGTTTTACATGTCTGTTCACCTTTATATAGATTCTACCACCTCTGCGTCTCACACTGCATGTGCTAATGCTCAGGAAGTTCTTTTGGGCCCCATAAACAATCCCATAGTATAGGGAAGTAGTTTCCTCTAATTCTCTCTTGCCTATTTATTAAGCACATTCTTGCTTTGCACATTTATGTAGCATCGAGTTTTGGCACCCATACACAATCTTCCATTTTATAACCTTTTTTTTTTTAATTCAGCACAATAGCTTGGATTGTGACAATTGCTTATTCAGGTTTAGAGAAAGTGAAAAACTCAATATCCTTCTGTAAGTCCAGCCCACATCTTGAATCCATATGTTTGAGTGTGTAAGAAAATTGGATCTGATGCCCCTACCATAAACAAATTAAGGCAGAAAAGAATGACAATAGTGATAGGAAGATCAAGAACAATCCAGTCTATAACTGTACCCTTAAGTATGGCTGAATACATGCAAAACTCAGGGAAAAGATGTTCTGTTTCTTTATGACCTTCTGTATAGTACATATTCCTCTTGTCCAACTTAAGGATTTCAAGTCAGAATATTCTTACTTAGGGCCATCAAATACATTTACAATCCAGGCCATTTACTTCACAACCTGTTGGAATAAGAAACCTCCCAGAAGTAAGAAAAGCTTTCTGTGAGCTAAAGTATGTTTTCACCAAAGCCTCTGGATCAAAACTGGCTCCTACTGAAGTAGAAAATATTATATTAGCAGTAGCAGAGAGAGACAAAAGAAAAAGACAAACTGGAGGATGGATAGGAAAGGATAAGTAGGCAGTAGAGCTCGTCTCATGCCTGACAAATCTAAAAGGCAGTGAAAAAAGTTCCAGAAATAAAAAAGAGAAATACTTTTCATTTTCTACAGAGGCTGATTAAGTAACAAGCAGGCTACAAATTCCTCTGGTGTGAAGGGTTGCATAGAACAGCAACATCAGGGCCTTCCTGCCAGACATGGTAGCTGTCTACAAGCTACCAGGGGATCTGAGCTATTGCGGCTTGCACAGAGGTAAGGACAGGCTGCAAGAGGAGCACTTAAAAGTTTAATCAAATTACTTATTTGTCCAGACAGCTGCAGCCATGCTAGACCCAAATATCTCCATAGGAATCACCTGCTAATGATCCCACAATGGATCTTAGCATGGGAAGGAACAAATTGCAATTAAAAACATTGAACCTGTTCTTGATCTCTCTCATGCAAAGCAAGAGAGCAGTTCCAGGTCTGTAATGGCTGGAGAGGGAGGAGCTGACAGCGTGAGAGAGGTGGTTGGTCCCAACCAAGGTTTCACAGGCTCAGGAATGAAAAATAAAAGGAAAAGAACAGGTTTCATATTAACAGAGCAGCTGGAATTTGAGCCTGAAAAATTTCAGGAGTTATTTTTCTTTCTATTTATACAAAATTTATAATGCAAATACAACTGTATTTTTGTATGCCATGCCTTTCAGCTCTATTTATAATTCGACCTTCATTTTCAAACCTGGCTGATTAATATTAGGCCATTAAAATCATGCTCAGATTTCTAAACAAACATTCTCCTTTTTTATTGTTGTTGGAAGTGCTGAACTCTTGCCTTACCCTATGGCATGTGTAGGATGGTTTTGCCTTTCATCAGACTCTTAAGGCAAAGTAAAACACTTTCCCATCGCATAAAGCTCTCAGAAATTAGGCTCTTGAGGATATACTGTTGGAATGGAGGTGCTGCTCTTTTCCTATGTCAGTGCTCCCTCTTTCCCTATGTCAGTGCTCCAGCAGAGAGCCTGTGAACTCGGAATCATGGACTCACAGCAATTTGGGTGGAAAGGGGATTGTCTGTCCTAGCCCAGAATGGAGCCAAGTGCAAAGCTGGGACACTGCTTTATCCCTCCTCTCCTGTCAGGTATTTGTGGGGTCTCCCCTTCTCCAGGCTAAACTAATGCCATGACCCCATCCTCTTCTTGAACAGGGTGGGCTCCAGTCCCCTGAGTGCCCCTGCAGACCTGCTCCCTACTGCCACTCCCTGCTGCCCATCTGGTTTCTGCTGCAGATGCTCAGTCCAGCGCTGGGACAGGGCTTTGCCTTGGTCTCTGCAGAACTTCACGTTGCTGCAGCCTGCTCGAGTGCCTGGAACTGTAGCTGCCTGCCAGCATATTGACAATTACTCCCTTCCTCCCACTTCATCCCACAGCAGCTTAATGTCCTTGCCTGTCCCACAGGCAGGTAGATAGGAAGTGCCACTGAAATCGTCTTTGCTGAGGACTAAGAGATCCGTCCACATGAGTGAACCTGCCAGAGTTCAAGAATTGTTAGGATGATACTCTGAGGCACATGGTGTGACTCTTGGGGATGGTCCTGTGCAGGGCTGAGGGTTGGACTCGATGATCCTTGTGAGTCCCTTCCAACTCAGCATATTCTGTCATTCTGTGATAACTTGAAACTCCCAAATGTTTGCTCATGCCGTCTGCATCCACAGTAACTGCCTCCAGACTCACACCACACCTACCCTGCTTTAAACCGAGTGATTCACCAGCAAAATGTCCTGACCGAGACCGTGCTGTAACCATGGTCAGAAAAAACTATTGTTTTATGCATTTGTTCCTTTCTCTGTAAGATAATACCCTCACCTTAGTTCAGCTGCATCAGGAGAATGAATGAATTATTCATCTGGAAAGGTCTGGGGGAGGGGAGAAGCACCAACATTTATGAATTATCTTATGAATACAATATAAATTATTCAGCAACTGTACGTCCTTCTTACAAAGGAAATCAAATGTTTTGGTCCTACTAAGCTTGCAGATTCCTAACCAGTGAGGGAAAGAAAAATAAATCCTAAAACACAAACATAAACAAAAATGTAAGTAACAGTAAAAATACTTTTAAATATCTTATTGACAAAGTTTGCTCACATGTCACATTTTACTTTAACTATGACTTTGTCCACCATTTTACAGAAAAAAAGTGCTCATTTCTTAAGATATACACTCATGTGGCTCTAGTTTTACTTTGGTAAGTTCATTTATTAATCGATTTTTTTTTTTGTTTATTAACTAAACCAAAACAGCTTTAAGATTAAAATTATATTCTTATGCTTACGGTAATTTTATAATGAATTTTAATATAGCCAGAAATTAGGGGAATGTCTCTACAGAGATTTTGAAACCCATTGGACTTTATACTGTTTTCTTTTTTGAGCTCACACTCTTTCAAAGCTGTGGAGATTTGTGGTTTAAAACAGAAATGCAGCTTATGTGAGTAAAGTGAGATCTTTTTGACCTTGAAATTGAAGGCTTTTTTCTTTCTTTACAAATCCTAGAGGGAAAAATAATCTGCAAACATTTCTTTCTACTTTACTTTGTTAGCTGCAGTATCTCCCACTCATTGGTGTATTTCGGCAAGGAAATTGTTCTGCCAAATTCAAGTAAAATGTACTGAAAGTACTTAACTGATCTGTTGATGGATCATGTAAATACTCTTCAAAGAGGTACTAATTGTAGAGATAATTACAAGCATTTTAAGTTACTCCTTTTTTTGTTGACAGCATTTCTCAAGTATTAGCAACCCATTTTAGGAGCAATACAATCATGCCAATGAGATGCTTACATTCACTGAAAAAAAAAGGTGCAAAATTCAGTTTAGAGGGCGAAAAAGCAAATTAGGTATTCACCTACAAGATGTCCTTTCCTCTCTCCGTAGTTCTCTGGGACCATCTCCAGGCAGTACATCAAGTCTGAAACCTCTCCACCGCTTCATAATAAAGATCTGAAATCTATTTTGCGTGTTCTTCTGGGGAAAGAAAATAGGGACAAGCTCCTTGGCTACTGTAGATGGAAATAATTCCATTGGCTTTAGCAGTGCTCTGCTGCACTGCGCTGCTTCTGAACATACTTCCTGCATTTTGAAGCATTTCTGAAGCAGAGCTAAAGGGAGGGGAGAACCTGGGACACCATTTGAGTTCCTGTTCTCTTTGCTGTCTCTCAACGGTCACTTCAGATTGCTCCACACTAGGAAAAACACGTTGTTTTAATTACATTCATTAGGAATGTAGTATTTTAACCTATTTTATACCATCATAAATCCTTGTACCTCACCCAAACACAGTTTATTTTATCCCTTGTTGAAGGGAAGGCACACTGCTGCAACTACCTCTACAGCACGGAAGTTTCACTTAAAATTATATTTAATAATAAAACTAAACCTGTAACCCTTCTAGTCAACAATTCTAGTTAGTTCTAGGCAAGCCCCTTGTTTACCTTTGCCTAAGCTTACCTTTGAGGGACGAGTAGAATTTTATGAGAGGGATGTTGTGTTCTTGCATGACCTCAGGTCCTTGACAGCTGTTCACAAACACCGCCATGGGACCTCATGCAGACCCACAGGGCAGGGGTGCAGTGTGGGGACACAGCTTACCACAGCAGCCATCCAGGCCTTCAGAAAACTTGCCCTGGTTTAGTCCCTCCAGCACACCTATGTAGCTGGAGGATTGGTTCTGCTGGTTGATCCTCCCTGGCAGAATCCTTGTGGAAGCACATCTCTCTCGCAGGCAGATGTGTCTGCACACAGAAGCACACCAGCCCCCCACAGCCTTCTCCAGGTTCAGCAACAAAATGGTGTGGTCAGCAATGCTAAAGTACAGATTGCAGTGTGTAGGTACATTTCAACTGGTTGGTTTGGTTTCGGCTTTGTTGCTTTGTCTTAATAAAGTAAGCTGATGACAACGGCGGGGGGGGGGGGTTAGTTTTAGAATTATAGAATGATTCGAATCAATAAGGTTGGAGAAGACCTCCCAGGGCACCAAGTCCAACTTCTGATTACCACATTGTCAACTAAAGCATGACACTAAGCTCCACATTCAGTCATTTTGTGAACTTTTCCAGGGATGGTGACTCCACTAGTTCCCTGGGCAGCCCATTCCAGTACTAACCACCCTTACAGTGAAGAAATTCTTCCAAATGTTCAACCTGAACATCCCCTGACACTGCTTGAGGCCACTTCCTCTTGTCCTGTTGCTAGTTGTCTTTATTTTAGAAATAAAAAGGGGAAATTGCTTCTCTAGAATTCTGTCACTACAGTATCTTCTGAGACAAAAAGCAACTTCAAGATAAAATTTATTTGCTACTCTCAAAAAGAAGGAAAAGCATCAAGAAATTATTATTGCTCTGTTCCTAGATTTGGATAGATTGTGGACTGAACACAGACTAATCTCAAGCTTCGAGCTCCAGTTACTACTGAGAAGTAAAGAGTACATTGTCCTAGTATAGCACTAAAAAAAAAAAATCTTGCAATGCATCTGGAACAGCAAAGCTGTTCTTTGAATTGATAGGACACAATAAAGGACTATTGGCACCTCAGTCCCAAAGAATTCAGTGGGTTCTTTGTGAGGGTAAAGGCTAACGTGAGTTTCAATATGTGGGGGTTTAAATGAAGCAAGTTTGTGTATTCCGTCTGTTTCTTGACTTTACAAATACATATACATAAAAATACAGTTATGGTTGTGAGCCCTCAAACGATACTGAAAATAAGTACCTTAATGGCTTTGTTTTGGTTGATAAGTCTGATGTTTGCTTTGGTGGTTTACAACAATTTGTAGACTTAGTAAAAGAAGATAACATCAAAGTTAACAATCACCCTACAACAGTAAACACAAACACTGATGAGTGCAAATGCAGACTGTTACAGAAATTGCGTGATGTCTGAAAATCTTGCAACTGCTCTTACTCCCAGGTAAGTCCAAGTTCATTTAGAGGGACTGGAATTTGCAGAACTGAGATCCAAAAGGCTTTAAAAGACCCCAAACCCAGTGTTTTCTCTATGTGGAAAGTTACATCTTGAACAATTACAGGGTCTCACCTAATCTTGAAGCTGATTCAGTGAACACTTAGCACTGAAATTAGATGCCATTTTAGCTGATATATTTTTAATCCTGTGTTGTATATTGGTGTAAGTACTTTCACCTGAGGGTAATTTCAGTATCTTGCCTCTTTGAGTTCTAATAGGGAAGCAAGTGAATAAATGTACAAATATGCCTTGATAAGCATGTAAAGACACTGCCTCACAGAGGGATTGATCTAAATTTGTTAACATGTAGACATGAAATACTTTGCAATTAGTGTTACATTAGAACTCATATAAAAGAGTTAATTTTCCACTTAAACTTTCTTTTAAAAACATTTAATATTTGATAAAGTATACAATGGTTACATCAAATTCAAAGTTTTTCTTATCAAAAAAAATCAAGAAGAAGAAGAAACATAAGATGTTTAATCTCTACAAACCCAAGAGTACTTTCAGTTCCACCCCTCTTACACTTATGAAAATTCTGGGCTTACTTTGAATATCTCAGTTATCTTTTCTCCAGTCTTTAATGGTTTATAGAGTTACTTACAGAGTATCTTAGGTAAGTTAGTTAGCCTTAGATGGTTAGCATCCTTAAAAAAAATAAATCAAAAAACCCATGCTGAAACAAGCAAAAGTTTAGAGCTGACATTCTAGTTCTATTCTAAGGGTAAGTAATGAAATAATTTTATAAAGAATAATTTTATGTAAATGATTCAAAATATTTCAAGTTGAGTCACAGTTTTTAGTCCTTAATTACAAAAATTTAATTTAATTAGAATGAAACATTTAAAGTCCTGAAAAAGAAAGAACAAAATATTTTAGTACAGAAAATACAAAACAATGTAATCTGTTTTGTCCTCTTAATATTTCCCCTTTATCAAGACAAAAAAAGAAAAAAAGAAAAAAAAAAGCCATCAGTCACCACAATCCACAGAGACAAGTACACAGAAAAATCATAAGCATCTGCATCCTGTGAAATATTGCCAGTCTCAAATTTACCATAGACACAATGCAGAGGAAGGTACAGTTTGAAGCCCAAGCTGTCAAATCTGATTTTGGAAGTCTCAAAATGCATAGTTAAACTTAGTGACAGTAGGAAGATAGTCAAGGGAGATGGCCAAGGGGCACACAGGAACCACCTCATTCCTATTATCTTCCCTAACTTGTGTTTCTAATACAAACATTAAAGGAAATGCTGAAATCAGTGAGAAAAAAGTCAGTACTGTAGGAATTCAATTAAAAGGACAAACTGTGGCATCTGTGTGGTAGTGTGAAGTGGAGAGGAGGGAGACAGGAAGGTAGGAAGGAAGGCAGGCAAGGAAGGAAGGAAGGAAATTCGCACTTAGCATTGAGAGATGAGGTAGGAAAAGTTGATTTGAGAGTAAGGTCGTTTCATTTATAATGGAGATTTGTACTGATTTATTGCACCTGTTTCTCCCTTGCTGCTCAGTCTTTCAAATCGCCTTCTGTGTTACTTAGGAACTACAACAGTAAAAAAAAAAAAAAAGAAAAAGATTACTTATTAGGGGTGCATTCATCCCTATTGCATATTGTGTTCTTCTAGTAGTTATAACGTATTGAAAATTAAGGGCCTTATTATACTCCCAATGAAGTAGTAGAAAACCATTGTTGGTTTCAAGGAGAATAAGACAGACTGAAAATAGATGTGGTACCTGAATGTCTTAATTTAAATATCTAGTTTTTAAATACAGCTGGCCAAAGTGTGGAATTAGGAAGTATATTTTTCAATTTTTAAATATTCATTCTTATTGCATTCTGAATACCATGATACTGTCTTTTAAACACTTACTAGTATTTTATTTTTAATTTAATCATCAAAAATTAACTGAGTTTCTTCTGCCTCTTGTGATTTTTTATTCATGTCCATATAGAGTGCTGGACTCCATGAACAGACATTCTAAACTGTTCCAGGTCAACTACAGCCATATGGAAATTAAGACTGAAAAGTAAGCCTGAATCATTATTTTGTAACACTATTTGTTTACTGCTAGAGCAAAGGGTTTGGAGATTAGCCTTGGTTTCTTCTCTTTCTTGGATCCCCAAGGTCCTAGGGAAAACTTTGGAATGTGAAAAAACCCACAATCCTAAAACTTCAAGGAAAGCATTTGTTTCATACAAAGTTATTCCTGTCAAAAATAGAAAGATAATCCACTTCACACATACCTGGAGAAATAATGCATGTCCATTTTGGGAAGGCAAAGTAAAACTTCTCTGTTGTCAGGTTATTAGCAACATGTTTAATGAAAATTTGTATTAAATAGACCAATAGGTAAATAGTTAGCCAATCACACTTTGGCTTGTCAAAAATACCACTTCTCAGAAGTGTGTACTTGAAGATTTTAAAGCCAGAAAGCACCATTGCAATAGGTTGCTCTAAGCATATAATGTTGTTACATGGGCCATAGGACTTCTTGGTGCCTTTTGAGTAGAAGTGCTTGGTTTAAGTTTCCAGTCAGAGGATATCCACTCCAGCTGTTTCACTGGTTAATTTTCTTAAAAACCTGCTACTTGGAGTTGTAGATCTCCCTACATTTGTGTGATGGATTGAAGAGTCCTCTGCTAGCTCTTTCCCCATACATTCATTGTTCCAGAGAGTTGAGTTTCTTTGTTGATAAGTTAAATGGATCACTGTCTTTAAAAATAAGCCTTTTTCCAATCCTTCATCATTATCAGTACTCTTCACTGTAGTTCCTCCATCACCCTTCTTGAAGTGCAGATAATTGAATGGGACTACTTCAGCAGACATCACACCAGTAGTGCCATCAGAGAGATTGTATATCCCCTGTTCTCCTTCCTGACACATCCATTTCTGAGTTCCCAGGATTGTAGCAGCTCTTTAGGCCATGGCACCACACAAGGTTAGTTTTCTGCCAGCATTAGCATCACAGATATGACTTTCTTCAGAATCCTCCCTCTATTCATTGTTCCCAAAACTGGCAGCTTGCATGTAGAAATGATACAGCATACCTTGTGTGCTTCAGTAGCCATAGAGATTGTGTAAAGAAAAACCATTTT
The DNA here is from genome assembly GCA_035583235.1 of Hafferia zeledoni. Lineage (NCBI taxonomy): Eukaryota > Metazoa > Chordata > Aves > Passeriformes > Thamnophilidae > Hafferia > Hafferia zeledoni. The sequence goes on from JAWWEV010000001.1 coordinate 99,095,089, forward strand.
AGAATTCTTGAACCAAAAATTTTGCATTTGGCAAGGGAAGCAATCCATATGTCTTGCATTTTACAACAGTGAATCATGCTTTAAATCCTGAGTAATCCCACAGAATTAAGCAGAACCTTTCAAAGTGTAAAATATTATACAATGCCATGTCAATATAAACAGGGAACTGTCGCAGACTGCATCTACAGCACTCTCAGTCTAAATCAGGAGTGCACTTCTGAAACTAATCTCCTGACTCCCTTTGCTGAGCTTTGGTACACAGAGCAGAACAGTTTCTGAGCATGAAAACTGGCATCTCTTTGGGTGAAACTAACACCACCAGTGCACCTCGGGAGCGTGTTCAGGATGCTCCAGCTGACTGACCACTGACAGGCAGCCTGCAGGACCAGCCTGGGGCTAGACATCCCAACCCCAAGAGGCATCTGCATGCTGATGTTGGTGCAATGCAGACTCCTGGTCCTTACAATCACTGTTTCATCCTGCCCACTTGCACCAAGCTACTTGCTTATTTAGACATAGACATGTCTATGTCATTTGTTTGCTTCTCTCCATGCACAGTCCTCGTGAGAGGGACTGAGCTCTCCTTGGGGCTTTTCCTGACAAATTCCTCAATGGGGACCAAAGAGCAGCATTAACAAGAATTCCTCAGGAAGATTAGGTCTTCTCCAGAGGTAGGCTCCTCATTCCCACCTCACTTAAGATCCTTTCAGAAGTGTGCAAGCAGGGTTGCTCCTGCTGCTGGTCTCAGAGGGTAAGATTATCCTCACAGGACCAAGGGAGACATCTGACAGCACCATCACAATGCTCAGGATTCATATAGCTCCAGAATACCTGAGCAGCTTAGGGTCATGATAGATACGTGGTTAACTGCTCTCACATCCATAGCACAATCTTGGTGTAAGTCTGGCTTCTCTGCAGAACTGATCCTATTCATTCTCTAGGTGTTTCACTCTCTGCAGTCAGCTCCTAGGTAGAACTACTTTCTCTTCTAAAATCTTTCATGGGAGGAAAAAAGGTTTGAAATGATAAACTGTCCCAGACATTATTTCAGCACAGCTGGAGCCATGCAACACTGCATGGATGAGGGAAGACAAGGAAAGAGATGATCACCTCTCTCTTCTTTCTATTCCAGACTGGCAGGAGGCCAAACTGTCTCTAAGAGTAAATTAGAGCAACATAAAAAATCTCTGTTCCATCTGAGGATCCTAAGGGACCCATACTGCTAGCTCAGCCCTTCATGTCAGCCTACTAAATAGAACAGAGGAGTGTAAATTACAGACATCAAAGCTTCTGATTTATTCTACCTTAAGTAATAACAATTACAAGTTTCACATACTGAACAATATCTTCCATATATTAGATAGGAGCGTTGCCCTAACTTAGATTTTTGCAACTACGCTTTGGAAGAATCACCAAATATGTTCTTACTGCCTTATACAAAGAAGCAGAAATACATTTGGTGTGATGCTTACCTAATACAGAGTATCCCTGAGCAGCAGATGGACATTGATTGTAAAATGGCATGGAGAAGGAGCTATGAAGAGTGCATCCCTGTTTGCAGCCTCTGCAACAGCCTAATAGCATCAATGTCCTTATCAGAGATTATCAGATTAGATTGAAGTCCTTTTAAAGCCTGATGAATCTAGATCTTCATATCTCAAAAAGGTGGATGAAAAATTATCACTAGAAAAAGCGGGTATTACAGGCCACAGGAAGCAAACTATGGAGAGAAATAGGGTAGAAAAAGGATCAGACCATGCTTTCTTTGCAAAATCAAAAAATGTTTGAGAGCTTTGCCTTCCAAAAACTTTGAAACAAGGTCTTTCACTTTGCTTTTTTGTTTCTGACAATGTAATTTTACTCAAGAGCTCTGCTTGCACAAGTGTTCATGAGTTAAGCGAAAGCTTTCAGTCTAGTTCAAAGATATCAATGAAGTAATACGTGAAGAAAAAAAACCCCAGTCTGGTCTCAATTCCTGAAAATATCTTAGTCAATCTGAATTTCCTTTTAAAATTGAAACTCTTGGTATTAACAAGTAGCTAAATGAGAAACCGTTTTTTGATGCTGCAAAGCAGTTGCTCACATGAGTGATTCAATGAGAACATTTATCTGAAGAATAGCAAATACTGTAAATATGCTCACAAAGTAGAAGTCAAAGCTTGCTGCATTATTATTACTATTTAGCAGATGTGCTAAATAGTAATAATAATGTGCTAAAAGTCTTTACTTTCTCACCGTGAATAGTGTGGCAGGACATCTTATAAGAGGAAAGATAGAGATTTATGTTTAACATATTTGTAAATGTGGCAGAACAAGTGCCTATCATGTCACATTTCCATTTATAGATATCTACGTATTGCAACATGAGAATGGCACACTGCACCTCTATCCTAATAGTGGTGGGGCATCTGTTCAAGTTAAAACACTGGTTCGGTTTTCACTATTTTATCAAAAGTTTGTATAGGAAATACCTTAAAAACTTAATTGGCAGATCTGCATTTTTTACAATTCATAACTGAAGTAAATAATTAATTTGTATTTGAGGGGTTTTTTTTCTTGTGAGAAGAATTATTTAATATTTGAATTATTCATTTATTCAAGAGAACTTACTTTTAGTTAGAGAATAGAAAAACATGGTGTGAGGGGAAAACATAGAAACAGTTACCAACACAATACAAGATGATGAAGCACTGGAAAAATAGTAATGGTTTTCATCTTGTAAAATGCAAAATATTTTGTCTTGTGATCCCATTATCTCCCCAGTAGGCCAACCCTGCTGGCCCTTGATTTTGATTGTTTCAGGTTGGGGTTTCCATTTTAATGAGGGTAACAAACCACAGCTCTGTCTCCCTTGGTTTGGAGCTGCAGGGCCACAGCACTGCTACTGATCACCGTCGTGGCATCACTAGTTATGAAACTGCAAAAACAAGGCTCTTAAAAAAACGGTGATTACTTTCATACATGGTCGCTTTGGGGTCTTCTGTTACACAAAGGCTAAAATTACTGCAATGGACTGAGTAGTGATTCACTTTTCTACATTTTACTCTACCATCACTTTATAGAAAAACAAGTCTTTGTGATGGGCTTGTGCAGCTCCTCTTAGACAGGCATAGCTTGAAAAAAGCACCTTCCTTGATAGATTTCATTTTAAGTTCTGTGCAAGCATTACGTCCATATTTAACCTTCTCCACAGGGGACAGCTGCAGCCTGCCTGTCTTCCTGGTGTAGCCAGGACCATGCCGGCTGCTGCCACAGCCGTGCACAGAGGGTTCAGGGTGGCCACAGGAACCAGTTCAGAAAGTGAGGGGTAGGCAGAACCAGACTTGCCCTCTCCTGCTTTTCCTGCTTCCTGCAGGACTGACTCGCACTCTGCCAGTAACAGACAGTGGGGGTTGTGCCCAGCTAGAAAAAGTCACTTCCTTGTATTCCTATGAGGTTGCAACTTAATATCCTTGCCATCACAGTCCCTGCAGTTTCCCACCACCCCAGCTTTCCTTGCCCATCTCTGTCTCAGCAGACCAGCACTGGGCCCTGCCCAGCCTGGGACCAGCTGTCCAGGTGCTTGGCTGGGACCCAGCCGCTTCCTGAGTTCGAACACTGTAGAAGGTACATGGCCAGAGCACCCAGACAGTGTAGGATGAGCATCTGCTGCTCCTCAGCAGTGAAAAACCCAACACATGGATCAGATGGCTGTGTTGGATAGGCTTGTAGTGCTACCTCTGACCAGAGTGTGCTGGTCAGGACATCCCGGTGGTCCTGGTGCTTCCTCACCTCGCAGCCCTCCTGTGCTGCTGCCACACCGTGCTGAGCCAGCCCCGTCCAGCTGAGCAGCAAGGACTGGGCTCAGTGGAGGGGCGAGAGCTTCATCACCCTGTGCAGAGTGCAGGAGTGGGAATGGTCTTGGCTTCCTTTTTGAGCCACTGTGCCATGGAAGCTCTGCAAGTCTCAACTCAGGACCATTTTCTGATGAGTTTCCTCAGTTCTCTAAAAACCCACAGTGCTTTAAAAGAAAGCAAGCAAACAAAAAGCACAGGAGCCAAAAATTCCGGGCCATCTCACTATGAATTTCGAGAGGGTTTTTTGTTAGTTTGCCTTGTCAAGTAACAAAAACGTAATGCAGATTTTGCTTTTGGAAAAAAGTAAGGTGAATGGGAGCTTGCTTAGAAGGGGAGACACGTTTGTACATCTGTCTGAACACTGATGGCCTTGTGTTGCAGTCCAGAGGTTCTGAATATGAATCACATCAGCCTGCAATAACATTTCCCAGTGTTTCAAGACTTCTGGTTTCAACACATACATAGCAACGATCTTTGTTGTCCTGCCTGTATTTTTCCATAAGAACACACAATACATTCACAAGCTTTGGGCTAAATGTATAAGGAGCATGAAATTCCCTTTAATGTCAAAATAAGACCGAAAGAGAAAAAAAGAGTGAAGTCATATGGAAAAAAAAACCCCCAAACAACAAACCAACCAATGATAAATATGACTTTAGGGGCCGCGTGAGTCTGGCTGTCACCGGGACGAGCCCACCGAGGCAGACACGGCGGCAACATCCAGATAATCTTATTATTTGCATGACATTACCCATGGG
>JAWWEV010000001.1:99099782-99114231 GCA_035583235.1 Hafferia zeledoni
GGGCCGGGGAAGGACAAGAACGCCGCCAAAAGCAGCCCGGCGGCCCCTGCCATCGGCCGGGCCCCTCTCCGACGTGTTCCACCGGGCCGAGATGGGGGTGGGGATGGGGTGGGATGGTCAGCGGCCCCGCCGCGCGGGCGCGGGGGTTGGGCGCGGGTTCGGGTGCGCAGCTACTCGGGGCGGTGCGGTAGCGGTGCCGGCGGGGCCCGCGGAGCGCGGTAATGATGTCAACTTGTTATTTACTTTCCAGCGCCCAGTGACGGCGCAGCGCGAAAGGAGAATCAATCAGCCGCCGGGTGACCCGCCAGGCGGAAAAAAAGAGCCGGGAGCCGGGCGGGGGAGGGGAAGCACATGGAGCGCGTTGCATCATCCGCCCGGGCCGGGGGGGGGGGGACACGGACGGGACGCGGGGACACGCGTGGGACAGGCGCGCTGGAGGCTGCAGAGCCGCAGCGCTGCTGCCCGCGGGTGTTGCGCTCCAGCGATAAAGTAATAAAGCCCGTTTGTGCTGATTCACAGCCCGCCCGTCCCCCGGGGCGCTAAGCGGGCACGGCCGCCCGCCCCGGGACAGGGCACCGCGGAGCATCGCCGTGCGGTGCGAGGAGCGCTCCAGCGGCGCTGGCCGTGCCCCCGAGCCGGGCACCGCGCCCCGCGCTGACCTGCGGGCAGAGCCTGCCCACCGGCCCCGACAGCCCGAGCGGGGCCGAGCGTGCGGGGGCAGAGTGGGCACCGCGAGTGCCCCCGCGTCGGGCCGGCACTGGGGAGCGCGGTGCTGCCCGGCGGGGGAGCAGGGCTGCCCTCCGTGTGTGCCCGCGTGTGTCACCGGGTTTCAGTGGCGGGGGTGTCGAAGCAAACACCCCGCAGGCAGCGCGGGGACGAGGGCCCGTGGCCGGCCCGGGGCACCCCCGGGGGCGTTGGCGGCGGCGCGTCCCGGCGTGCGGGACCGGCCCGGCTGGGGGAGGGCGCGGCTGGTTCGCCCCCGGCCCTGCGAGCCGTCCCGGTGCGCCCCCTCCCCCGCCGTCCCCTCCTCCCTCCCTCCCGCCCGGTGGCGGCGGCGGCCCCGGGCGCGGCTGTGGCTCCCCCTCGGCGCTGCTCCCGCCGCCTCCGCACTCCCGCACCGGCCCCGCCAATCCCCCCCACCCCTCGCCATTCCGCCCCAAAACTTTCCGTTTCCCCCTTCCCACTCTCCGGGACTTCCTTGTGCCGCCCGTGCGCGCGGAGGGGGGGGAGGAGGCGTGTGCGGCGGCGGCGGCGGCGAGGGGGGATTCGCAGCCTCCTGGCAGGCTGGCCGGGCCCCCGGGGGAAGAGGAGTTACACCAGGCGCCGCAAGTGAGGGAAAGTCTCCGCCAGCAGCAGCGCCGCCGCCCCCCGCAGAAGTTGGGGCTCTCCCCGCCCGCGGGAGCGGGAGCTGTGCCTTTAACGCCCGCTGCGCCGCGAGGTGAGTTCCCGAGGCGGATTATTCATCCCGGGGACCCTGTTGTGGTGTTTTTCTCCCCCCCGCCCCCCTCTTTTTCCCCCCCCGTCTTTTCCCACGCGTCCCTCCCCGGCGCACCCCGAGCCCAGCCCGGCCGGGCCCCGCTGCCCCCGCGCCCCTTTTGCAGCTCGACCCGCCCGGGCGTGGGGGTCGCTCAGCCGCGGCTGCTCATGACGAAGTTTTTTTGGACCCGGACGTTTCGGGGTCTGTTCGGGGGCTTTGGGGGTGTTTTCCTCGGGCCGAGGCGATGTGTGTGCGTGGGGCTGCCGTGCCCGTGGCGGGTGTTTCGCATCTGCCTCCGGGCAGAGCGACCCCGCCAGTGGGGGAGGGGCGGTGGGGCAGTTTCTCCCTACTTCTGAGGTAGTATTTTAATGTGGTTTTTTTAAATGAAAAAAAAAATAAATGCTCAGGAAAGGGGGGGGGAATGCGAGATATTCACGCTCCAGTGTGGAGTTTGCAGAGACTGGGTGGGGGAGGGGATCCCATTCATCGCCAGGGCTTGAATCAGCAGCGGGCGGAGGGGCCGGGCGCTCCCCTACATCCAAGTTTACTTCCAAGTAGGTAAACAAGTTTCCCCTCCTCGCCCCCCAGCCCCCGTTCCCACCCCCGGGACACGCGCGCTCTCCCGCCCCGCTCCCGGCGCCTGCGGGGGGTGCGGGAGCCCCTCGGGGCCGGGGCTGCGGGGCCGCCGACCTGTTGCATGTCCCGGGCCGGCGTGCGGGGGGCTCCCCGCCCCCGGCTTTGCCACCGGGTCCCCATTTGGTGGTGCGGTGCCGCCTCGGCGGGGGGTGGGCTGGTGCGTGGGTTCGGTGCTTGGCTGGATGTTGGTGTGGTGTGATGTAAAGCGAGTGACCCTTGACCTATTTAATGATATGTTGTTGGGATTTCGGGCAGGCATCCTGCACAGCGCAACAAGGGGGCAAAGCACCAAGCCACACCCTAAAAGTTCGGCTTGCATATTAATTCCTCAAAGTCGGCGTTTAAACGGAATAAAGGCTTCCCTTTATGTGTTGCCTTAACATGCCTCTTGCTGTTCTCCACGAGGATTCGTGCGGCGTTTCTCCTTTCCTGACGCACGAGCCTTGGAGTGTGGATGTGGATGTGTGCGGTGGGGGAGGGGAGGCGGGCTGTTCGGCGGGGCTCACCTACCGCCTCCCCCCAAAAAACAAAATACTGCAGCATAATGTTGCAGAAACCTAAAATATTCCATTGAAAAGAGTCATGATTTGAAATAAAATGGAGTGTAAAATTAAAATTTCAAGGCTGGTGTTTTAGGTTAACAGTATGAAAATAAATATATTGTGCCAAGGGGAGATCTTTACTTGTGACAAATATAGTGTCATATCTTTCTTATTCCATTTATTAGCAATCCTTTAACCGAGACTACTCGTGAGGCATGTATAAGGTCTAACATCATATAGCTTGCTTACCATATGACTGCACATGCTGGGTTTAGGCCTCTCCCTGTCCTGCAGTCAGTGTTCTGTCATGTACAGAGACACTGGGCAGGTTTTGAACTAAATATATTCATTCTGTGATAGCAGATGTTGCTGGCAAGAGAGCAGAATTTGTCCTAGTGTGTGCTTTGGCTTTGGTTTTTTTTTTTTTTTCCTTAAACAATTACAGATAATAATTGAAAAAAACATCTCAACGACAGTGATAGTAAAACAGGGAAGCTTTCCCACAAAGATTTATAGAGGGGGTGGGAGGAAAAAGGAAAGCGAGAGGGGGAGGATGCTATCACATTAAAAATTCGTTAAACATCTCTTGGGCTGCATGTAATAATGGCAAAAACAGTGCAGATTTGAGCAGAGCTGCTGTAGTCGTTTCAGTTTTTAACACCTTCAGTGAGCTACGCAACAACCTGGGATAGGGTAACCCTCAATGTGCAGACAGAGTGGGGAACTACACACTGGAGAGGAGTACCGTGGAAAGGGACTTGGGGGTCTTGGTTGATGGCAGTTGAATGTAAGTCAGCAGTGCCCTGGCAGTCAGGAGAGCCAGACATGACCTGGGGTGCATCAGGCACAGCATCACCAGACAGTTGAGGGAGGTGATTGTCCTGCTCTGCTCTGCTCTGCACTGGGGCGGCCTTGCCTCGAGTCCTGAGTGCAGTTTTGGGTGCCATGGTATAAGAAGGATCTAAAGCTACAGGAGAGCATCTAAAAGGTGAAGGTGCTAGAGGGGAAGCTGTACGGGGAGCAGCTGAGGTCACTTGGCTTGTTCAGATTAGAGGAGACTTGAGGGGAGACCTCATCGCAGTCTACTGCTTCCTCTTGAGGGGAAGTGGAGTAGCAGACACTGATCTCTTCCCTCTGGTGACCAGTGGCAGGACCCGAGGGAACAGTGTGAGACTCTGTCAGGGCAGGTTTAGTTTGGATGTTAGGAAAAGGTTCTTCACCCAGAGGGTGGTTGAGCACTGGAACAGACTTGCCAGGGAAGTGGTCACAGCATCAAGCCTGACAGAGTTCAAGTAACATTTGAGTGACGCTCTGAGGCACACGGTGTGATTTTTTGGGATGGTTCTGTGCAGGACCGGGTGCTGACTCAGTGATCCTTGTGGGGACCCTTCCAACTCAGGATATTCTATGATTCGAAGGTGTTTTTTTCTCCCAAAAGCTGAAAAAGTGTGTTTCAGAAGCAAAAGGATTAAAAATTACACATACATGTAAACACTGGCAACTACACAACTGTCCAGGTCTCCTAGGACATGAAAACCCCACAGCTGATAAGTTCTTAGCTGAATTCATCCTCTGCCCTTCCCTCACCCGACTGAGTAAGCAACTCCAATGTCCCCTACTGTGCCACTGCTGAGAGTTACTGGTTCTTCTTTTAACCAGTTGCAAGTGTTCTCCAATACAGGAGTATGGAAGGAGCAAAACTAGATTACATCCTTGATAGGCAAGGGGGACTTGTCTGCACCTGGAATTGTCAGGCTTCTGCTCCACCGGTTTGCCCAGTTTTCACAGGATCATAGATATGCTGAGTAGGAAGAGACCCACAAGGATTGTTGAGTCCAGCTCCTGACCCTGCACAGGACAGCCCCAAGAATCACACCATGTGCCTGAGAGCATGGTCCAAATGCTTCTTGAACTCTGTCAGGCTTGCTGCTGTTGCCACTTCTCTGGGAAGCCTATTACAGTGCTCAGCCAACCTTTGGGTGAAAAACCTTTGCTTGATATCCAACCTAAACCTCCTCTGACTCAGCTTCATGCAGTTTTGGTCCTGTCATTGATTTACACATGGGCTTTCCCCATTTTCATGATGCCAGGGGCCACAAGTAGACCTATTATCTTCATATGTCTAATGCCGTGCCTCCTGGAAGAGCTTCTTGAACGGAGATGACTCCTCTGGCAGCAGCAGCAGCAGCTGTTAAGGGCCTGTCATCCATGAAGTTGGAAAGAGTAGAGGACAATGTCTGTCAGTGCAGATGGGATCTTGTGTCTTGGTAGCTAAGTCAGCAGTGCAATACACTTAGGATCGAGCAGTGTGCTGAATTTGGTTCATTGCAGGGATGAGGCTGGAAAACCTATCCCAGGGGGTTTAGCCTGGCCTTTACCACAGGTAGTGCTTGTTTGCTTTGGTGTCGTGAGCCCTTGGCATTTGCTGCTGGTAAGAGTTCAGTGTTAGAATTCATGCTGTATTAAACCGATGTTGTTTATATTTTAGTAGTGCCAAGGGGCCCCCATTCTGATCAGGGCCATTTTGGGAGTATTGTACACAATGGTTCTTGCCCTGAACAGGTTGTAATGCAACTAAGTGAGGGAGACAAAAAGCCAGGAGGGTAAGAGGTGGAAAAAACTGACTCGGGGGGAACAGCCACCGATTGTAGTGACCATGGCGTGATCTCAGCTGGTAGGAGAGGAGAGTTGTTAACACCTGGAAGCACTGTGGATGGTAAATCTGTCTGCTCTGTGCAAGGAGGGATGGGCGTCAGAACATGCGATCCATATCCTGGGTTCTCCTTACTATTGCTATTCTAATTCCTAATATTGTTTTAGATTATGTACACCAGCCTGTCTATAAAACGATCCAGGTTTGAAACTCTTGGGACAGCTTCTTTTTCTTCATAATCTTCATAATGAGGCAAGATGGAAGTAATTTTGTAAACTCTTTTTTCAGCTGCTAAATTAAAACTCCACTCCCTCTTCCCCTCCCCCATCTCGCCTATTTTTAGTTAGCAGGAAATAGCTGACCTCTTTACAGCAAGAACCCAGACCCCCTGGGTGCCATTTATAGGTTTCTACCAAATGGCCTACTTGGACAAGTTGGTTGAAATTAAACAAAAACATTGGGACTACAGCTCTACATAGGAATAGCAGCCTTCCTGTCAGTACAAAATCTTGTCTTTTTAATGATACTGAAACAAACGTCCAAAGGTGAAAAATGGGGTTTAGGTTACTTTTATTTTTTTTTTGGTAGACAGAAGGATATTTTAAAGACACTGTTTTTTTTGGTTGCTCTCTAATCACTAATATAATGGAGTTTTGTTTAAGGATGACTGAGAGTATTTTGTTTTACAATCATAAGTAGCCCCCCTGAAGTCAAGGCTGTGTAAAAGCTAGGAGCAGTCAAAGAACAGTATTTCATAAGAAAAGGTCATAGTTTTCTTCTTGTGTAGAGATTTTATCCGAGATGAAAGTTTACAAATTATAGTTGCTGATTCCATAGAAATATAAAATTGTTTCTGCTAGCTTAACTAAAAGGAAGTTTAATTCCATAATGGGTAGATGACAGTTTATGAAGGTAAAGTTGCATGGGCCTTTGGTGCCACTTTTCTTGCACTGCTTCTCCTTTGCATATTTGTATTTACTTTTAAGTGATGCTAAAAATACTGGACTGTAGCAACAGGTGTTGTATTTCTTCATTTGTTGTTTGATAAGAGAAGAATATATTGCCTGTGTTATCTTCTGTTTGGGTCCCAGCCATCAGTCCCTTTCTTTACCCTGGGTTATGAGCATGGTTGCAGCAGGAAAGAGGCTTGAGGTTAGGAACATGTGATGATATGGGTTCCATCTTTATAATCCCATTGACTTCATGCAAAAAAAGGGGCATCACAATGTTTAACTCCATTTCTTGACCTTCTCTGTTTGTAGATGGACAATTCATACATGTCCTCTTGTCCTATTTAAACTGGAATGCGTGTAAAGAGCCATGATTTATGTGAAGTTACAACAGAAATTTATGCCAAGAACCCTGTGGTGTTCATGCAGTTCAGAATCATGACGATAGTGTTGTAGCATGAAGAAACAGTTATTTTAATATTTTAGTCAAGTGCATTGCATAACTACAGTTTGGCTTGGGTGTTGAATGTTACTCATGTGCTGTGAGAAGTTAACACAGCACGCTGAACACATGGCAAAAAACCAGTGCCTTGATGCTTAGATGACACGACTTGTGGCCTATTTTTGAGCAGATGAGTAGTACTTTTCATGTCTAATAATTGTATATATATATGCTCATCAAAATAGTTTTGTCTAATTAAGTGGTGAGTTTCATTGGAACAAGGCTTTTTAAAGAGCAACATTCTCTTGTAACGGTTGCTCTGTATATCACTCTACTCCCTTTCAAAATGTGATTGCATTTACTGACCTAAATTTCATTTAAGCTGCTAATTCTTAGTTACAATTTAACCTCTTACTACTCTGTAGTGGCTTTACGATGCATTTTGTTATATAAAATCTTAATTTTATTGGGTGAAAAAATGTGGTAACATCAGATACAATTTTATATTTTTTTCCTATTGAAACACAACTTTCCCGTATTTGCAATAAATTATTGATAGAGCAGAAAAGCAACATTTTTCTCTTCAGCATTAGAAAAACTTGTAAAATAGCCTTGGTCATTATTTTCAAGGAAACAAAGAGGATTTTACTTTAGTAGTTAGAATTCCCTTTGTCATTCTGCAGAATAATATATTTGTTGTGCTCCTTTTTGAAGGCAGCAAACTGCCTTTGGTTTGTGCTATATTTTGCTGTGTAGCACTATCAACTCTTCATTATCCTCTGCCATTTAATGGAGACTCTGCAGAATATTCTCTTGCTCATGAGTGAAGCCAACTATTTATGGTTTATATTTCTGAATCAAATAATCGGGTTATGGAGGCACCACTGAGAAGGAGCTGTTGCAGTGTTATGAGTAATGTATACAGCTGTTGTGTTTCATGCTTATAAGTGTCCACTGATGAGTTTGTGTCAATTTGAACACAGCCCTGTAGCCTACAGCAAAAGAATTGGAAAGATGTTTTTTCCAGAAGAATTGACTTTCACGTTGTGCAGTTAATGGCTACGTGAGATTTTTATGAAGTGAAGTAAAAATAAGGATTTTTGCTTTGCAAATTCATGCAAGTTGGTAGCAGAATTAGGAACTGTTACACCCATGTGATAGTTTTAGTATCATTTAGCAGCTTCAAGTTGCTTGTTCACTATACCAGTGGGTTTAGTCTGGTTGCTACTGGCAGTGGGTATGTGCATGTCCAGAGACTTATTAGTATTAGGACTTCTGTTAGCACATGGTCTCAGCTGGGATTGTGGAGCAGGAAGCAGTTTCACAAATATTGATTGTTTAAAATGAACTACACTAGTTGCTGTATGTGAGTGTATGCATGTGCATGTACATATACATACATGGATAACCTGAAGGTAGTCCAAAAAGTAGTTTTGGAGAAAAATAAGAATCTCCCTGAGGTCAGAGAGTGGTGCTGGAGTGCAGTGGCCAGGCTCTTGCACCCTGAAGATGTGCTCATATTTCAGGCTCCAGTCAGCAGCACCTGAGGTGGTGCAGAGCCAGTGAAATGACTGTAGGACTGTGCCAGGCTGGATGTCAGGTTTAGGGAGAAGAGAAAGGTGCAGCACCCTTTAATTATGCGCTTGTTGAAACGTGGCAAGGTCAGAAGTGCATACTGTGCTTGTACGTCTGACTGAGCATGGTGAGACCAGGTGACAACTGGGCTACTGTATGTGGCCAACAGATGCATTCAAGCTTCAAAATCTTATCTCCTGTTTTTCCTCTTTTTTTTTTTTTTTTTTTTTTTTTTTTTGTCATTAGTTTTTGGTTGCTCTTAGAAGTAAAATTTAAGCCCTGATCTTGACAGAGAGATTGAGGCAAAATTGCTTCCACCGTAGCATTCTCCACAGATAGGGTCGAGCTCTGCTGATGGGTAAGGACAGGGAATCCAAGCACAGGCAGTACCTGTTCATATTGTGGGGATTAGTTTCCAAGGATATCTGTCTTGTTGCTTTTTACAGTCACAAAACAAACTTAACCCTTTTCATGCCTATTTACATGCACACATGAGTTAGAACTCTAGGAATTGGGTTACAGAATTAACTGAGACGCACAAAGTATTTTCTAAATTTTTCAGAAGGTATTGGTAATGCTGCTAATTGTATGGATTCAAGTCTCTCTCATTATATGGACTCCACTCATAGCTGTAGCTTAACTTTGCTGTTTTGGGTTTGGGGTGTTTGTTTTTTTTTTAATTTTTGGCTTTAGTTTTGCCCTTTTTTTAATGTTAAGAGCTTCTGTAGTTTTATGTAGTTAATATAGTTTACATTTTCAATTTTTGACTTTTAAACTAAAATAGTGCAGTCTGGAAGGCACAGATAAAAGGCGTGCCTGAGGATTATTTTGATGAGGAAAACATCTTGTATCAGTTCTCAAAAAATGAAAGTAAGGAACAGAAGCAAGTACATTTTTATTAACATTACATGGTGTTCACAAGGCAGATTTTATGTCATTCAGTGAAAACTATTCAAGGTTTCTTTGTTTTCATTTTGACTGTTACTGGGTTTGTTTGGATTGATAGTGTTGTAACTCAATAACAATGCTTGTTTGTATTTGGAGGAGTCTGGTGTTGTATTAAAGAACCCAAACACTCTCAGCTCTGATACTTCTGCTAGTATCAATAAGTATCTTACATAACCAGTTAATTTAAATGAGCCTCTTAGTTTAAAATTAGTGCATAACAGTGTATCATAAAAATTCATCCAGCTTTATTCTCACAGGATTTTATGTGCTTGGAAAAAATCATAAGGCAAGCTGAAAGGATAGCCCTAGACACAGTATTAAAGTGGAAGGAAAGAACCTATTTATTACATACAGCTCGAATTTGCTGATGTATTAACATAATTATTCCCCTCGCTGCTGATGAATGAAACCAACTTTTCTGGGAGACCACCATCATGTCATTACTACCTAGTCTGACGGTGCTGGGTAGAGGTTAGCTAAAAAATGGGATGGAGCTTAAGCTCTGATGGGCAGTTTACAAGGAGGAGGAAGAAGAGTGGGAGTAGACTACCTGAAACGCCAGGTTCCACTATTTTTAACCTGCTGACCATCAAGTAGCCATGGAAATTTTTTAATGGATTTTCTGAACTGTATTTTTAAAATTCTTTTTTCTTGGCTAACATGACATGTCTTCAAAATATTTATTCCTGTGCATTGCTTCAGTGTTAATGAGGGCAGTGTATATGCTATGTGGGTACTTTATAATGCATTATTTTGTGGCTTTTTGTGGTGTCTAGTTTTACGTATTTGTATGTATATGTGCCTCACTGTGGATTACATTTTTTATTTTAAATTTTACTTAGGCTAAACAATAAATTCTTCATTGTATCTACCACGCTACCAACAGCATATATTTTCAGTTTCAAAACCACCCGAAATGTGGAAGGGTTCAGTGTTCTCTCATGGCAACATGTTAGATACAATTATACATTGTCAATTAGATGATATGCACTGACTGATGGGTTTGTAGATGAGGTTTTTTGTGCATAGCAGGTGTTTGTGTGCATGGAGTCCAATGTGAAAGAAAGAAATTTAACTTCCTCTTACTAAGAATAATATCATGACCTGTATCCTGTACCTATTTAAAAAGTGTTCAGATACTTGCAGTGAATGATTTTGTAGTTGTTTGCTCCCTGTGTTCATTTTGCCGTGACATTTTGAAGTACACAATTTTTCCCATTTTTTAAAGTAAATTTGAATATGTATCTATGAAAAGGAAAAAAAAAATCTGTTCCTTAATATCTTTACAAGGCAGTGGATAGGACACTCCTTTCCACAGCTGGGTAGATCATTTACATTCCACTTACAGTGGAATGTTGTCTGCCTACGATCCTACAGAACTACTATGAAAATTTTGCTAATGACTGCTTTTGAAGAATTATAATGATTAAAACACATTGTTAATTTATTTTGTTGATAACTTATTGAAAGTTTTGCCTCCCTTTCAGTATTCAGTTTAGAATTAGAAGTAATGATTGCTTGGATTTTTTAATCTTCTGTTAATCTATAAGTTAGTTTCCTGGCTAACAGAGTTGGGTTTCACGTATTTGATTGCCTTAGAACAAGCCTTTGTTGTTTTTTCCAACCTTTTTGTAATTGTTTTTAAACTTTTTGTTTTTGTATTAACTCCCTCTCCCCTAGTAAAAAACTGTTGGGGTTTCCAGTGAAGTTTAAGAGATTTCACTTTAAAGGCTATTTTCAGTGCTCCATAGATTTCTTTCTAACAGCCCTACAATACCCGGGTAGCTCCAGCAAGGACAGAGTTGATGAACCATTTGTGTTCTGAACATTCAACAAATCCTGTTATAGCTATGGTCTGATGTTGCAAAAATGTATTTGGCTTGTGCGAGAGACTTCTAGGATCAGGCCTTATATGATGGCAGCACAGATTCTTGACTGGTTAAGTAAACATTTCTGAGCCATCTTTAAAGCAACAGAAGGATGTGCTTTTAGCTTTAGTCCTGACAGTCTGTGTTCTTGTAATGAAACAGAGATTGTGGTGTCCTTCTCCTTTCCCCTACCCACATAAGTGGTCTGTTTTGTATGGCATAACTTCCACAGTCTATTTCTGGATACCATTCTTAGGTGAATCCTCATGACGTTCCTGGGAGTTTCTGTAGCTGAGAAACATGAAGCTGAGATTTGGAGCCTGGTTTCTTTACTAGTGTGCAGGAGCTGTGTTGACTGTGTTGAAATTTGCTACGCTTAGTATTTTGCAGTATAAAGTGTAAGGCTTAACAATTTTGATGTTGCAAACAAAAACATTGAAAAGTGACCAGCTTAGGTGGATGGTTGGAACCTATGACCTCTTTCAGTCAAGTGCCCTTAGTTTTTTAGGCAAGGCCATGTTAAAAGGTCTAACAAACTCTAGCAGCAGCCATCCATAAAGCAACTGGCAAGCAGTGAGAGGATGATCTCAGTATTGCCTCTCTAGATCACAGGCAGCCTCAAAATTTTTCTGCCAGCTGTGACCTACCATATAAGCCCAGCACCCTGGATCTGGCACTTGTCTTTGGTGTAAGGGTTACAAACGCCATGCCCTCTGTCGAGGCCGTGCACCAGCGACAGTGGCCCCAGCCCAGGTACAGCCACCATGCCTTCCTCTGGCAGCAGCTGGAGCTGTGCTCCCTCTGCTCTGTTCTGCCATGGATCTCAGCAGTCTGGCTCTCATTATTTTGTACAGACAGCAGTGCCAAACCTTCCTCAGCCTTCTGGGGTAGGGGTCCTGCAGGTGCCTTGGTTAACACCAGGGAGGCTCCGCTGGAAGGCAAAAGACTGACAGTGCATAGTGTGACACTTCATTCTTCATGAGACATGCTGGCCAAATTAAAAAATAAAAAGATTTCACTGCTCCTGAATGCAAAAAGCCCCTTGAATGGGTATATCTGTGTACCAGTGATGTGATGTGTGTATTTTGTTTTAATTTACTTTTTTTCTCTGGGGTGCTTGCTCTGTTTGTCTGCAGTAGATAAGGAAAATTATGCAGAAGGATCATTACATTTATTTTTCTAACCTTAAAAATAAATTTTCGAACTTTTTCTAATATGATGACTCAAACATCCTACAAGTAGTTGTCTTAAATAAATATGTAACTATTTATGATATTAGCATTGTCTTAATTGTTATTTTTGTCTCTGGAAATACATTGGGTTATTTTTCTGGTGTTTCAAGTGGAGTGAATATCTTGCCAGCCTATTTAACCTGCTAAAGTATGTGAGAAAGTGTGCCCTGTGGCCTGAAACATCATTTATGTATTTGTCGGTTGCCTCAGTGTTTTAATTTCTGTTTGTATATATTGCATTTTGTCAGGTTGAATTTATTATTGATTTCAACTGTTTGCATATGGTCTACTGACAGACTGTTTGCTCGTGTCTCCTTTGAGCCAGCATTTTACCCTCATTAGTCTATGGATGTGTTCTTTTGAATGTTAGCCAAATGCGTTCATAAAACCAGTAAAATTAATAGAAGGAGAAGTGGAAGAGCTGTGTGACCTGTTATTTATAAACAACATTATGAGACTGCCTTTCAGTGTTTGACACTATACTATGGGTTTTTTTCCCTGCAAGTTTTCCCTTTTTGTTCTCTCAGGTTTTATGAGCTTCCCATCATACACAGCCATTTGCTCAGCTGTTTTAATTTCTATTTTTTTGTTGTTGGTTTTTGTTACCTTTTTGTTTGATTTTCTTTTGAAGACTAAAGCTACTAGGTAAATAATAACAGTAGTATTTGCCCATTCTCTAATTCTGTAGTTTCAATCCATGGCTTTCCAGCTGTTAGGGGACACAGGATTGTTTATATAGAGATCTGTGAGGTTAAAAAAAAAAGAAAGTCTGTTGTCATTCAGTTCAAATTAACTGTACAAGATATCTTTATTGGCTCACAGATTTAAAGAAAGGAAGTCTGTTGTCATTCAGTTCAAATTCACTGTACAAGGTATCTTTATTGGTCCACAAATTTAAAGAGTTAGAAAAACCCGGGTATAATTGTATTGTAAACTTCTTAAGGATGTGATGATATCTATTTTTATGACTTACTGCTTTGTGGGTGTAAATATCATTGTGCAAGTAATAATCCTAATAATCCTTGTTTTCACAGAAGGTAATTTATACCAATATTAAATTTTCACATCTGTTTTGTTTCATTGTGTAGATATTTATGAAAATATCCCTTCTCTTACATGGGGCTGTGAAGAGTATTTTCTCTGAGCAAACACAGATCTGGCTGATCTTCAATTGCACAAAGAATAATCTATAGAAAACCATTTGGATTCCCTTAGTTTGTGTTTATCAGGTCTGTCACATGGGGAGCCTGCTCAACTGATTTTTCTTTTTGGGGGGGTCTTAGCAGTACTGGTTGTGTTTTTCGAGTCTAACCATTTACATGGCAACATTGCATTTCAGTAAATCCAAATTCTTGCACCTTAAAATGTTAAGAATTTTGTTATTTGATGTTACTACACTTCTGTTGTCTCCTCTGCTTGAGAGCAGCACAGCTTGCTAACTTGGGAGGGGATAGATAGAAGAGGTGTGTATGGTGAGAGAGGGGGTGGGAAGTAAAACAGGCTCTGGCTGTTTATGCATTCCAGGCAACCATAGATGTGCTCTCTTTGAGGCCAGAAATATTTTCCTTTTCACTATCAGTCTTGCAGATCTAGGGTATTTGGGCACACTGCCAATAAAAATAAATGGCAATGTGTTAATCTCTTAGATTGAAATGTAATAAACTGTATTTTACCGCTTTGTGTGTGCATAAGAATAAAAGATTAACAGCACTTTGTAATTAGAATATGACATTTTTAGAAATACTGAAAGTTATGACTATTGCTATACTTTCTTCAAGAATTGCCTATAAAAGGACAAAGTAAATTTGACTCCTTCCTTCTTGCTAGTGTATTCCAAAGGAAAAGTTGCATAATCAAAATATTTTTGCTAACTAGATTTTCTGTTTTCAGCATAACCTTTGGCTCAAGGAGCTTATGATGAGTCCATCTTTGTAATTTCCATGTAATGCATGTATATACATGCATTTTTTTTCATTTATTTCATGATGGGTTTAATCTGTTTTGTAGTCTTCCATTTGATCATTCTGGTTTCCAGCACTCATGTTTTAGAACTCTGATGAAATCAGATAAACAAAGCCATCAGCCATCCACCTGCCTGTCTTTTTTTTTTTTTTTTTTTTTTTTGT
>JAWWEV010000001.1:99114241-99158393 GCA_035583235.1 Hafferia zeledoni
GGAATTGTAATATGCGATTGATTTCCAGTCTTGTGTTTGTTTTCTTTTCTATTTCTTTTTTTTTTTTTTTGTCAGTGTTGGAAATTATTTCCTGCAGCCTGCACTAAAATAGAGATTAAGCAGACAGACAGATGAATAATGATTTCTTCCAGGTTCTGCATAATGTAATGAACAGACCTTCTGTTTATTATTATTTATTATCAATATTTGTATACATGGGATTTCCTTCCTTGAAGCTTGTTTTCTTGGGTTTCTTAAAGCTGTATGCTATGTGTGCCATTATTGGCTTATCCCAAGTGGTGCAATAATGCCACTTTGCCACTCCAGCAACTTGCTTTGTCACTGGGACTTGACGTGCCTCAAATTCTTCTTGTTTCAGCTTTCTGAATAAATTTGGTTGCCCTTCAGAAATATTACCGTATAATTATGACACACACAAAAAAGGACAGTCCCACTGAGATAACAGCTGTTACCTTCAGTCTTAAGAACATCCTAGCACATACACTGCAGAAGGTAATTGAGACTGTACAGTTGGGTTTTTTCCAAGGGCGGCTAATTGCTTGAAAGTTTGCTGTGTAGCTGTGACTGCCATCTGATCTGGGTTTAGAGGCATTAAGCTGCTTTTGTAGAAGCTGTAGACTTCTTCAGCTAGACCAGCAGCAATTTGGATAAACATGGTAATATCTCTCTTGACTACTTTTTTAGGAAAAATGTACTGCTCACATCCTCTAGTGACCTGGATCTAAAGGCAGAGTTTGTTTGGGGTTGCTGTCAGGCGAGATCAGACTGTTGAGTTTAACCTAAATGGAAGTAAACACAAACGTTACCTGCACATCATTATTTCTGTGCTTTTATGACAGACACTCAAGATTGTTTGTATACTGACTATGGCTCATGCTGATTATGTTGTTAATGATTTGTGTCTCTAGCATGTGTACTAGCAGGATGCTGTAGAAGCCAACATTTTTGAATATAGATAGCTGAATAAGTGGCTTGTTTTTCAGAAGCCTTAGGTAGGTACAGCCCCAGTTGAAATCAGAGGAATTGATGGCTGCTTAGTGCCTGGATAAATAATTAGTCTTAATACAGGAGTGCATTGTAGCATCTGACTACAGAGGGTCACCTCCCTCTTTTTTTCCTAAGTTAAGTGAAGTGGTATTTTAAAAAATACTTTAAAGAAAAAGATCCTACCAAATGACTACTATCAGTTTATATATAGATAGATGGGGGGTTTTCCCCATCTAAGTATGTTTCTTGAAAGGGCAAAATTTGGTCCTAATCCTCAGTGCAGCTTCTCACATTTAGTATAGAGGTGACTGTCCAGGTGGTGTATGGTTTGTATTGAGGGTAGAGGGTCTGTGTTGTAAACTGGTAACAAGTTTGCCATATGTGCTTAGTTTTATTTAATGTAACATTTGATGTAGTGGGAAGATGTACTATTATTGTAGTAGTGATTTGATTTACTGTTTATTACAAACATTTCCTGACTGAAAAAACATGAAAACTTGTTTTGTGGTTGAACTAGTAGGAACTGGAAATCTTGTTCTTCAAACAAACAGAACCACTAAAGAAGAAGAATATAAGGTATAGTGAGCTAATGCAAAAAAAAAAAAAAAAAAAAGAAAAAGGCTCAAATGCTTCTCAAAATTGGGCAGATTTCCAATGTGTATAAATATTTAGAAATTAATATTATCAAATGGTGAACCATACTATGTAAGAATTACATGCAAATTGCACTGTCTTGGAGGTTTCTTCTTTTGTCTTCTCTGCTCTGTATCTTAGAAATATCACCAAGTTCATTGAGAACTTACTGGAAGGTATTTATTAAAAGAAATTTTAATACCTGTCTTTAGAATTCTTATTTAGTACTTATTTTTTGATTCATAAAATTTCTTAGAAATCTTAATTATGAGTCTGGCTGTTACAATAAGAAACCCCAGTGAACAGGGACATGCAGCTTGTGATGGAAAGAGACCAGTTTAGTACTTAATTTGTTTCTTCAACCCAAACAGATCAGTGAGTAATAACTGCATTTTGTGTAGTTGTACCAGTGTCTTTGTATTATTATGGGTTTGTATTCAAATACGGAGAAACCCACCTTCTCAGAATATATGAAAGCTTAAAGACACTTGTTTTAGTAAGCTACTGTTTCAAGAGACCTTTCCTAAGTAAATGGTAGCAACCTAGAGAAAAGGAGCATGAGCTGGTCCTTGCAGGAGGAACCCTCCCCTAGCTGGCAGATTTTTGTTGGTCTTCTGCAACTGTTTCAAAAAAGGTTTATCTCACCATTGGTTTCACAGTTTTTGAACCTGATAGTTTCAAAGCCTATTCTTGGCTAGCCTGCTTCCTGTGAAAAGTGGTGTTTGGTGAGGTGTTCGTGTGCGCCACATCACGCTGGGGAGAAATAAATTGGGTTTTGATCCTGCAGGTCTTGCTTCGCTTATTAGATTTTATGTATGTTTTGTGGGGAGGGAATGAGAGAGAACCAAACAACAGTGCTGATATGGTCCGGTTTTATTTGAGAGAGAGGCGCTTGTGCCAGCTTTCCCCCAGATTTGATCTTCCTGGTTCTTATCAGTGGTAAGTCTGGTTGAAGCTGGTAGCAGAACAGTAGCTTAAGCATTTACACAGCACCAGTTTTCAGCCTTTAACGCAGAATTGGCCTTTCTGAAAGAGGAAATTGTTTCTACAAGAGTTACAAAGTGCTTCAAGTTGTTGCATTGATGAACCTTTAAAAAATGCCGTGAAAGTAAACCAGAACAGGACAAAACAAACCAAACAAGAAAACAACCCCCACCTTCCTTCACCAAACCGAAATTAAGCGGATCACAGACTTGTTTAACTGAGCACTGGGGGTTGTCTTAGGACATAGGTGCTTACATTTTGAATTGATTCTCAATTGTCAACTTGATGTGTGTGGAAGGTAAAGTGAACTTTTCATGAGAAACATTCTCATAGGAACAGTTGCTGTTTGTGGTTCTTCTGGTACACTTAGGTGTATGTTTGGGGAGAAGGGAAATGACATATTAGTGTTTTCAAGTCTTCTAAATCAAAGAATCACTTCACTTTTCTTAAGCAACACAATTTTTTTGGCTGCTGGAAAGATGTACTTAATTTTCCAGTAAATAAAGTTTTCTTACTTTAAAAAGCTGTAATTTTGTCATTATAATTGCAAGCATTTTAATTAAAATGCTGGTAATAAAAAGAGTATTTATATAAAGAACTGATTATGCCCAATCATATAAGGTCAAAATTAGGCCAAAATTTTGATGATGTCCATCAGGCTTCCTGATGTAGACATATGTCCCTTTATTCCAGTTGTTTCTGTAATAGTTTGCAGATCATTTTGGCTGTTTTATGATTGCCAGTACTGTATAGATTAACATTGATCTAAAAAGGAGCTGTGTTTAGAGCCAAGAACTGATCTTTTGGCTGCTTACAACTGTGCCTTTTTCATCCTTAGACTTAGTTCAGTGTAGAAGTTAACTTAATAAAGCCATTTCCCCCTTTATATGTGGACCTGTTAGATGCATTTTGATGAATAGGCCAGGTTGGATGAGGCTCTGAGCAACCTGGTCTGGTGGTGGAAGGTGTCCTTGCCCCTGCCATGGGGTTTGGAACTAGATGATCTTTAATGTGCCTTCCAACCCAAACCATTTTATGGTCCTATGAATATGTTTAAGTTTAGTTTTAAAGACTTTGACTAAAAAAAAGAAAAACAAAAAGGGGGACTTCTTACAAATGTATTTATGTACTTAATATTTCTGTGAAATACATATCTTTATTGTAGGCCAGACATTTCATATAGATTGTGGCTGTAGGTATTAAATATTTATGTCTGTGCTTAATTGCATACACAGGAGTTTCATGGAAGTAAACAGCAGCACTTGTGTGCAGAAAGCTTAGAGTGTGTATGTGTGTTTAGGACTTGACCTTGATTACTAGTTTACAATTTCTAAGAATTTCCTGTGTGGAGTAGGAGTGTTTTGAAATTCATCCTACTACTTTGTAGATTTTCAATACCCAGTAACTAAGAGCATTCAATGGGCAGTGAGCACCTACTTGCTGTGCCTTCTGGATTGTCTTTGTTGTTCATGTTTAACCTTTGTGTAGCTCCAGCTCCCTCTCAGCAAAGGCTGAGTGGAGGAATATTTCACTGCTGTCCTCAGTGCTCTTAAGGAAGAACAAGTCTGTGAGGCTTCTATGTAAAAACACGGAATTTAGTAATGAGAAAGTTAGCAACTCTGATAATTGCTCATGAGGCATACCTATGTAGAATTGTGCTTTGAAAGTTTCTTTCAAGTTATCTCCATATCTCCTGTCTGAATTTTATATCCACCAGCAATGCAGACTCATTCTGCAACTAAACTGAAAAGTGTACATTCCAAACATTGTCTAGGCATGGTTACTTCCTCATGTTATAGTCCTTAGAGAAGTTAATGCTCCCTTCTGAGATGAAGGAGGCCTGTCACCAAAGGAATTGAATAAATTACAGTGGTATTCAAAAGGCAGAATGAAAAGACAGGTGTGGGGATCACACTGAAGCTGCAGTCACATGAAGGAAACTGTTGTAAATATGCAATCTGCTTCATAATGTAGGAAAAAGGGAAGTTGTGGAGTTCCCAGAAAGTGTATAGGCAGAGTTTGAGTGGTTTATTAAATTCTTGGGGTGCTTTTTTCCTCTTGCATTAAACACAGGAGTTTTCAAAGGCTTTCTGCCTAAGGTAGGCACTAGGCTTCATTTACCCAGCCATTTTGAGAAACAGCGGGGATGTTTTTCATGCTGTTGAAATGCATGGTTTGTTTTCCAGAACAGCTCTGATGTCAGGCTGTGGGGCTCTGTGTGCCCCGTGTCCCCAGTGCCCAGCATCCTGCCCTGGCAGGGGCATACCCAGTGCTGCTGGGCATCACAGGCCACTGCTCAGTGCCATGGCTGGCTCCTGTGCGTGTTGCTGCACTTGAATCTCCCCTGACCAGGGTAAAGCATCCCCTGGGACAGTGTGACATGTTTGATGGAGCCACTGTGCTTCTCCCTGGAGAAAATGAGAAAGAAAACTGCCACAGGTGTTTACTGTGGCAAAATGCATCTGTCAGGAGATGTTCTGGGAAGCCAGGGAGTAAACTGCAAGAGGATGAGGCAGCAAGGCCAAATTCACCGATGGCTGTTGGAGTATTGCTGTCAGATTGCTTTGTGGTGGTGGGCGAAGAGAGCTGGTGTGCTGCGTGCAGGAGGGCAGAGTTAGAGGGATGTGAGCTGGGGAAGAGGGATGCATGACAGCCTTCCCTGGGTGGTGGGAGCTGCAGGATATGTCCTCCTCCTCCTCTTCCTCCCCTGCACACTGCCAAGGGCTGTCTGTGGCTGCGGCTATTGTTTGATGCAGTTAGTTTTTATTGGCTAGGATGACCTTAATAGGTTTCATTTATGTACCTTGGTTTTATGTCAGTTTAGCCCTCCAAGTACCCATGAGGCTCCTAAAATGACAAAGATACTATTAATTAGAAGGTAAAAGGGGTGTAAGCTTTAAAACAATCACACTTTGCTCATTGTTTGATACATGTATGTATTTAAAAATACACTTCAAGTCTTCCAGGCCAAAAACATTTTTGAAAATCACTTTCAAAGATATAAAAGCAAACATAAGAATTACAGCTGATTTAACCTGTGAAAAACTATTCTATCCCATTTTTTTGAAATTAAGCAGATTTCCCATTAATGATATCTCTTAAAATGGGGGGAAGAGAGAGAGAAGAAATAGCAATAGCTAAATGAAAGGCCTTAGAGCTAAAAGTCTAATGCATAATAGAGTATTTTTTTGCCATTTGCGCAATCAGCAACAACATAAAGACAGTACGTTGGAGTAGAAGCTGCAGTCTGCTACTGTGAAATGGTAATTTATCTGGTATATTGTACTTTTAAAAATACATTGTTTGTTTTTCTGCTAATGAGTGCATGCCAGATTATTGTTTACTAGTTATCATTCTAGTCCAAATCAGAGTCGAAGTTGGCAGAACATAAAGGAAATTTCAAGACAGCTAAATATCATTGTCCAGAGCTTCATTTCCTGTGTGGTTTTGTAACTTCAAAGTTACAATAGATTGAGGAACAGGCATATTAGTCACCAGCACAGTTCAGTTCAAATAACTAATATTTTTATGGATTCATCCTTTTTAAGAATTGTTGAAAATATCAGCATTACTGCCTTTAAAATTAAAAATGCAATTTTTTATTAAAAATAGAGCTGTTTAGAGTGGACTACTAGTAAGGACCTATGTAACTGAAAAGTGCATGTAGAGCACCATGCTTTTTTCATGTGAAGTGGCTTGACTGGCCGTGGTGCTGTGCAGTGTTATATTACTTAGGTGTTGTGCTCTGCTGCCAAGTGTAGCCATTTCACTGCACTGCCTGAATCTAAGAGTATGAAAAGGTTGAGAGGAAAAAGAAACTGAAATAATTTGTGTAACCTGGACACGTTGGCAGCTTGAGCTGGAGTGACTTCTGCCTGATTTCAGCATTTGCCAGCAGAAACCAGAGTTTGTATAGTGAAAACTGAAGGGTAGGCCAGTCCAGAAACTTTCCTTGGGCAGCACGAATGAGCTTGGGGATTTTGAGTTGGTGTGTGTCATCTGTCTAAGTGTTGTTGACGTTTTCCTAAGAAACAAAATCTGTGGTTTGCATTGATAAAATCAGGGAATATCTCAAGTTGGAAGGAATCCGTAAGGACCATGAAGTCTAATTCTCTGCTCCTCACAGGACTACCTAAAACTAAACCATAGGACTAAGAGGGTTGTCTAGATGCCTCCTCTGTCATGCTTAATGCTGTGACCATTTCCCTTGGGCATCCTGTTTCAGTGCCCAGCCATGCTCTGGTTGAAGAGGCTTTTCCTACAATGCAATTTGGCATTGTCTGTCTGTCCATCCCTCCCAGAATAGAACACTTGGCTCTGTTAAACAACATCAGCTACATTTGACAATGTTAATGTGCTCAAAGACAGGGGATTCCTACAGATGTTGTAAGGATTAGCAGCTGAAGGGGTGAAGCAGACAAAAGCCATGCCAATCCCTCACAAAAGGGGAAGAGTGTAGCTCTTGGTTCATTCCATGGGGCAGCAGTCAGATACGTGTGCCCTGACTGGCTGGGCAGGACATGCCGTGACCCTCTGGGTAATAGCAGGAGTTGGTCAGGCTCTTCAGCAGACATGGTGTATGAAAGTGCCAAAAACCCAGATTCCTTTAGTTCTGCTGCTTACAGAACAACATATTTATTCGTTATGTGGGCTGCAGTCTGCTATGAACTTAATTCAAATGTCTGTTTGCAGAAGGGGCACGAACTCACTCTTTAAAATATGCTTTTGAGTGTAATTGTGAAATGCAGATAAAGTTATAAATCTATCAGCTAACTGACTATTTTAAACCCAGCTAGTCATGCTTCCAGAGATTAGATTTTTACAAATGTGATATTTTTAGATGGATGAAAATGAGCATATACCACATGCCGGAGGTATGAGGCAGCTTTGTAAGCTCTGAGTTTAAAGCCTTCTGTTTACAATATGATGTTTTGAAGTCTAATGGTGTACAGTATTTGTCGAGTGGTATATCGTTACAGAAGCATAGCACAGTTCTAAATGTGTGCAGAATTGCAGAATCATCGTAGACATGTATTGTTTATCAAGCAACTAGAGAATTTATGCTGATAATGGAGACTTCTTACAGAGTTAATTTCTGTAACTTGCACGAGGACTTTGTTACTATATACAAAAGCATGTATAAATTCTTTGAGGTATTGGTGTGTGATGTGTAATACATAAAAGACTACCTCATTTTTAGATCACATTTTCACACTAACCTGCAATAGGAATGTGGATTTTTTTACATTTTATTTTAGTTTATTTTTGATTACAGTTCAGCTGGCATTTCTAAGTATAGCTTATATATAACAAAATGCCTACCTTTGTCAGTAGGTACATTTTTTTGAAATTAGTTGTGATATAGTTCTCATGTTGGTTTGTCTAAGAGGGAAAGCTGCATTCGGGAGCACATCAAAGAGCATCACCAGCTGCTCAGAAGAGGTGATTGTCCTGTTGTATTCCACATTGGTGTGGCCTTACTATGTGCGGTTCTGGGCCCCATGATTTAACAAGGATGTGAAGGTCCTTGATTGCATCCAGAGGAGGAAAATAAATGTGGTGAAAAGGGCTAGAAGGTATGTCCTGTGAGGAGTGACTGAGAACTTTGGGCTTGTCTCCTCCTTGGAGAGAAAGAAGCTGAGGAGTGACCTCATTCCTCTACAGCTTCTTGAGGAAGGGAAGTGGAGAGAGTGGTGCTCATCTTTTCTTTGGAATCCAGTGACAGGACACATGGGAATGTGTCAGAGCTACACCAGGGAAGGTTCAGGCTGGTCATTAGGAAGCATTTCTTTACCAAGAGGGTGATCAGACTCTGGAAGAGGCTTCCTGGAGCGCTTAAGAGGCATTCAAACAGTACCCTTACAATATACTTTAACTTTTGGTCAGACTGGTGGCAATTGTGGTCAATTCCAACTGAAATCAGTCTAGTCTAGTCTATTCTTCAGCTATGGAACTCTTATTGTGTTTACTACTAGACCTGTAGATCTTAGTGTCTCACAGATCAGGCTGAACATTTGTCCTGTAACCATGCAAAACAAAAGAAAATACAAAAATACCCAGGTGTTCCTTTACATGGGCCTGCTTTGAGTGTGGGTTCAGGCATTTTGGAATGTCCAATCTTGACAGGCAAGTCAGTGTTCATTATGATCAATTCTTGATACTGTTTTCCAGGCATAAAGAAGCTGATCCTCCAGTAACGGTGACGGTGTTAAAAACAGTGGGATAGCCTGGTGCCACCTGTGTAGGTGGAGCTATTCTGCTAGAGGCCATGTTTGGGTTTTTCTGTTTCTTTTTTGATTCAATTGTAACCTGTTTAAAGCTTAGTCCATTTGCCTGTCCCCTTGCTGTAAGCCAGCAAGTATCAAGTGGTTTGAACCATGTTACCTTGGATTATAAAAACACTTTGGTAGCAATGAGGTGCTTATCTTTACCAGTGGTTACAGAAAATCTGATTGACATAAATAGGACTTTATAGAAAACAGAAAGAAAGACATTGTGAAATGACAGTAGAATGGACGACTGAGCAGCTATTTTTGTTCCATTTCAGGTGTATTAAGCAGTGCATTCTGAAAGCATGCAGATTTCCTATCAGAAAATTTGCCAAGCTTTTATTCTAGAGGCAAGAGATTATACTGGTAATTGGAAGAGTGCTCAAGAGAAAAATTGGTTGTTCAGGGTTAAGCTCACTGTCTATGATGATGATCTTTCCCGGACTGACATGTCCAAGGAGTGACCAGTGCTTCCTTTTGTTTTCTCATTATGCTCAGATTTAATTACCTGTATTTAGAATGAAATCCCCTAAAACTGAAAAAGCGTTTACAGTGGTTTGCACCCACAGTAAGTCATTTCCTCTTGCTAAGTACAGCAGTAAAGAAATGGTGCTTTAAGGGAGGGGCCACACTGTGTGGTTGCATAGGATGAGATAGGTGGATGGAATGGTTCAAACTTGAAAGCTTCCTTTCACCTGCTTTTGCTCTATCCATTCTACTGAGAAAATATTACGAAGTGCTAAAGGCACAAGTGCTGCATGGCCTGGAACTCCCAATGCGCAAAGAAAAGAGCAAACATACTCTTTTTTGTTTGTTTGTTTTAAGTGAAAGGAACCCACTGGAGTTGGAATTTGTTTTGAGTGAGGACTGATCTGACAATACTTACTAGATTTTAAGTGAAAGTGAAATATAACTGTTAATAATCCCATCAACTATTGTTTTTTCAATCTGTTTTTCATCTCCTGCCACAGAGAGGACACTAGCAGAATGAGATAGGATCAAGAAACTATTTGAATCAAATGTTAAACACTCTTGAGAGAGGTATGGCTGGGGGTGTTGTGGTCAGAAAGAGATACAGACACTCTTCTAAAATAAGTAAGATTATTTTCCCCTCCTTTTTTCTTCATATCAGTGCTCATCCCATCCTCCACATCATGTTTGTTAGGCTGAAGATTTTGAAAAGATAACATTTGCTTTCTCTCCATATCAAGATCTCAATCCCATTTGCGTTGACATTTTAGCTTTATGAGCAAGAATGCATTATGTAAAGTTTCCATTAGCCTGCAAAATATTAAATTAAGTGTTGAAAACATGAGTTGTTTGTGATGAGTGAAGCAGAGCAGGCCATGGGGGTGATTTGTCCTCGTCAAAACTAGATAAAGTTGTTGGTTTGTTGGGGTTTTCTTTAAGTTAGACAGAGAATGTAGGCTACCACTCACTTTCTTTCCCTTCTCTTTACGTTTGTTCAGAAAATGAAATACACTGAACAAAGGCCAAGTTCTTAATAACACAAGTGAAAGCATAACTATAATTTGTAGCTGGAAATACTGTGAGGAGCATATGTGGCCGTACATTCCTTTGGCAAGATGTTATTCACATTCTCCTTGAACATATTATTATGTATCATTGCTTAATAAGGAGAGATCTTCTTTGTCAAACATTTCTCTGTAGCGTTAAGCTTTCAAACTGCATGTTGTAATATAATGTTTTGGAAGATATCAAAAGATTCAACTGCTGCATTTTTTTTCTGATGGGAGATAACATTGCTACAGCATTAATTGTAGTCTAAAATGGGTAAAAGTGTAATATGCAATAGTGTATTTGTGCATAAGTAGTACAGGAATATAAATAAAATCTGTCTTGACATGCACTCATGGTAACATTCTTCCACTTTGTTTAGAAAATGAAGGAATATCTGTCTTTGGTAGAAAATTCTATGTTTAAAGCAGTGTCTCACTATCCTTTGAAGTGTTAAATTGTCCTGGGTTTCATTTTTTTTGGCACGAGGGTAGTGGATATTTAAGAAGTCAACAACATTAGCTTGCACAGGAGCATTCCTGTCTTATTTTTGTTTCTAGGTCTGTTTCCTGTGTTGGGGGAAGGGGAATGAGAGCACAGCTGCTCCCAAAGTTCAAGATGAAGCTGCTTCTTTAGTGTGTTTTAAGCCTTGGTCACAGTCAGTTCCTTACTGGAAGTCTTTAAATGAGCTTTAGTCTGATATTCAATTGTGCTTTATAGGCATGAAATCTCCATCCTTCCCGCTTCTCTTCCCTGACCCTCCATCCCAGTACCCAGCAACAAAACACACTCAATAACAGAACAAAACTTCTGATTATCTGCAACGTAAATATCCAAGAGGACCCTCAGAAGCTGTGCATTTCAATGTACGTGTTTCTGAGTTCAGCATCAGCTTGGCAGAGCGATTGATCAATATTTATTCTGAGATTTACTTGTTTTTCACATTTTTAAAGTGTTGATGCAGGCCAGCACAATGGCTACTTTGGGTACTAGGGCTGATCCATCTGAACCTTTATTTCTCAGAGAAGCTGAAACATCACAGAGGAGGGGAGATGAATTTTCTGCCTGGTTATTTATGGTACCTCCAGTAATTCAGACAGAAAAATAACAGGCTATTCCTCTCTTACATTTCCTTGTACATATTTTAAACAAAGTCTTCTGTCTTTAAACAAATCTTGACATTTGTATTCCTTGAGCAGAAACGCTTCTAGTTTTTCATAGTTGTACAAATATATTAAAGCACATCTTTCTTCTGTTTGTCCAGTTAACATTTTTATGGTTCTGTGTAGCAACCAGGTATGTATAAAAGGAATAAACCAAGCCTGCAGTAGGAAGAATGTTGGTGTTGCATTTTACTCTCTTCCATGCAATGGTAGGTCTTTATGTAAGCAAAGGTACCTTTGCTTACACAGACTAAAATGTTTGGGTGAGAAGGAAAACCATGTATTGTTTGTTGTATTTGATTTTCCTGCTTGAGAGCAGCTTGATGGTTGGATAGGAAGGGTGTGTTTTGTTTAAAATGCAGAGTAATGTTAAAAAAAAAAAGTCTCCTCCCAGACGCTTGTAGTCTGGGGCATCAGGGACTTAGATGGAAGTCCAGTTTTCAGCATGGCTCTTTCAAAGTCTGAAGATAGTTTAATCCAAACAGAGCTGACAAAAGAGTTAATATTGGACACTGTTGATTTACAAAAGGCATATCAGGAGGGCAGTAGAAACCTGGCTGAGCACCAGCTTTGTAGACCAGATAACCAAGGTAGTTACAAGCTTGGATTCTGATCCAGGTAAAACGATGGAGTAACTCATGTAGGACCTGGTAAATAAAGGACAGAGGAGAATCACAGGATATGGGTAATCCTTGTCGGCATGAGTTTATTTAAAATAGACCTTGTATGATTCCTATGCTTGCCATGTTTTTGAACTGCTTATACAGTGGCCTGTTGACAAAGATGTAGTGTGAAAATTCACATTTAGACTTGTGTAAGGTTGTTCTCTTGGTGCTATTTGGCATTTTCATGAAGAATCAAGAATGATGCACAGTGAGGACACACAGCAGCTGAACCAGACCTAAAGGAAGATTAATGCACTTGAGTATCTCTCTGTACCAGTGGGTTGCCAGTCCTCCACACTTAAACATTTTCTTTTTTATCTTTGTAAAATCATATTTATCATGTAAAAATAATCATTAAAAAGTTTATAGAGTAGTCAGAGATTGAGAAAATAATAATGAATAGAGCAAATTGCTGAGTGATTGTGCTGTAAAACTGGTAAAAACAAGATTGTGGCTTTAACATAGTAAATGAAACATTGAGCAGAAAGGGACAAAGGCATAGGGCTTCTTTTAGAGTAATAGACTCTCCATCCTGTGTAAAATGTGGACGGCTGAAGGGCTGACATGATCTCCAGGTACACAAACTAGAAAGGGTGGGAATGGGAAGGGAGATGACACTCTAGCACTGAGAGGTCTACAGCAGGATTGTTTTCTCTAGTTAGTGTTTACAAGTAACAAAGAAAATGGGTGAAGGTTCAAAGAAGATTGGCAAAATTAAAGTGTGGAAGGTGAAAGATGGTTCCTTGAGTTTAAGATATTGAGCTTAACAAAAGAGTTAAAGTGTATTCTCTTTGAGCCTTCATAATGTATAAATCCCTGAACTTCTGCGTTTGATTCTAACTGGGGGAATAATGGAGCCCCTCTATTCTGATTCCAGTTCTGTCATGTCTTGACAGTTTTAAAAGCTTCACAGATTTTATATATAATAAGGGCTTAAGAGTATTCAGTGAAGTAGTTAAATATAATTACCTGATTTTATAGATGAAGAAACTGGAATAAAGTCACATGCTTTAGTTCTGCGTCTCGATTTTTTATGGAGTACATTTATGGGAATCTCAAGGTAGGGCTATTTTCTAATTGTGTTGTCCATTGAAATGCTTCTGTGAACTTTCCAAATTCAGGATAATGAATTTGTTTAAAAAGAGGATTTGCATTTGTTATATGAGCTTTGATCTTGAGGAATTGTATTAGTACCTGCAATCCTAGAACAGAAATTTAGTGGAAACTAAGATGGAAAGTTAGGGGGTTTGGTAATTATCTGATAACTGCAAGAAGTGAACAGTAGCATAATGAAAAATATATTAAATACTTCATTTAATAATCCAGTGACACATGTGCATATTGGTATATGGGCTATTCAGAAAAATCAAAGAGGTGAGACGGGTATGAACTGCAGCATATTATAGAGAAAGACTGTGAAGTCAAGAAATGTGTAACAGAGTGAAACATTGGCAATATACTCAAGGAAGAACAAGTAGTCCTCTTAACTTTTCAAAATGCACCAGCTTATTTGTCATGGCATCAGTATATATGTATGTGTATATACACACACACATATATACATATAATATACATGTATATATATGTTATTTCTGTGAAAATTAAAATATTTTTTTCTGTATTAAGAAGTACCACATGCTGATGCTGGAGAAAAGTTTTAGTGCCATTTCTTACCATTAAAATATATATTAAATAAGAAGTAATATAACACCTACATTACTATGATAGATTTTGCATAAATGTTCATTATGCACTGTCTTTTCCTATATTAGTAGCAAGAGGGAAATCGCAAACTCAATGAATGCAGTGTACAATATAGTGTTTTCAAGCAAAGTGCTTATGGGTTATGTAAAGCAGAAAAAAACATAAGTGCAGTACAAAAATGTGGAAGAGATAAAGACTGAAACCAAAGGAACAAGGCATAGAAATAAAATCTAAAAGTTCATATATAAGCAGTTTTCATATTAATACATAAATATATATTTGGCTAAACAGAGTTTGACTAATCCTTCTCAATTTGAATTTTCTCAAGGATAGCTGCATTCTTGCTCTCCTATGTCAAATGAATTATTTCTCAGGTATAAACTTGTTAGCAGATGTTCCAAGGTTTTAGTCTGCTTCCACCCTAATGATATGATGGGGTGTGGTGCTTCAAAACTTGGCTACTCTATACCTGAGGAGAGTGAATCAACTGTAATTAGATCAGTCTTTTAATGTCAAAACCCTCAAGCCTTCCACTGTCCCAACAGATGCATGACAGAAAATTAAACCCCCAGATCTCAGTGCTGTGTGTGTATAGATGAACTCTTGGAACCTCAGTGTTGTGAGAGCTGTAGAACCAGAATTGTTTATGCTACCAAGAAACAGATAACACCAGGTCCTGCCTTCAGCCTCTCCTGAACTCTTAACAACCAAGCAAAAACATTCCAAGTGAATTTACAGTCTTGCAAATTTTAAGAATATTGAGATCACATGTTTATAGAAAGTTTTGGGCAGATGATCTGAGTCCATGCTGAAGGGTTCAGCCCTGCAACCTGACACAGAAGTTGTGGCTGATCAAACCCGAACTAACTTGGCTGCCATGTTAGAATTGTGTCACAGCTCAGAGCCTTTCTAACTCATTCTGGAGGAAATCAGGCTCCCTTTTTCTTCTCTAGCCATTGTTACTTTAAAAAATAAATCCAAAATATGAACTCTACTGTAATGTTGTCTGATGTAAACAACAGGGAAAATTTTCCTCATATGTGTATTCATATGTAGGTGATGGATGATTGTGTGTGTTCTTTAGGACTTGACTGAATTTTTCTCTAAATGTTGTGTATATTGTGCACTTGTCACAACAGTCAGTATTCATTAGTGTTACAGGTGATAGAGTGGAATGTATAAATACATTTGTGACCATCTATTCTAAAGTCTGTTCTAAAATGACATTCAGTTGTGTAATTCCTTTTTCCCTCAGGACTATTTTTTACACCTGAACGATATAAGGAAAAAACCAGAGATTTTTAAAATGAATGATACCAGGAAAATTCCTTTGAATCTGTATCACTACTTGAAGGGAAGGGAAAGAAAAAAAATCCAGAAAGGAATCAGTTTTTGTCTCCCCCTTTTTTTGTGTTGTCAGACCACAGCAGAGTTTTGCGTGTAGATAATATGTTTGGTGTTGTATGTATTTTGAAACAAATCTTCTCACATGCAGGTATGTTTTAATGTTGACAGTTATGTTCTCTCATACCTCTGTTCAGCACTAGCCTGTCTCTTGCAGTCTGCATCCTTCTGTGAGATGTGTTCCTGGGGGAAGAGACAGCGATGTGTCTTCCTCCCAAGTCTCCTGTGATTTATAGCAGTATATGAAGGAAACAGCAGGACTCAAGGATACTGCATCATATGTAATTATTGTCGTCCCTCCTCCTCTTGGTATACTTTCTCTTCCATTTTTTCTCTTGGTGTTTTCTGGGTCATAATTTAGGTGTTAGTCTAATTCTGCCTCAGCTGTCTGTCCTCATAGATTAAAGGAATCGCATTCTTGACTACGTTATTTTCCTGAAAACCTCTATCCTAAATTTCAAGATGCTTAGATTAAATGATGATTTTTACAAGAGCATGTAGTGACAGGACAAGGGGTAAAGGGTTAAAATTGAGAATAGGTTTAGATTAGATATTAGGAAGAAATTCCTTACTGTGAGGGTGGTGAGGCACTGGCACAGATTGCCCAGAGAAGTTGTGGATACCCCATTCCTGAAGGTATTCATGGCCAGGTTGGATGGAGCTCTGAGCAACCTGGTCTAGTGGAAGATGCCCTCCACAGGCAGGGAGGTTGGAACTGGATGATCTTCAAGGTCCCCTTCCAACCCAAACAATTCTATGATTTGTGATACAGAATGTTATCCAGTGACTTCCTTCCCATCCTTACTTTTTTGGAGGAGAAGGGATGGGGCCAGAGACTGTAATGTCCTGCCACCAACTTTTTTTTTAAAAATGCAAGTGTTTGGGTTTTTTTAAACTAAATTTAGGCAGACACTGACCATGGGGAATGCTAACCTTTTAGCTTGTTGGTTTTTTTCTTTTGTTACTATGAATTGAAATGTAAAGCTGGTATTTTAAAATTCAATACTAAAAATGAGACACCCAAAACACTTCATTGTCAATCACGTTCAATCACCTAATTTTCAAGCAGTCTTAGTTTTATCATGTTGATACTTTGCTTGGACCATTTCTGCAATATTAAGCATATATGATATTGATTTAAAAGAAATTACTAAAAATACAATATGCTTTTTAACATATGTTTCAACTTGATTTGCATTGTACATATTTGTAATTATTTTTGCATTTCTTCCATCCAATTTCTGCAGGATATGCTCCAAGCCCCATTCATTTTCCTGTGTATTGATGGAAAATGTTTTTCCATCAAACTTTCTAATCAGATGCACATATAATTGTTTTATAAGCAAAATGATTTTTCATTTTGTGGACATTGAACAACTGCTTTGCATTTATGCCAGAAATAATAATAATAAAATATTTCTGGCAGAAAAAGGTACCATACACCATCCATCTTTATACCTTTTCCTAAAATGTATCTGTTTCCATTATGGAAACATATGAGATGCCATGGAGTCTCTTGGTATGTTTGTGAGTGATACAGATAAGTGTTCACAAAAAAATAAAGCTGCCCATGTGTCCCACATGTTAAAATGCATTACAGAGGAAAATAGACAGTTTTATGTTACATGCCTTGCTTTCACAGAGCTGTGGATCTTGCTGCCATGGGCAGCACTTTGAAGAAAGTGTGACTTCTAATTTTGTTTGTCTGATCTCATGCACACTATTCTCTGTGCCCAGTGGATTGAACAGTGAACTCTGTGAATTCTGGAAGTGGCTTTAGACCACTCATGCTTGCTGGTTGTGTAGGTGTTGTTCAGTTATCAGGAATCACTAGGAAAATTATTCCTGCTTGTTCACAAATGTGTCAACTCCTTCTAGCAGGTGCTCCGGTTAAAGCACACACAGCTAATAAACAAGAGAACTTGCTAAAAAATAACAGTGTGGCAGTGACAAAGCATTGCAATCTTCTGGTTGCTAGTTTTGTGTCTCCTAAGTCCAAATTAAAGTCTCTCAAATGTATCCTTACACCAGAATACCTCAGTGCTTTACAACTGAGTATAAAGGTATATCCTGTAATGTATTGGCTAATTCTTTAAAATATCATTTGACATAATATCATATAAATCTGTATGATCATAGCAATGCATAGAGATTTCATGATTATGACATGCAAAGCTCATTTTTAAATTTGGAGGTATTACTGTTACATGACACAGGCCATCAAGCCTGGCTATTACAGAAGCCTAAAGTTTCCTGTACTCTACATCCATTCATCCCAAAATGGGGAATAACATGCCTTATATTCATTCTTGCATAGCTAAAATAATAGGCCTGAACTGAAGTGCTTTCAGCACTATGGCATCCTCTGGGTACTGAGGAAAAGTGTCAGTGGCAGAACAGGTTTAAGTGCTTATGAAGAACTTGATCTTTGCAATCTTTCAGTTCACCTGTAAAGAGGCTACAGCATGTGGTCATGTGCACACTATCTAGATCTTTTTGCCATCCTATTGCAGTCCTTTCACCAATCGATTTTTGAATGAAGTTGTACTACCATGTCAGAAAAGAAATACGCTTATATCAAGTTGTTTTCCACCTATGAATACAGAAATGAGTTGAGTGGAATGCTAGGCACAATAAAACATTGTGCATGGAAATTGGTGTTACCCTCTTGGTGAACTATCAGGTTCTTTGCAAAAGCCAGCAGTATGGCCATAATACAAGGGGCTCCAGGCTTCCCATGAATTTCAGCCATCCCTATATTTGGAGCAAGAAAGGTGAAGGTGCCTCTCTGATTTAGCTATTACATTATGTTTTTTCAAGGGCTAGAGGGAGAACAGCTGGTCTAACCTACTTTGAAAAAGGGAGTTTTTACTGTGTTATACGAAAACCAGCAATCTTCATTTCTGCTCCATTGTCCTCTCTCCATCCAATCCTTACCTCCTCAGGCCTGGTCGCAGCTGTAGGAACATAGATAAACAACCCTTGGAGCTGTTATGCCTCACCTCCATCTTCTTTCAAATTGAGAAAGGAGGAAAAGTTGACCTTACTTCATCAATCCTTAATCTGAAAACAGAGGTTTGAGTAGACTTTGCCATAGCAGGAGGAACAGAAGTGGTTTGAGAGGCAGGAGGTGCATGTGGGTGCAGTTAGCAGCTGATCTGAGCTACAGGCAACTGTAAGGCTGGCAAAACAGATGCCTAGTGAGAAATTTGGGGAGTAACAGGGAGCTCTGCTGCACTTTTGGGTAGCCAGAGTACAGCTGCAGCAGGAAGCAAAGTTACTGCACTCTGTAAAATGGCTGCTCTGTGTGTAATAGATGCGTAGGAAGAGTTCAGAAATCGAGGAGGTTTAGAATAAAATTGAAGTGCATTCATAGGAAAACAGAAGCTAATTTTTAAGTAAGCTGGTTTTGGTCTTCAGATAAAGTTAGTACTACAAGGGAAAAATTTGTGATATGCTTAATGAATGGTAAGCACATCTTTTGGTGTTTTAACAAACCTGGTTTTTTACGGATGGTTGTTTTTTTCACTGCTGCTGAGAACTGCGTCAGGGTAGAGTAGATACTTGATCTGTTTAGGCAATGTCATGCTGTTACGGTCTGCTGCTTCTACCTGTGGAAAGATCAGCCAGTTACATTTTTGATTAAGGATAGATAAGTGTCACAGGTACAGTGGGTTTTTCAGTTCTGGGCAAATCAAGATAAAAATGAGTAATGACTTACAAAAACGTGGGAAAAAACAGTTTATAATATTTGAATCTTGATCTTTGAAAGTCTTTGGAAGTTGGTTTGTTTTTTGTTTGTTTGTTTTTTTAAAGCCTTTCAGCAGCAAGATACTCAGAACCTTCTTTGGAAATATTATAGACATTTCCCTGAATCAGCACTCTGCAGCAGTGCCACCTTAATTTTCTAGGCATTTGGATCAGTGTTGACTACTTTAGCCAAATGCATTTAAATTCATATAAGCTGATGAGATTTAGGAAACCTCTCAGTCCAATAGAAACCCCTCATTCATCTTATCCAGTGGACCAAAAATAAGACCATTTGATAAAACAAGTCTCATTTCTCGTCCAACCTGATCTTACAAAATTTTGAGGCCCCCCAGCTTCTCCCAATTGGTTCTTTGTTGTGAAAGATAAAAATAATTTCATGAGAAACCAGATATGCAAAAGTCAGTGGAAAAAGGAAAAATTTAGAACCTAAATGATAACAATGAAAACCTGTGTAGTGGTGGGAAAGACTCTTGCAGCAGTAACATTGCAGTAATATCTTAATACATGTCAGGGTAATGCTCACAAACCACTTGAAAATATTTGTGTTGAGAGTATGTTTTGCAACTGCCAGTGCTATTCTGCAATCTCAACAGTTATGCAAATACTTGTGTGAAAAATAAAACCAAAACCCACCCCAGATTCTTTTTTCCCATGTAGCATGAGCAGGACTTGTGCCACCAGTGCCACTGGTGGGCTCTGTGCCCTGGGTGGCCCGAGCCCTGTGGATGTGCAGCCCCCTGGGTCCCCGTGGATGTGCAGCCCTGTGGATGTGCAGTCCCCTGGATGTGCAGCCCCATGGATCCCTGTGGATGTGCAGTCCCATGGGTGTGCAGCCTCGTGGATGTGTAACCCCCTGGATCCCCATGGATGTGCCACCCCTGTGGATGCACAGCCCTGTGGGTGTGCAGTCCCCTGGATGTGCAGCCCCATGGATCCCCGTGGATGTGCAGCCCTGTGGATGTGCAGCACCATGGATGTGCAGCCCCCTGGATCCCCATGGATGTGCCGCCCCTGTGGATGCACAGCCCTGTGGGTGTGCAGCCCCATGGATCTGCAGTCCCATGGGTGTGCAGCGCAGGTGCTGCCAGATGTCACGGTGGGAGCAGGGAGGTGTTGCCAGAGGCCAGGCTGCCACAGAACCTGCCTTGCCTTTCACACAGGGGGCGAGTTTGGCTGTTGGGAAACTCGCATACAAGTGTCTGCAATGGCAGGAACCATGTCAGTGACCTTGGGAGTTACAGCCTTCATCAGAATGTTCTGCCGTGTGTTTTGTAAATCCTGTTTAAACCTCTACAGAAGTGAGTCTGCAAAGTTGTATGGCACAATATTACCACAACTGAATGATAAATATCTTTAAAAAAAACCCCTACAATTTTCACCAATCTTGACTGCATCTTTGTTTCACTGGGGAGGCAATATTGAGCTTCCCAGTTCCAGTAAAATTGGAGACAATATACCTCTTTCCTATCTCTAGAAAAGATATAGATTACATTTTAATAGAAAAACATAGCAAGATGATTCACATAAACTGTTTTCCTACATCTTTTGGGAAGCCATTTACTGATGCTGAGTTCTAGTTATGTGCCAGTTATGTCAGCTGTTTAACTCCATTTTCCCTTCTTTTTTTTTTTTTTTTTGATGGGTAATTCAGCAATAAGATATCCCAGTGAAAATAGAATTAAAAAGTCTCAGTGAAAATAGGAATGAAGACACACAATTATTACAATGGACTTGACTATTGTTAAGACCACAAAGGGCTTGATTTTTTTTTAATACTCTCCTTCAATGGCAAGGGCTCTATGAGGCTGGGCAGTTTTGGCAATGCAGTTTTGTTTCAGAGCTCTACTCATTCTGTAAAGTTTCTCTCATGCTGTTAGTAGAACAGGTTTGAGGGTGTGGAGGAATATATGGATAGTATAATTTTAATTCCTTGATACTCTAAAATTTAATACCTCTCTCTTCTATAGTTAGGAACTTTTTATCTAGAAGAAAAGAATGTTCTTGTGAGCTTCCCAGAAGACAAAACAGAAATAGGACTAGTTGCAATTTTCTGAAGCGAATCCAAGAGTGTTTCTTGTACAAGTCACTAATAATAGACATCTTAGAAGAATTTAGGAATAATAGTTTTATTGACCAATGATAAATAAATCCCACAGGAGGCCTCCCATGGCAGAAACTGCCTGACCAAGCTCAGCAATTAATTGTTCTACACCTAATGTAAAGAATTAATTAGATTTTGATATAATTATGTTGTCAAGGGATATCAAATCAGTGATCAAAGGTGTGCAAATTACTTTTAAAAATTAAATCAGTAGTCCCCCTTTCTTAAGAGATAAAGTTCAGAGTATAATTTATTCACTTGTACTATTTTATTCCAATTAGAAGGTTAATTAGAACATTTTCTTCAGATAATATAGCCAGCTCCTTTCCCTTGTAGATACTACACCATCTGAAAATTTAGTTGTTTGTCCTCACAAATTTGCTCAATGTGCCTCATGTATATGACAAGGCTGTTTTGCTGTTGTGGAAAAGCATTAATTGTCTCCAAATTGTGATCTGTGAAAAGCTCACCTGCTGTGGAAGAAGCCACAAAGGATGAGCTGATGAGGATCACTGAACCACATCAGGTTTGCTCTCTGGTCTTGGATGGAAGGTGCACTACCCTCCCCAACCCTATCAGTGCAAATTCAGGCATGCCTGAGAAGTACAGGCAGAATTTACAGTCTGAAGAGGAAGACATGCCTGAGATTAGGTACTTGGAATATGGGTAATCCACATGGCGTTTTTGGCACTGGGGGTTGGGTAGCTGTAGTCCAGTGTGATGCTGTTTATTAACATGCCACTTAGGCTGCCTTCTGTGCTTTTAAGGAGAGAAGGAAATTGAACCCCAGCTAACCTAGGGCGGGGTAGTGAGTGGAGGAAGCGCAGACAGTGATCACTGTGCCTTCCCTCCTCCAGCCCTGCCCTTTTTCCTGCATCAGTCCAGGTCTGTAGGTGTCAAAGTGCTTGCAGATTTTAGAAACATGACTGGTTAATCTAAAAGTCTGGAATGTGGTGTGCAAGTGCCTCTCTCCTTTGGTTGGAATTGTGAGACAACTGCCAGCCTTGCAAGCTCAGAAGTGGAATAACTGGAGTCCCTTCTGCAGTTGCTAATTCCCAGTTAGCTGTACGGTCCTTAGCACTTTGACTTGACTATGGGAGAGGGATGAGAGGTGATGCATTCTTGCTTTGTGATTTCACATTACATGATGTCACTTGTAGGCTGGTACCAAAAAGGGATGTCCTTGTAGC
Organism: Hafferia zeledoni; assembly: GCA_035583235.1. Lineage (NCBI taxonomy): Eukaryota > Metazoa > Chordata > Aves > Passeriformes > Thamnophilidae > Hafferia > Hafferia zeledoni. The sequence continues at coordinate 99,136,652 of JAWWEV010000001.1, forward strand.
TATCTTTTTGATAACTTTAGTGCACAAGCCCTGGGGAATCACATAGCGTGAGGGAGAGTCCAGTTAGAAGTATCATGAGAAAGTTAGTCAAGGTGTGTGTGGGAGGGAGCAGTTTTCGCTTGGACTGGCTGATCTGCCTTGCACTTGTCTCCTTCCCCACTCCCTACACTGTATCCATGGGACCATGGTCTCTGAGGCACATGAAGAAGAGCCAAAAAACCAGGAGCGCAGCTGGAACTGTCAGTGGTGGCAAGCTCCAGTTAACCGAATTAGATGCAGAGTGAAAATTTTCTTTTCAGTTCTTAAATCCTGTGTCTGCATATTTTCTCTGTGTGCTCTGTGTTTTCCTTTGTGTTTGAGGTGGTCAATTAACTTACCTGTAATAGCCTTGTGCTACACAGAACAGTTGGGATTTTAGAACATTTGTTCATCTTCAGCCCTGGGATTTTGTAGCAGTTTGTGTTTGGGCTGCTTTCTGGAAACACTCTGCCATGTATTTTCTCAAGTTTTAACCTGAGTGAGTAATTCTAGCCTGGGCAACCTTCCTCGTCTGTGCCTGAGCTTTAATCTCCATCCTACACTGTGGGCTTCCCTTGGGAACTGTAGGGTGGTGGTGCCCACAGCTCTCTGGGTGACATTGCCAGCAGCTCCTTGACTTCCTTGGTAGATCCTTTTCCTCTGCAAAAAGCCACAAGAGGAAACAATGGAAAGGGCCATCAGTGTTCCCCTGAACTCCCAAGGCAAAAGGCTGGGCTGTGTGTCTAATACCTCTCACTAATAAGGATGCTTCAGATCTGTTATTTGTTTTTCTTAGGATCTTTTAAGTAAAGGCTAATGTGAGTATTTGCTGTACTGTGTTAGCCTGAATTTTGTCTAATATGAAAGTTCTATATTTTTGCCAAGTGTGCTGTGAATACTTAAACTTTGTTTTTTCCTACTGCCTTTTTAGTGTGTTAGGGAGAGTGGGAAGACACGAGCTCATACATTTCTGTAATGTTTTTGAGCAGTCTTTATTTCTTGTTCTTTGAAGTATGTATTGAAGAGAATAGAAGGTACATTACTTTTGGTGCAAGCTGTTTTAAATGATTAGTCAGTTTTCTGCACATGCACAAGTGCACATGTATACATGTACATGCAGACACATGTATGTGCATGCACATACACACACACGTAAACAAACATGTACAAGCACCCTAGAGCAAACTCTTTAAGAAACTGTTCCTCTTCTTTATTCTCTTCCTGCCTTGCTTTCTAAAAAGTAAGAGCTTCAAAGGTTTTAACCCATTTTCTACATCCTCATCAAATACAATATTTGGCTAAGTGTTAAGGTGTCAGCCTGCTCTATTTCCTCTTCTCGGAAGTGTTCTTCACACCTGCAGCTTTCTTCTGTTTTTCATACCAGAAATATTTGCATCAGTCTTAAACCTTTGCCAAGTCACTGCTGACACATATTTCTGTAACACTTTATTTACAGTGTGGCTCTCTTTTTTGATATGTAATGTCAACATCTATACTGGGCAGGTTAATTTATTTGGAGAAGGTCATGGCATCACTTAAATGCTGCGCCATCAGCTGAGAATATGGTTTAACATAATCCTTACATATTATGATTATGCTGGAAGTAAGCTTGTTGTAATGGAAACAGTACGTCAAACTGCATTAAAATTATCTCTGGCACAGGGAGGAATTTCACCCAGTAAAAAACTGGCACAGGATGGGTTTTTTCCCTCTTTTGAGACTGAATTAAATATTGCAATAATCAGAAGACTGTTGCTTCAAATAATAAATTGAGGTGGTTGAGTAGGAGTGCATTTACTCTTTATGTGACACATTTATGTTTCAGTAGATCTGCTAATGCTATTGCGCAGTTTTTGACCTTTTAAATATTTGTTAAATTAGTGCTGCTTTACGTCATCTGATCATGCTGCAGTCAGTTGTGGGCAAAGACACTCATAAATGGGTCCTCCACCTGAAGGACAGCTGAAGAAACTGTCCAATACAGAGGTGCTTGTTTTGGTCTGGTAAAGCGCATGGATTAAACAGTGTTATCTTAGTTAGTCCCTCTGGTTTGCTGAAATGCTGAGCTTGTGATACCTCATTGTTTGTGACAAAACTGTGGTGTTTAGGAGGTAGAAAATGCTGAATGCATAACTTCATTTGTAATCACATCAGGCATATCAACATAAGCATTATGTTTTTCACTCCTTTCTCCATGCCTTGATGGTTTTCCCCTTTTGCCAAATAATTGTTCATGAGCCTTTCTTAAGTGCCCTTCATCTCCCTTGGTCATCAGGCTCTATTGACAGGAACTGTTTTAGATGTTTAATCTTTAAGGTCTTTGTCCTTAGGCATTATAGGGTGGCAAAATGAGACAGTGTATTTGGTAGCCGCTGCATTCTATTCCTTGTGATGATTAAGCATATTACAAGAAAACCTTTTTGAATTTCTGTAATTTGTTGGTAACTTCTTTGCTTTGTTAGTTTCTGGCCTCTTGCTGTCTGAATCATAGAGGAATCGTTATTTACACTTCATGTGTGAGAGGGAGTGAGGATTGGCTGATGGGTGCAGTGCCGCCTGTTCAGGCTCAGCGAGAAAAGGGGTGGCTGGAGGATGGTTCATTGTGGTGGTCTTCAGGCAATGGAAAAACACCTGTCCAATACTCTCTGTCCTTGTTGCTCTCCCAAGAAGAGAAAAAAAAAGTGCAACAGGCTCACAAATAATTTCATTAACAATTAATTTCTGTATGACTCCTGATTGGCATAGCACTTCAGACACGTAAAATATTAGTCTTATTTGATAAGGCAGGAGTACCCTATTTTGTGCTACAGGGAAACTGTACTATTATCTCTTGCCCGAAATGAAGTTTGTGTTCACAGAAAATGATACATTTGCTTATTGTATGTTATGTAAGTTCTGCTTTGAACTTGCTATGTGTGATATTTCACAGGAGCACTGGGATAGTGTTATTTTTCAGAAGGTACAGACAATGCAAATAATGTCAGTTCTCAAAATCCAAGTTTATAGGAACAGAGTATTTTCTGAAGTATGTTATTGTGAAAATTATGATGAAGTGGTGACACAAATCAATAAAGCTAGGGGATTTTCAAAGTAGAGACGTGTCTGAAACATCTCTGCTTCATTCTTCCTGTTGTGCACTGGTACTTGCTTCTGCACATACCTTAGTTTTAGTGTCATTTCTAATTCTTCAGTATTTATCTGATAGATTTATCTCTGTCAATCACATGATTTGTATGCCATCTCATACTGTAGTTTCTGGTGCCTGTACTTAACTGATTTGTTTCCTATCTGCCTCGCCCATCTTTTCATTTTTGGCAAACTGGATTTATCTTGTTTTTATGATTAAATGGAAGGAGTTGCTAAGGAATGAGATCAGGATCCTTTATTACATTTTAGCATTGTTCCTTGGAAACCTGATTATGTCTTGCAAATTAGAGTAACATCTCGAAGGTAATAAATCCTGCATAGCTTGTTAAGTATCTCATTTTTTACTTCTAGATTCTTACTGAAGCAGAATGATATTATTCCAAACTTTGTTGAGTGTGAAGTGTTCTACTGTTGCTCTGTATTTTCATTAGTAACTAAATGTTTGCTGTGCTAGAACAGAATTATTTTGTCTCAAAGATTTTACAGAGTATGATTTCATAACTGTCAGTTAAATAATGGCTTTTTGCTAATGATATTTAAATATTTATCACCTCTCAAACAGTTGTGATAAAGCAAGGGAAGTACTTTTCTAGATAAATTCAAATCCGTATCTGTTAAGCCTCTGTTTACCTTCCATTTTCAACTACATAGCTAATACCTGGGTTTTGTTATTTCGATGGGCTATAAAATTCACTTTTGTGTCTGGTGCATTGAAAATATGCAGCATATTCATATATTTTGTTACTGCTGATAATTGGATTAGAGTTTTGCCAGTCATATGTGTTTCAAAGAGCTTATGATATAGATCGACTTGCATTTATGAAATAATTTTAATTGGTTTTTCTGAGTGGGAAGTGTTCAGAGTGTGTGTGTGTGTGTTTTCTCTTCCTTTCCTAGCATCTGAATGCCTTACAACCTTACTCATGTAAGCAGCCTTCATTCATAAAGAATTCTTTTGACAGCCTCTACTCTGAGATGTTTCTTGACATTTCTCATTATTTTTCTCTGATGAAAGTCGTGTTATTGTTGACAATGAGACACTGAAATGGAGACAGTGCAGAGAGCTAATTCACCTAATATCAGGTGCCTTTGGACACAGTGCATTTTCAGTCATCTCCAGAAGAAAATCTTAAAAGGAAGTGTGTTGGGTTTTCTTCCTTTAAAAAATTCTCTTCCTCCTCTCTCCACCTCTTCCCCTCCTGTCCTGTTGCAGATTTCGGCTTCTTGTCATTGGTAATGATGCAACTCATCACTTTAAGAAAGAAAATATATGATGTGACTGCCTCTGACACAATTTTCAGTGACTGAAAAGGACACTTTCTTCAGCAAACCAAATGTCCTTCAGTGATGCATACTTGAAATTGTGCTTTTGATGGAAGTTAAAAACAGTGGGCAGGAATAATCATGCCTGTAGGCAACGGGTAGGAAGTCACAATGATGGACTAAAAGACACAATTAAGAAGTTAGACAAAAAAAAAAGAAGTGTATTTAGGGAGAAAACAGGAGTGAAACTATGAGTAAAAAGAGCACACAAGCATGGACTGTAAAGGAAATTCCTGCAATAAGGCATTGAACCCAGGAGTATTTCCAAGCCATGAATCAATAGTCGTGGTTCACATACCTCCTGACCTGTAGTTGATGGGAACTAAACAGGCACCCGGTCTTTCACCTTGATTTCCACAGCAGGGACGCCCTGGTGGAAGTGCTGGAGCTTTTGTGAGTGCAGTTGGCCCCCAGCATTGATGATGTATGGACAGTCACCTTCTACTTCTTGCTCACAGAACTACGGGAATATGTAATGCCTCCTTTCCCCCTGGAGCTGCAGTGAGATCGTGGTATCTGGCACGCTTGGGCACAGGAGTTCCTATTTAGCTGACTGCAGTCTCTGCTCTGGGTTGTTGGTCCAAAGAGGGGAGTAACTTGTGATGTAGGAACAGTGCTGTTACTCCAGACTAAAACAGTCCCCATGCTGCGCCAGCACTAGTAAGTGGAAAACTGGAGAAGTACAAAGAAGCAGTGAGGGATCTAAGATGGGTTGTGCCCTGTACACAAGCAAGCTTCCAGCAGTTACCAAAACCAGATTTGACAGCAGCATTTTTACAACTAAATCAGAACTTCCCAGTGTCATGTAGTGAAACTGAAAATTAAAGTTGGAGACATGCTATTTCTTCACTTGTTGGCTTTCTGAAAAAAGTGTAACTGTATTACCTTTATTTTTTAATGTAAAATTCACTAGTTTGAATACAGATTTTTCAAATTAGTGGTAGTTGATAACAAGCATCATTCTTTCAAGTATTTTAAAATGAGTGTGATTCATGTAAAGTGCTTTGCTGCCACTGAGACGTATCTGACTGGAGGAGCAGATGTACCATTTGGATAGTCAGGACTCCAGGCAGCAAACTCCTCTCATGCCTTAGTGTCTTTGATACTCATAACTCATAGCGGCCTAAGGTGTACTCTAATTTATAGACCTGGGGTATGTTCCTTAGACAGTGCCACGCAGTGAAAGATTGGTGGTGCAGGGGCTCTCTGCTCTGGTTTCCATGTGTTTCCATCCCCACTGCTGGAGAATAGTGGGGGGTGGTGCCTTGTCAAAGATGAGCATTCTTGGGCTTTAGCAGGGTCATCTTGCAGTAAGAGGAGTTTCCAGCTGCCTACTTGCCTTAGAAATCTGTCCACTATGTGTTACTTGAACTCAGGATGAGGTTGTATTTTAGTTTCAGTGCTGGAGGGCTGGCCCTTTTGGTATCCCTCCTTCACTTTAGGGATTATGTGTGTGTACTGTAAGCTCTCACTGCTCTGAAATTGTGTGCTGTTGGTCCGTAAGAGTTGCTAATTAGAGAAGGTAGGTGGAAAAACCTTACATACGTGTTTCGGTTTCCAGGATTCCCTGAACACTTGGCATACATATACCCCATTACCAAAGGAGTTGAGAGCCTGCACTCAAAATTATGGAATAATAGTATACTGCCTTTGTCAAGGCTTGTACTAGGAAAAGAGGAAACAAAGGATTTAATGACTGGAAGAGGAAGACTCATCTCCTCAGCTTCTCCACTGTGGCTTCTTTCGGTTTATTTTTATGCTAAGGTCAAGAGAACTGCTCTTTTACAAATAGTATCTAACTGCTGCTTTTAATCTGTTGTGCATGGGATGGCTAAATATAGGAATGCACATGCAATATTTATGTTGCTGTGAGACAAAGATAGGCTCTTAACTGGGCCTGGTCTGAAAATAAAAGCTCTTTTGGTCAGAATCACTATTGCTCCTATGAAGTCTCTAATCATTATGCTGCAGTCTTTAGTATTAATGATGTTTACAAGTACCTCCCATTTCCCTTTCCATTTGGGATTAAACTAGTTCCATATAAACACATATCACGTCTCAATAAACAGTGTCACTGAAATACATAAAGCAGTGCTCATTTCATGTATAATGTTCAAGATCTCACTCCTTTTTCTGTGAGGTTTCCTTTCTTGGTAAACTGTTGATTCTTAATTCATGACCATTCTGACTGAATCTGCATTTTCTTTTCAAATACTTTCCCAGGCTAAAAAACTGATAGGTGGTAATGAATTGCAAACAATGTTTTGCAGGCATTAACCACATGCTGTCAGAATAGGTCACTGGAGAAACTGCAGCTCTTTGTCCTCCTTAACTGGTGGCCACAGTAGAAAAAGGTGAAACCTGAAGACAGTGAAGTTGTGCGGCAGCCTCAGAGAGGGATTTAGCTGAGAGAAACTTCATGCAATACTGACAAAAATGTGTGGAAAGCTGAACATAATCATCACGGGGAATTCTCCATTTCTACTTGCTCAGTAAGATCTTAACCACGATATGAGCCCTCTTTGAGGTGCAGAAGATCCCCTTATTATTTCGAAACTGATGATAGTTTTATTTCTTCAGTTTGCTTTTCAGGCGTAGTTGGTGTCTTGACTTCTGTATTGCACACAAGTCATCTCACTCCTTCTTTCCTTCAAACTGGACAGGGTCAACATGACTGTTAGACTGCAAGTATTTTAATACGAGCTGTTTTGACAACATGCAAAAATACATGCGGCAAAGGATAAAACAGCTGAAGATAGAAAAATAATTTCCAATTTCTTAGAACTTAAGAGGATAGACATTTTAAACCCTTGATTGAAATTTCTGTCTGGCCCTTTTTCTGTGCGTTTTCCTTACCTCCTTTGTCTTTGAGAGGACGATACTTAAAACATGAGAATCTAAAGATGAAATAAAAAGATCTATTAAAAATAATTCTTTAAGATACTCAGACATTTTAAAAGAAGTCATTTTAATGGAAAAACAGTCATATCATTGGTGACTGCTTTTACTTCAATAAGTTTCCCTTGAAATATTACAATGTTCTGGGTATGGTGCAATGAGTAGGTATTCTGCCATATGGTAATTTGGAGTGGATTTTTGCTCCCCTTTTTTCACATTTGCCTTTCTCAATCTCAACAGGAAGTACCCGAAAACAACACATTGACTCATTTTCGTACTATCTTCTGCTACTACAGTGCACTAACATTGACTTATTATCAGATTGGGTGGAACTGACTCATGACAGTGTCTAGCTAGTAGTCACTGTCTAAGGAGATGCTTCAGGGAAATTGGAAAGCTCTCCTGTTTAAAGCTCCCTGTGTGTAAGTATCTTATTTACCAATGTTTTTGGTGAATGAACCTGTAAGAAATGGTTTGCTGTTAGTTGCACAGAATCATTCAGAGCTCTGTTATATAGCATGGGTTGTTTGATTGTTATACTGTTGTTTAGGATAATTGGCATGTAAACTTCCATTAGCATGCTTGGTCAGCAGGAAGGTGTAGAGGTCCTGAAGTAATACTAGTATTTTGCATCTTTATCTGTTGCTCTAAGTAGGTAATATAACCTTTTATGGCCACTTTTTGTCCTTTTTTTCTTTATTTTTTTTTAAATAGCTATTTGATCTGTATGTCAGGCACTTGCTAATCCTGAAAATGCCAAAGCATGCATGAAACTTGCTCAGATAAGCATTTTTACTGACATGCAGATTGCTGAGGTGAATAGTGACTCATTTGCGTGTAGTAAGAAATCTTTGAGTGGAATCAGTCACTCTTAGAAGTGTGAAGGTGTCTAACCATTAAATGCTTTAAAATATGTTTTATCTTTATATAAAATAATTACTTCAGTGAAAGCATTCTCATGTGCCTTATCAGAAAAAAAATAAGAATTCTCCAAAGTGTTTCTTTTAAAAACCTTTCTGAGAGATTTTACTATGCAGACTGTGCCTCTTGTGTCTCAATTACTTTTCAGAGGTCTTGACTGGGCAGTTTAGTCTGGTATACACCATAGGAGTTTGTTAAATATACATAAATTAAAATTCCTATTATATTACCTTTTTTAAAAAAAATACTTCTTCATCAATAGGTCCTACAGAAATAATATAAAATTGTATTGCAAAAATGTTTTTTCTTCTACTGATACTCTATGCTTTTCATGAGATGAGCATAGTTTACTGCTCTGTACCATTTGGCTCAGTAACAGTATCAGGTATTTAGGTCCATACAATTCATATAAGGAGTTACTCAGTTTCTAAGTAATACAAGTATTTCTATTAGTCTTGACACAAAGCTGTAACTTTGTATCTCAAATTTCAACTTTGTGTGCTAAATATGGGGTACTCTTTTCTGTGGAGAATCCCATGTGCTTTCAGTGTATTTCCCTGTACTCAGCTGTGATGTGTTCCTAAGAGACAAGGCTAGTGTGGTGTAGAGGTTCAGCATGGTTTGATTTCAAACTCCGTGTGTGGGCAACCTTGCCAAATGTCACCTTTGATAACCTGTAGCTAATGTATCTCTCTGTAATTAGCAGTGTCTCACAAGGTTTGATACTGTGTAATTTACTCATCAATTATGTGGATGAAGGGGCAAGTGCCTCCTCAGCAAGTTCACTGATGACACAAAGCTGGGAAGAGTGGCCAATACCCCAGAGGGCTGTGCAGCTCTTCAGAGGGACCTTGACAGGTTGGAGAGATGGGCAGAGAAGAACTGTCTGAAATTCAAGAAGGTCAAATGCAAGTTCCTGCACCTGAAGAAGAATAACCCACTACACCAGCACAGGCTGGGAGTGACCTGCTGGAAAGCAGCTCTGTGGAGAAGGACCTGGGGGTCCTGTGGACAACGAGTTGTCCATGGGCCAGCAGTGTGTCCTTGTGGCCAAGAGGGCCAATGGTGTCTTGGGATGCCTTAGGAACAGCATTGCCAGCAGGTCAAGGGAAATGATCCTGCCCCTCTCCTCAGCTGTAGTGAGACCACATCTGGAGTACTGTGTCCAGTTCTGGTCCCCTCAGGACAAGAGAGACAAGGAGCTCCTAGAGTGGTTCCAGCAAAGAGCTACACATGTAACGAGGATATTGGGGCATCTCTCTTACTAGGAAAGGCTGAGAGAGTTGGGCCTGTTCAGCCTCGAGGAGATTGAGAGGCAACCTTGTCAATGTATATAAAATATCTGGAGGGTGTCAAGAGGATTGAGCCAGACGTTTCTCAATGATGCCAAGTGATAGGACAAGAGGCAACAGGAAGAAACTGAAGCACATGAAGTTTCACCTGAATATGAGGAAGAATTTCTTTACTGTGCAGTTGACTGAGCACTGAAACAGATTGCCCAGAGAGGTTGTGGAGTCTCGTTTACTGGAGATACTCAAGAACCATCTGGACACAATCTTGTTGTACCAGATGTCCTCACCAGTGGTCCCTTCCAACCTTACCTGCTCTGTGGTTAATTTACTTGTAACACTGAATAATTTCACTAGGATGTAATGAATGTCCTAAAAATGATGGGAGATCTAGTTTATAGTCCACTGCTCAGTGTCTGAGTGGCCAGCTGGTTACTCTGTATTGGGAACTTCAGTGGGTCATTGTGGCCTGAGGAGTATTTGGAAATCATAATGGCCTATACTTTGATGCAAAATACAAGAGAGTAAACTGAAGTAAGTAAATTTGGTCTGGTGTGTTTTGCTTTTGATCTTCTGACTAAATTTAAATTTACTGAAAATTGATCAAAGTTAGGAAACTCAATCCAAAGGCATCACTGGAGTCATGCCTGTAGCAAACCTAGTAAAATACCACTCATAGTCTTGACTCCTTTTTTGGCCATTGACTTCACTGTATTGTTTCTGGTTTGCAGGTTATTATCCCACCTGACACCTGCCTGTGCTGAGTCCTTATCCTGTGTCATATCTATACTTTCATATCATACAAATATATGTACACTGCATTCACAAAATACATTAATTGTAAAATACTCTTCACTGTTAGAAAGAGGTGTATTGTAGAGCTTTAGATTCCCTGGATTTGAAGAGCGTTAGTTTCTTAATGTATACACAGGCTCTGTGTTGGGCTTATGTTTTATTTTTTCCTTACTCTGATAGTTTTGTTATAAAGATTAAAAATCAAAGTGGCAAGGTCAGTCAGAAGGAAAGAATGGGACTTAGTGACTAGAAATGGAAGTGCTGATGATAACTGAATCTGTTCAAGTGTGTTGTGGTTTGAAAAACCTCTTTCTTTTATGCTAACATCAAAAACAAACAGTGTTCAAATACAGATAATTCAGTATTCTTGAGATGTTAATTGAAAGATCAAGCACCGTAAGGCAGCAATGCAGACTTCCTTAATTTAGTCTCATAACTGTGTATCGTCCCTGGCCAGTGTGGGTAATTTACTGTAAATCACTGTAATTCTTGTCCTTCCTGATAACACCGTGCCACATTGTCAGTTTGAAACACAGCCTGCTCATTTTTGCTTGCAAACTGCAATGTTTCTTTTACCATGTATGCATACAAAGATTTCAATATCGGTTTGCATGCATGCAAACTGTATGCCTTATTTACAAAAGTATGTTGGCAAACGTATTTTCCAGTGAGGAATATGAGTGGATTTTGCTGGCAGGACTTTATGAGAGGTACATGCATTTGTATTCAAATAGAAGTACATTTTGAATTCTTCTGAAGGTGCTGCTAGTTTTCTGCATGGAGATTCCATATTAGAAGTAAAAAATGCACATCTGTTGTATGGACACTGACATTTTGATATATAAATAGAATGTACATAGATGCCAACTGCTAACAGCAGGAGATAGTTGTCCTGGTTTTCAGATTATTTTTTGTCAGTATAAGTAAAGCATGCACACAGTCAAAAGTGTGTGTATTTTATATTCCACATGCTGTACTCCAAGAACCTAACCAGAATTGTGCCTGATACCTAACTGCAATTTTAGTGAAGCATAACCTCTTCCATTATCAAAGACCAAAGGGCCGAATTAGTATGTTCATATCTAGCTAATGATTGTGTGTGGCACAAAGAACAGATGTAAAGATGGTTATCGTTACAGCCTGGGGCAAATTGCACTACTGCAGTTTCATAAAAAGCGGGGTGTTACTGCAGCTTTGTATGAGTTGGGTCATCACCAGGCTTGGCAAAACTGGCTTTTCATCCCATCAGTTGTAAAGTAAAAGACATGCACTGAAGCCTTGGACAGGTTTTCCCCCACTGCTGCTGGGCAGTTTCCCAGCTGTGAAGAGTAGCTGACTCAGCTCGACAGTAACATCCTAGGTCATGTCAACTCAGTTGTTTCTGATCTATACCTTCCTTCAGTGACGCATGAAAGTGCTCTGAAAACATAAATACCTAGAATATATGTATTTCATCTGTAGAAATGATGTAGTGAGTTGTCTACAATTTACATGAGGTAGTGCTCGAGGCTTTGCACAGCTACGATATTTCACTGCAGTGCAGAGCTGTTATTAACATGGATTTCTGCACCACGAGGTACTGGCAGAAGTCATCCCATCTGCCTTTGGTATTTGTGAGCTTTTTCCAATACCGCTAATGGGTTAATCTGTAGAAGACAGATCTAAATGGGAAATGGTTAAGATATATATGTGATAAGAAGTGAAAAATAGAATCCAAGTTCGAGTACAGGTAGGGTATTTATTTTCTGAGAAGGTAGTGTGTTGCTTGACTAGAATGCCTGCTTTATTTACAGAAAAAGACTCCCATGTCCTTAACTCAGAGGACAGTGCTGGCTCTGCTAGTTGCTTGGAAGAAAAAGTCTTTTTTGGAATGCAACTGCATTTTTAGGGGTTTTGTGTCTTTTTTCTTGGGAAACCAGAAGACTGTCACTTTCAGTATGATCTAAATTTTTGAACAGGTAAGAGCATTCAAGTTGTAAAATCAGAATCCTGAAAGCATCTTTCAGGAGAGTATGTCAATGTACGTATGAGCTTCAGTAGAAGTGGTTATCACTGAACAGCTTTTCTTCTGGCAATTAAGTGGAAGTATGTGTGAGGGGAGGTGGCCTAACACCTCTGGACTTGTCTGGATTAAATTACTACAAAAAGGCAGTTTCAGTGCCAGCTGAGGAGAAGCAGGTGAGAGCAGGCAGTGGGGAGGCTGCCCCCCATGTCTAAGTGGAGGAGGTTTGGCCTTTCTAGGTATCTTTGTGGCTCCTCAGCAGACTAATGCAATTACATGGCAGAGAAGTGGCCATGGAGAATCATCCATTTAGAAATGACTTTTGAGTGCAGGCATAGGAATTTCATGTGGAGTAACCCGAGTACCCTTGTTAATGTGTGCTGTGTAGTTCATCTGTTTGCTGCCAGAGTTTGAAGGTGTATATTTAGGGTTAAGAATCAATCAGAAAGGCTCAGTTGCTAATTCAGCTCTGCAAGCTCCCAGTGCCTGGTCTCAGAGAGGTCACTCTAATCTTTATCTCAATATGCAAATATTTAAAATTAAAAGATCATCTGTTAACATCATGAGGTGTTCTGTAGATGATTTAATGGTTTATAGCAGTCTGAGTTAGGTAAAGTGCTGTGCTAATGCCACTAAGATGGCTCTAAGCCACCAGTATGCTGCAGCTGTGAAAAATGTGTTTCTGTGATGCATTAGACATGATATTTTTGTAGAGAGAGAGAGAAATGCTGATAGCATTTCACGAAGCCTTCCTGATCCTGAGACCTCATTTGGAATATTGTGTCCAATGCTCTTCCTTTGCAGTGAACAAAAAGATGGACTTAAATTGGAACAGGTGCAAAGACAGACTACTAGGCTGATCAGAATTATGGAGTATTTATCTTTCAAAAAGCAAATTAGAAAGCTTTTATCATTTAGCTTAGTCAAATGAATGTTGAGAATCACAGAATTTGCTGATTGGAAGGGAAGCACAAGGATTGAGTCCAACTCTTAGCCCTGCACAGGACCATCCCCAAGAACCACATCATGTGCCTGAGAGTATTGTCTAAACACTTCTTGAACTCTGTCAGGCTTGGTGCTGTGACCACTTCACTGGGGAGCCTGTGTCAGTGCCCAAACACCCTCTGGGTGAAGAACCTTTTTCTAAATCCAAACTAAATGTCCCCTGACACAACTTCACACCATTCCCTCAGGTTCTGTCACTGGTCACCACAGAGAAGAGATCAGTGCCTGCCCCTCCTCTTCCCTTCAGGTAGAAATTGTAACTGCAATGAGGTCTCCCCTCAGTCTCCTCCAGGCTGAACAGACCAGGTGATCTCAGTCACTCCTCATATGCCTTCCCCTCAAGGCCCTTCACCAGCTTTGTTGCCCTCCTTTGGACACTCTCTAATGACTTAATACCTTTCTTATATTGTGGTGCCCAAAACTGCACACAGTATTCAAGTTGAGGCCGCCCCAGAGCAGAGCAGAGCAGGACAATCCCCTCACTTGACTGGCTGGTGATGCTTTGTCTGATCCCCCCCAGGACACGGTTGGCCATCCTGGTTGCCAGGGCACTACTGAGTCAAATTCAACTTGCCATCAGCCAGGACCCTCAGGTCCCTTTCCAAGGCACTGCTTTCCATCATCTCATTCCCCCGTCTGTAGGAACATCCAGGGTTGTCCCATCCCAGGTGGAGAATCCAGCACTTCCCCTTGCTGAACTTCATATAGTTGGTGATTCCCCAGCCTTCTCATTTATTGAGGTCTCTCTTCAAGGCCTCCCTGCCTTTGAGGGAGTCAACAACTCCTCCCAGTTTTGTGTCGCCTGCAGACTTGCTTATCTCTTCCAGTCCTGTGTCCAAGTAATGTATGAAGATGCTGAAGAGTGTGGGAGCCAAAATGGAGCCCTGTGGAACCCCACTAGTGACAGGTGAACAGTGTGATGTTACCCCATTCACTGTTACCCTCTGTGCTCAACCCATCAGCCAATTGCTCATCCATCACATGATGTGTTTATCCAGCTGTGGGATGGACATTTTGTCTAGAAGGATCTTGTGAGAGACAGTGTTGAAATCTTTACTGAAATCCAAAAAGATTACATCAACTGGCTTCCCTTGATCAACTATGTGGGTTACCTTGTCATAAAAGGAAGTCAGGTGTGATAAGTGGGACTTTCCTCTCATGAAGCTGTACTGGCTGTGACTGAAGCCACGCTGATATTGTCTTTCAGGTGTTTTTCAGTACATCCCAGAATGATCTTCCCATGATTTTACCAGGCACTGAAGTGAGAATGACAGGCCTGTAGTTTCCAGGATCCTCCTTCTTGCCTTTTTTGAAAATGGGGACAACATTCACCAGCTTCCAGTCAGCCGGGACCTCTCCAGATTCCCAAGACTGCTCAAAAATTAGAGAGAGAGAAGTTTTGCAATGACATCAGCAACACTTTGAGGATTCTGGGATGAATCCCATCAGGCCTCATAGATTTGTGGGGATCCGTCTGAACCAGCATATACTGCACAATTTCGGGGTCTGCTATGAGGTTATCATTCTCACAGTCATGGTCCTCCAGCTCAGGGCACTGACATGATGAAGTAGTTCTTTGTAAATAAATTTATGTGTAAACATCAGCAATGAAGACCTGTTTCAGCTAAAGTATAACCAAGTATTTTTGGTATTGGTGTTATCAGTTGGTCCTGAATGAATTTAGACAGGAGATTACAAGAACTTCCACCTCTGTTTCTTATGAACAGCACAGTGAGGCAAAGAACCTGAGCAATTTTAAGCCCAAGTTTAACAAGCTGCACAGAAGATTTTATTCTGGAATGGGGATAGAATGTTAAGTTATGAGATGGGTCTTTGGATTTGAAGTATTGAGGTCTCCAAGGGGTCTGAAGGGAGACTGAAACTGCTTGTTTTCATTATATTTATTTAGCACTAACAACATGCTTCAGCATTTCCAGTGGTTGCTAGTGGATAAGAAGCATGTTTTTTCTGCTCTTCTCCCAAACCCTTTAATAGCAACTTACTTGTCCCCTGTTGCAGCCTCCATCTTCTCACATTCACCATGGAACCAATTACTAGATCTGGGATCAGGAATGAATGAATCCCCTCAGGAAATTAAACATAAAATAGATATTTTTATCCCTTTTTTGTAGTGTGAAGCATGGCCCACTTCCTGTGATCATTTACAAGTTGTTACTTAACAATAATTGAAAACATACCCAGCTATTGCAAAGACATAGAATATAGCCAGTGCCCTCAAGCTGTATTCTATAATTACAGCTTTTTCAATAGCTATTTTGCTTTTTGTAGGGTATTGAGAAGCCTTTTGTGGGGTTTAGGACACGTGGAGCAGATATCCAATGGAAACTTCAGAACTGAATATTTGTTATGTGGTTGCCTGCAGTTGCGCATCCATCACAAAAGGACCATCCTGTGTCTCTAAACTGTGCAGAGGCACACATGAAATGCCCCTTGGTAACCCAGAGGAGGTGTTGCATTCTTTCTGCTGCTCAGACCTTACTCTTTGGGGCAGAGAAATTTCTCGGTCAGGTTGTCTGAAGAATGTATTTATTTGTCACCTACTTTACCCCAGAAGAATTGTTCTCAGTAAGTGATGTCTTGCAGTTTGGTTATCACTCTGCCATTGCATTTTTGGCATTTCTGTGAGAAAGCAGACTTGCGGGGAAATCAGCGTATCATCAGACCTCAGATTGAGTGGGGGAACTACAGAAGGAAAATGAGATGTGAAATTCTTTCACAGGCTCTAACTTTGGTATTGAATTAAGTAACCAGAATGTGGGCAGGAAGTAGAGGATGATAAAGAGCAGTGCTTCCATTAGCTTGCCTTGTTTTTTCAGAAAGCTGTGCAGCCTTAGAGGAGCATAGTGTTTATAACACATTCATGGGATGGCTGCTTCCTGGTAAGTGTGCAACAGGAGGAAGTGTTGTTCTTAAATTAGTAAGTGAAAAAGCAGCTGATAAAGGATGGGCTTCAGCTTTCTAGATTTTATATGGGACAGGATTTAAAGGGAAAGTTTCTTTTCAGTGTTTCATTGGAGGGTCAGATTAAAAAGTACAATATAAGTTACTGGGGTTGATAGGCTCAGACTATATTGTAACACCAGGACACTCAGTTGACTGTGAGGAGGTGTCTATGCTTTAGGTGTCTATTGGAATAATAATTAAAAAAAATTCTTCTAGGGAATGGCTATAATGTGAAACTGAATTTTTGCAAAATGCATTGTTAAGCAGTGGAGAACTCCTAAGAAAGCAAAGCAGTTAAATAAGATACTGTTCCTGCTTCTACCAGTAACTTGTGTGGTTTTACACATATTATTTGAAAAGGACACAAATAATTTTGAGTAGCTCATTAGTGTTATAATTGAGGCCAGTTCAATGCCACTTTTGTTTTTTTACCATAAAAAGATGGTAGCTCCCATTCAGGATAAATTCTGTTCCAAAAATGAATTGAATTCAGAAGAGTGTACTTTAACTTTGATAATTACATATAATAGCCAATCTTTTGAAAATTTTGGCCATAATATTTATAGTATATTAGACTGTTAAAATGGATCTGATTTATAAATTACTTTGAGATCAAACATGCTGGGGAATACATTTTAATGGAAGGAGGTTATACTGTGGTAAATTTCTTTCCTGTTCAACACCTTACAGATCATCAGTCTCAGGGAAAAATTGCACTGAAACCTTTTTGTTCATGGACAACAGTGTGACACCAACTACACTGTTTATATTTAAACAACTGGATTATCTCTAATACTTTCTAGCAATGCCCTTCACAATGACTTCCTGTAATTAATAGTTCCTGAAAGTACCAGCACCTCTTCTCTCCCTCAGCTCCCTGAAGTGTGAAACCCAAGGATAAAAGAAATGTTAACTATATTTGCTTTGGGCTGTATGAAGTATAATCCCAGATCACTTCTTTGCTGGAAAGTTCTAGGACTTGTCTGTGTGAGCAACTTAACTATCATCAGCCAGACTGTAACAGCTACATTGATGATGCTAAAATCCTCTTATTATGGTAAGAGAGATGTTTTGAGGTGAGCTGGACTTCTTTTGGATGAAGGTTGTTAATCAAAAAACCTTTTTATTGCTAAACCCTCCCCTCCAACCCCTTCATGGAAGATTTAAACTCGTTCAGTGTATGATTCTGTCACCATTACACTGGTAAATTTTCCATGCCAGGAAACCATTAGATGGTAGGAATCATTATTTTCCTTCTGTCTTTCAAGTTTTGGGGAGGTGCAGGCACCTGTTAATGTGACCAGGTGGGGAAGGGGGCGGTTCTTGTCTTCATATGTGTGGTTTGTGGGGGGAGATGATGGACCTTCATTTGTAAGTGATTGCCAGAGATGTAAGTTGACATCTCTGGCAAGGACATATGTGTGGGTGAACCAAGTGTCTTTTTCATGTCACTGGTGATGGAAACTACAGTATAAACATTGCGGTACAAGGGATGCCAGGAACTGGTGGGCAGGAAGGGAAAATAAACAGCAGAAAGTTTTTCTAAAGTGAGTGCAGGCAAACAGGTCAGTTCATTTTATGGCTTTGTTCAGTTTACCACTGAGGGGGTTTTGTTGTTTTATTTTTGGGGGGGGTTGTATGTCTGTGGTTTTTTGTGGTTTTCTTTTTTTTTTTTTTAATCAGGATCAGTCTCCTACTAATAGTTACATTATTAACTTCCTGTTACCCTAACTAGCAAACACATGTGAATATACTGATTAATAGGAGACTCAGAGTGACAACTTCTGAGAAATACCTATGATAACCTGCGATGATTGGCTTGTGTATGAGTTGCAATCACTACATTATTTAGGTCCTGGAGCCTAGTTCCAAGGGCATAATTCATATTGACAGTCTTCCTTCCTACATGGGGTGTGACAGTGGTGGATTTGCAGGGTCAGGCCATACTGGGGACGGGAGCCAGGATAACTGAATCTGTTTCTGCCTTCAATGCCAGCTAGCAGTGTACAAAGTGGAAGAACAAGCAATTGTACAGAATTAAATATATTTGTGTGACTGAGACCTCTTCAGAAGAAATAAGAATAAATACCATCTTCCATTACCTTTCAATGTTGAGTGCTTATCAGCAAGATCCAAGTGTTCTATACATTTTCATTTCCATGTTGCATGTGGGATCAAGTAAAGATAATTAGATCCCATTTGCAACATTAAAGTGTACTTAACTCAGTTTGGCTCAACAGAGGAATGTGTGATTTATTTGTAAATACTATGTTTATTAATGATTCTGCATTTATACTTAATTTTTGTATGTCGGACACTCAAAAAGGTTGTTGAAAGGTTGGGTTGTTGTAGTGTACCTAAATACTTTCTATAATTCATTATTTAAATATAAAAAGTAACTATTTTATTGGGTCAGAGAGTTATTTTTTCTTTTTAGTTTCAGTATTGCAAGAATCAAGATGTAATAGAAATTCTTCTTTAGCAGACAACTTCTATCACTGAATCATTCATTTGTGCTAATGAAGTACATTATGCTGTTATTAAATGGTCACACTAGCAGTAATACAGTAGCAGCATAGGAGGAATCTCCATAATCCAGGAGCGCAGTACAGGCTTGTATCTTCCCACCTGGGGAGCAGCTCTGTGGAAAGGGACATGGGTGTTCTAGTGCACAACAAGCTCAATAAGGGCAGTGTGATGCTGTGGCACAGAAAGCCAACGGGATGCTGGGCTGCATCCACAAGGGAACCTGCAGCACAGATAAACAAGTCATTATACCACTCTACTTGGTGCTTGCCAGGCCACACCTTGAATGCTGAGTTCAGTTTTGGTCCTTGTTATGCAAAAAAGGTGTGGACAGGCTGGAAAAGGTCCAGAAAAGGGTCACAAAGATAATGAAAGGACTGGGAAGCCTGTCATGTCAGGAAAGGCTCAGACAACAGGCTTTCCTCAGCTTTGAGAAAAGAAGGCTTAGGGGAGACCTTACCACTGTGCCCTGGTCCTTGTGGCTACAAAGATCATGAAGACTCCCTTTTCACAAGAAGTCCCAAGGAAAAGACGGTGGGTTACAAGTTATGCCTGGGGAGATACCAGTTGGACACAAGAGGAAAATTTTTCACAATAACAATCAGCTATTGGAATAACCTCCCCGGGGAAGTGGGGCATTTCCCAGCATTGGATACTGTTAAGATTTGGCTGAAGAGTATGCTCGTTCATCTTGCCTAGTTGTTGCTTTTACCAAGAAAGATTGAACCAGATCATCCTTGAGGTCCTTTCCACCTGGTATTCTATGGTTCTGTGTTTGGACAAAATCATCTTAAATTCAGGTTTAACCCTCTTAACCTGCCCCTGGAAAAAGCCAGGAGTGTTTGAGACAGGATAGGAAGATGTCTTTGGTTAGTTCATACTTTCTGGGAAAAATAGGTGAAGGTATGCTATAATCTACTTTCTTCCAGTACAATAAAAGTAAGAACACTTATCCTTGCTAACCAGTGCCAAGAAAACCCTGTTCTTAATTAAAACTCATCCCTCCCTCCCCCACAGTACCTCTAATATATTTGACTGAATCAAGGACTGTTTTGTCTTTAGAAAGAATGGTTTAAAGTATTAGTAACAATGTGTTAACTGAAATGTAGGTTGAGTTTTGATTGAGATTTAGGGTCCAAGTAACTTAATTTGAAACCTTTGTAGAACGATTTTTTTTTAATTAAAAAAACTGCATGATGTTATTTTAACGTTAAGATGGAAGTACCTACAGCTCACAAAGCCTTCATACAGTTGCCTTGGCATCTAAATATGTAGGCATCTGTGGTGAGGGATTTAAGTGCCTAGAATTCTACTTCTGCACAGACAGCAGTGCTGTCTTCTGCCCCAGTTCTTCTGTGATCCTGACATGAAGTATTCCTGCTCATTAGCACTTGTACACATCTCTAACACCCATCACTGGAAGTGAGTTCAGCACAAAACCTAGCAGCCATGGCTATGGCATGCTAATCACAAGGACTGTGTAGGAACCAGGGAAAGATACAGAGTGATGTTGGGAAGAAATCTGAAAATTGCCAGGGCAAGAGGCCTGGCAGGAAGTGAGTGGGAGAATAAAGCAGTGGGAAAAACACTGGGAGGTGAAAAGCAGTGCAGGAGCCCTAACAGATCTGTGAAGGGTAGAGAAAGCTGAGAGAAGCTGCTGAGATTAAAAGGAAAGTTAGTATAGGAGAGTGGGAAGCTAATGGGAAGTGGGATTCTGGTTGCGGGGAGGAAGCAATATATTGTATAATGAACTTGATGAGAATGAAGTGGTTACTGAAAAGAGGCAGGCCTGGGGTCACAAATAGGAAACTGAGCCTCATGACAAAGAGTGTGATGGGGGTGGTGACACTTGTCCACAGGATTGGCAGTGACAGAGCTTGGTGAGAAGGAGAGGTGCCAAGTTTTGAGGGAGACTGAGCGTCTCTCTTTAAAAAGATGGAGCTTTTACTTTTCAACAATTGCTGTCTTAAAAGAGCTGGAACTTAAACCAAGCTCAGGAAGCTACCTTGAATAAAGTTGTTACGAGTTACAAACAAGTGACACAAAGCCGGGAAGGTGAAGAATTAAAATTGTCTCATATACAATAACCGAACTCCCTTGGACATATGCATTATCATAGAGTTTTAAATTATATGATGTCCAAATTGTGTGGTCAGAATAGTGTGGCACAGAAGTGTATGAAGACTGCAGCAAAGTAGACAGGTCTTTGAAAACTTGCTTTAATTTGTAGTAGAAACTTTAGGACAGATAGTGAACAGGGCAGTGTGCAACACGCCAGGCAAGATGTACGTCACCTTAGCTGGGCGTCCAGATGAGTACAACTTCCCCAGGAAATTAGTTTAAGGTATTATATGAGTCTAAGTAGTCTGTTAAATGAGCTTCAGGAATCTAAACACTGAAGTTAGTAATGCTGCTGATTCAAAAGTTTCATTCTTGTCTGCGGGGATCATATGACATACCTTGCACGGAGGTGTAATGCAATCTGTTGGTATCCTGAGAGCACCAAGGGGCAGCTCTGTCTGGGAACTGCCATTTCTGTCCTCAGAGTGCTGTTCCGGATCAGCACAGAATAACCTGGAGCAGATAACATACTGTGTTGTGACCATATGTAATGCAATGTGTAGACTGCCAGTACTCTATTCTAGCTACTGTATTCACTGAGTGAAGTTGGTGTCCTGGGGGGGAAAAAAATTGCAAGTCATCACCTAGTAAAAAGCCAGTCAGGCTAGAGTTGAGCAGGGGGACCCAATTAACTCCAAATCCTTAAAGAAAGAAAGAAAAAGAAAAGAAAAGAAAAGAAAAGAAAAGAAAAGAAAAGACAAGAAAAGAAAAGACAAGAAAAGAAAAGAACCGA
>JAWWEV010000001.1:99158493-99236369 GCA_035583235.1 Hafferia zeledoni
AAAGAAAAGAAAAGAAAAGAAAAGAAAAGAAAAGAAAAGAAAAGAAAAGAAAAGAAAAGAAAAGAAAAGAAAGAAAACTTCTGAATTGCTTACCTTAAAAATTCTTAGTTTCCACCTCCTTGGACACCTATGTTATACTAAGATTTTAGCATGTTGAGGGTGTTATGTTTGTGTATAGCTTCATGACTTCTGTTTCTTTAACTGGCATGCTTTCCATATATTTATCCTGGGAAAATCTGGATGCACAATGTGCAAAGAAAATGTAAAAACTAGGAAACAGTGTTACAGTCAGTTTTTAATTTCCACTGCCTTCTGGTAAAATCTTCTTTGAAGGATTGTACCTTGCTTAATTTTCCAATTATCTATTTGTTCGCATGATGGAAAAGATGAAAAATAATTTTCTTTTGATGTGATGTAATTGCAGCGGTATTTTAGGGGAACTAATTTGGTATTATCTGATTATATTCTGACCATGGTCAAAACTAAGGCTGCAATTACTATTTAAAGAGACCAGGTTTAGTGGTTGTGTCATATCAAATACATTGCTTTTTCTACTCCGTTATTGTTAGATTGGCTTCTCTAAATTAGATGGTCTAATTCTGGAAAATTTGAATAGATGCAGGTGGACTTTTGTGTCAGCAAGGCCACACTTATTTAGTTGGATCACCATACATCTGCAAAAATTGATTCCATTCGTTGAATAGCACATTTTGAAAATGTCTTTTTAATTCATACTACTGCCAGGAGAAAGTAGAAAAACTTTGTTTTTTGAGCTCCTCCTTAACTAAGTGACAGTGCACCTGTACACGAACCTTCTTTCATTTTTTAAAGTGTTAATTGAATACTTAAGATTTTCCTGTCACATGTTAACAGTTTTAAGGTAGCTTAAATCTGTGGATAACAAGGGCTTAACTGTGTGCTGTCTGTTTGTACTCCTAAAAACAAGTGATGAAATACAATTAAATCATGCAATCCCACCATCTACTGGGTTGAATTTACATTTCATTTAAGGTCATGCTCAGTCTAAAAAAAATATATATATATACAGAATGGGTCAAATAAAACCCAGTCTTTTTACACAGGGGAAAAAAGCTTTGAGTTTGCTTCTGGTTAAGCAAATTGATGGAAAATAATCCTGTTAGAAAAGCTGGAGATCTGAATTTTTAAATTTGGGCCATAAAAGTTGATATAATCAAGAGATGAACTCTTGAGGAGTTATGCAAGTTAATCTTTTTTCTTTATTGTACACAGGTACCTAAGGATAAAACTGACCTGAAGGGAAGATCTGGGGGAAACTGGGGAGCTTGACTGTTCTTGCACCTGAGTAAGTGAAACTTATCTGGAAATGAGCTTTGCAAAATGTGAAAACCTTTAAATGTTTTCCAGCATCTCCATTCCTAATTGTAGTCTGTAACTTGAGACAATACCTTGTCTTTTCCATTGGCAAAGACTAGAAGGACTAGGACTATCTGTAGGAAGGGGAGGTTGTATAGAGCCTCCAGTGCTTTACAGGTTTTCTTTTTATTACTACCCTTATAGCACACAGATTATAAGCAAGATTTCTTGGTATTTTGGTGGTTTGCCTTTTTGGTTATTTATCTTCAGCCTAATTTCTGAGTTTCTTAAAGTTAAACTCGATTGTGCTGGTTTGTAATCAATAGTAAGTCACTGAGACTCAACAGAACTGAAGTCCTGGAACAGGCCAGCTTAAGGATGAGGCCATCAGAGGGTGAAGGCTGAGAAGATGACCTTGTGGTAACCTAATGGGATTGTCTTGGAAAGGGTGAATGCTCATGTCATGGTTTGTTTTTGTGAGACACAAGCTATTGTCTTGGTTGAGTTTGCTTCCACTAAATAGGACAGGGAGAGCGTTTCTTTGTCAGCTCAAGCACGGCACATGGCAGACATTCCTCGGCATCTGGAGTTCCTCAGTTCCAAACCCAGCCCACACAATTTTCTGAAAATACAGGAAAAATATTTTCCAGTTACCCACCTAGCTTTCTTTCCTGGCAATGCAAAAAGTATTCTGTTTACAAAAAATAATTTTACATGTCAGAAAGGTACTTTGATGTATTATGTAATATATAATGTATTTATTTAGTCATACATATTCATATATGGCATGCATGTAATATTAATGAGCAGATAAATATTGTATAGCATGAAACTTCTTTCTGCTGGTAGCATATTTTTAAAAATTGACAAGTTGATTGAGTTTTCTGAAACAATTTCTAGAGCTGAAGCCTTTCTTTCTGCTGGCATTTATTACGCTAGAAGAATTATCTTTGGTTTTGGAAAGCTGCAGTAATTTGAATATCCTTCCTGGAATCTACATTAAATTTTGCAAACAATAGTTATCAGCTGAGAGTCTCTCAATTTATAATCTGGTCTAAACTTGTTACCAGTGCTGTATATTCCAAATTTGTTCTGTGGTTTAATCATACTCTTGTACTGAATGCATGAACTTAGAAATTGATATCTGTCTGCATAAAAAAGTATGTTTCATTTTGCTAGAGTATTTGCTGTGTTTATCTCTTTGCAGTAGAATAGACAAAAAAGTCTCTCATTGCTTTTGATATTAAAGAGAATTAAGTATGCAACTTAAAAATATGCCAGACTTTGTGAGCTATACACACACACGACTTTAAATTCATTAGAAATGCAACGTGGCAGCATGTAGCATTATCATTCTTTGATTTGTAAGTTAGGTACTGAATCACAAATAATGCCTGAGACTATTATAGGTAATTGATTGCTTTCCTGTGCATTAGTAGTTCTCAGTGAAGTTCTGTTTCCTTGTCCTTGGTTTTAGGAATTAGGTCTGTGGACTAGAGAACTATGAGGTGTGAGGTTTATTAAAGAGAATGTCAGTATTCTTAAATGATAATGGCATGTTTTGAAGTCTCAGTTGGCTCAACAGCTTTGTTTTAAATCCAGAAGGAGCTTTGAGAGAGGTTTTTGCCTTGTTTCTTCTAACTTCTCTACTAACATGGAACAAATGTTTTCATTTATTTCCTGTGTTATCAGTCCTACTCTGCATATTTTAGTCTATTGCTTTTGACAGTGATGAAAGGCAGGTATTTCCTGACCTTTTGTATTTTGGGTACTACATAAGCTCAACTGTTCATTTTGGGAATATTTTCTTCTCCTGTCTTGTTCCTGTTTCCTTTTGGTTTTTTTGGGTTTTTTTGTTTTTTTTTGAAAGGCAGAACTAGAAGTTTCAGGTGCCACTGCAATGTTTTTGGAATTATAGTTCAGATTTTGTGCTTGTATACATGAAACAGGAGCATGGCCATACAAAAGAAAGGCAGTCATTCTACTGGGTTTGAGGATCTGTAGTGACTTCTGTCTTGACAAAGATACCATGTCAGTTTTATGTTACTTTTTACTTGAAATTTGTCCTTAATTGTTGTTTAATAAGGCAGAAGTCAAGAATTACTGAACTAAGGGATGGGGATAATCCAATTGAATTGTGCAGTCTGTTCCATTATGAATGTAGGATTGATCTCTAATTTAGGTGTTTTATCCAGTTTATTCTTTGGCAGTTACTGTAGTTGCTGCATCACCTACAGATTTTCTCATTCAGACTTGAGATGGAGTGCCCTGGGGCAAGATTTTCTCAGTTAAGCATGAAAATGACCTGGCCTTGGTTTTGAGAGCATCCTGTGTGCAGTAGTTCTTGTGCCTGATGTTCTGGAAAGGTGGATGGGTTTGAGCAAATCTACATCTGGGTTTGCAGTGAGACAGACATACCCACGCTGCAACCCTCTGTGGGCTGCATTATGTCCTTTGCCAGGGATTGGTAGGTATTAGTCCATTCCGTATGTAGAGGCTGAAGTGAAGCCAACTGGGACTGTTGCTGTCGCCTGCTGATAGTGTAGGATGAAGCTCTTCAACATCTTTCAGCAGTTAATTTCACCGAGATTGTTATAATTTTTGTAAATCACAGTGTATGGTTTCTGACAGGTTTTAAAGATGTCATATGCTCTGCTGTTCTTATAGTCTGGAAATCTCTAGGGATTTAAAACTTTCTCTACAGTATATCTCTCACAGAGACCAATTAAGTTTCTAATTAAAGCTCTATCAGCCTAGCATCTGCTGAAATGCTAAAAAAGTTGATGTTTGTTGAGATAAATAATATGAGGTTTTTTAATCTCATGAAAAAAATTTTGTTGAGGATTATTGGGGGGGGGTGTTTATATTTCTGAGAGGGTTTTTTGTTCACAAAGTGGTGTTTGAATAACGGAAGGTTTCAGTAGCTGAAATTTTAAATGAAAAGGAACAAAACCAATTTATTTAAACAATTTTGTTTGTTAAAATAGCATGTTCTCAGACAACCAGCAGAGCTGCAGTTGCAACCCTCCCCCATGCTTTCTGTCTTTGACAGACTTCTTATTTTGATCAGACCTAAAATGTTGATAAAATTATATCTTTCTGATTCGCCTGAAGCCAAGTGTCACAGCCTTTCACTGGCGTTTGGAAAGTTGTGTATCACTACATTTGAAAGGTACCAAAGTCCTGTGGTTGGCCTCAGCATTAAAATGTACAGACACTTCTCCTTTATGAGGCTGTAAACCAGATAATTCATCACTAGTGATGATCTGGAGGTAGATGTGGGCTTTTAAAGAACAATATGTTATTTACAAATTCCTTTGGCGGGGGAATGTTTGTTTTTAGGGATTTCTGGAGAGTGGAAGCCTATTATGGTGGTATTGTGTGTGTAATAAATCATGTACTTTGTCTAGGTTGGAGGGGGGATTTGTTTTGGTTTTTGTTTTAAGTCTAAGACCATTCAATCATTCTGCCATAGTAACAAGTAGCATCCTCTCTGCAAGCACAGAAGAGAAGGGAAAACATTCTTTTTTTAAATTTTTGCAGTGTAATATTCTCACTGTCTATGTAAATAAATGATAGTGTGTCACACAATTCACATGAACAGCAATGCAACTGTACTGCTGTTGTCTGCCCAAATAACAAGAAATGAGAAAGAAAGAGGGGGTGACAAGGGGGATCTGTATTGGAGATGGGCACTGTGGTGTGAATAAATTGACACTGTGGTTTTATGGGGTGGGACACTCATTACAGGAGGCTTCATCTGTTTACTGCTCTCTCATATTTAGAAAGCATCTTTAGGGATCCTTTTTGCAAACCAGCTCATGCAGGAACTGGCAAAACAGAAGCAATTAGTGGTGTAATCTCAAAGGGAATCTCAAGCTTCCCTCTAAGTGCAATGATTAAATCCACTAAAATGATAACCATTGCTGCCAAGAACTCCTGTAATTGGTCACTAATGTATTTTGTTGTAGCAGTCGATAACTACTGCATTTCATGCACATAATTAGTAATGCATACACGTTTGGTCAGTAAAATTGAAAATCCTGATAACCGAGAGTTGAGGGGGTGGGAAGGAACACAGAGCTGGAGAACTGAAATACTGCTCTGTTGATAGTACCTAACTAGAACTGTGTGCTTCAACAAAACAAGTGTCCTACTGTGCTGGAATACAAATGGGCTGTCTGTGGCAGGATATAGCAAAGACATTTGGCAGAGGGGGATTTGAAAGCTTCTGGCATAATGTAATTGAATTGGCCATTTCTTTAAAGACACAGCAAATTGTTTGCTGCAGCATTCATCATCATAAGGAAGGTCAGACAGCTTGCCAAACATATGATATTCATAATAAAAAGTAAAACGGTGACGCTTATATTTAAACACAAATCATGTTATCATGTTTGTAAAAGCTGGGGAAATGAATGGGAATATTTTTGGTGGTGCTGAGGCATTAGTAATCTAAGAATGTAATTCAAGAGGGGGAAAGCATATAGGCAGAGAAAAGACCCGCAAGGGAATTCAGCTACTGAGCAGCATATGATCCCCCTGATTTGAGAGTAGTAGGTGTTTTGGCAGGATATTGCTGACTCTCTCTTCTGATCACTTAAGGGAATATTAGCTTGTATGATCCTGTTTTTTCCCTTTTAAGAAAACAAAGGGAAAAATAACGAAGAAGGACTCGAGTCTTTAAAAAGTGACAAAATTTGAACTGAAGCGTTGGCGGGGTTTTTTTGTTAATCAGTTAAGCTGTGACAAAATAAGATGATGCAACAACCTGCAGCATATCTGAAATGTGATATGAAATGCTCAGTATTGGTACACTGGGAAACCCCTCTTGAGTCACATCCAGAACACTGAACGTAAATCGCACAGTGACGGGGGCTTTGGCCCATGCAGTGATGCCTCTGCAAATGAGTGGCTGTTAGCTTTGAGGTTCCAACACATTCAGGAGACTGGCATTTTGATTTCTTGCACCACTGCACCACTGATAGGGTTGGAAATGGGAATCAAAATAATTAGATTGGATATATAGATCCCAGCAAACCAGCCAAGAAAGTGGCTGGGCTGGGGAGGGCTGCTCTGAATTCTTAAACATGCCGGTGCTTTTTTTATGAGAGTGTGAGGATGGAAGGAATAAACTAGAGTGCAGATGCTCACCATTTATATTCAAAGCATGTAAGAAAATAATTGAATATATGCTTCCTTCTATTAAAGCCTGTTAAAATCAGTAATAAAATACATTAGTGTTATATTAAAAAGGGAGCACAGATTTTCAGGTAATATATCTTTGTTGTATGCATAGTATACAGACAAGGAGACTGGAAAGTTGTCTTTTATATTATCCAAGGCATTCCTCCTTCCTCATCAGGATTATTCCGGCCAGTGCATTTTCTGTTATGTTGTCCAGCAGCAGCTTTGCAGTATTCCCTCTGGCAGTTTTTTTTACAGGCCAAGAGTCTCTCCCCTTGAGAACGCCTTTCCTGCTTAGTCACTCAGTATTTTTCATGTAAAAAAACCTAACAAAAACAAACCACTTAAAAAAACCCCACTTTCCATGTACACCTTCCTGAGTTTCCATAGCTGATAGAAAATGTCTTCCTTTTTCTGCCATGCAGATTCCTCCTTTAGATATTTGTAAACTATGATCCCACTTTCTTTTTGCCCCAGTTTAGCATTTTTAACCTGTACAACATGTATCTCTCGGTCTTTACTCCAATGTCAGTTCTTCATGTATTCACTTTTGAGAGACCCCTCTTCATTTAATCAGGAGATTCAGGAGTCCAGGTCCTCCAAAACCGATAGAGAATGTATGTTTTTCTCTGTTAGCATGATTTCTGATTCTTTTTGTTTTTTAAATTCTACTCTGTAGCTTGACTGCCCAGAATATCTCCTTCTTAATTTGTGTCTCAATGTCCCTTCCTTCTCTATCTTCCCTATTACTGATTTTGTCATACCAAACTTCTTACATCTTGCGTTTTCCCAAGTAATATCTCTGTTGCTTTCCATTTGTATTTCTGTGTTTCCTTTTATTTCATTGAATCAAAGTCCTTCTTGCCTCTGTAACTTCTAATCTATCTAGTCAATGTTCAGCATCAATTTAAAATAGCCTTTTGGTTTGTGTGCACATCTGTGATGAGGAAGGCAGTGGGTGTAGTATCTCCTGTGCTTTGAAGCCAGATGCACAGGGCTGTGTCTCTGGTAATACTGTATGATAATAACACATGCTGAAGTACTTGCCAAATTTTGCAGAAGCCTGTCCAGGATGCTGTCCCTAAAATACTCAATCCATTTGTTAGCAAATACAGCAGTTATTGGCTCCACTTGTAGCCACTGGAAAAAGCTCTGTTGAGCTGTTTCTCCAGGAGAATTTAGATGTTAGATTTCTTCTTGTGCTCTTTGGTTCATTATTTCACATTACCCTACTCAGTTGTAAAGATAGTTATGAGGAATAGCAAAGCAATGCCTTGTTTTGGTCTGTGCAAGCCCATAACACCTACAGCTCCTTCACAAGTTGTCATCTGTGTATCTCGAAGGTGCACTGGCCATATTGTGCAGCTTGCACATAAGTCTCCTGTTCAGTGTGATACGATGTTTTCATGTAAGATTGTGATACTAGCAAATAAAAAGGGTATTTACTATCCATATGGAATGGATGATAAATAGCTCCTATGGAGGTGCAGTGTGGAGGAGCAGTACTCACACCAGCAGCTGAGCGAGTTTGGATTTATGGGGAGATAGTTTGGTATTTCTGCAGGAGCTAATCTTTCAGGCAGAAAACTGATAAAATCCACCATGTTTTGTTAAAAGTAGATTGAAATTGTGAGTTGGTCATCATCATCTGGTAATAACCATGTGAATATTTATGCTTTGAGAAGGCTCTTTTGTTTGGATGTT
Organism: Hafferia zeledoni; assembly: GCA_035583235.1. Taxonomy (NCBI): domain Eukaryota; kingdom Metazoa; phylum Chordata; class Aves; order Passeriformes; family Thamnophilidae; genus Hafferia; species Hafferia zeledoni. The sequence goes on from JAWWEV010000001.1 coordinate 99,166,720, forward strand.
ATGGAACTAAAAAGATGCTTTGGAAATAAGAGAGAAGAATTCAAACAGGAAACTGAGTTTATTTCCCTGATATTCTTAGCTATTTTAAGGCTGGCAGAACTGATGAAGTTGAGATGAGGAATTTTCCTTTAGCTGAAATTTTGCATCCTGCTCAGATGAATTTCTAAAATACAGATTTCTTTTGGTGTTTCAAAGTTACATTTAATGCAAGAATTGCACGTTCGAATTTCAAAACCTGTGTTATTGAGGAAACCCAGTTAGGTAATATAGATGTTTCTTGATGAATTCATGCTTATTAAGGCCTTCAGTTAAGGTTCAGGCTTTCATACATGCAGATTATTTAGTTCAGATGATGGTCATAGGTTTCTGGAGGACAGTTGCAACACAGTAGTTACTGTGCAAGAAACTGAAAAAATAATATAGTAATTTGTCCTGCTCCAAAGGTTAGCTCTTAAAACACACAGGTCACTTAAGAGTGCAGTAAGGACTGACCAGTGTTGAAAGTTTATTTGAATGCTTGGCACTGTTGTTTTATATAGGGAGTTTGGCAAAGAAATCTTATTTTGGTTTTTAATAAATTTTTCCTTGACCTTTATCTGCAGTGAAATTGGCTGGCAGCATCACTGCAGGTCTAAATGCAACATTTTATTTATGGCATTAATTTTATAGAAGAGCAAATGGAGTCTGGAGAAAAGAAGAAATAGAAAGAAGAAAGCTCCTTAGCTTTTTGAGGTTAATAACTTGCTGAATGTGAATGAGTGCAAATGCCACTGACTTGAACAAAGAAGTCGACTTCAATATCTTGAGCAGGTCTAAGAGGAATGCAACATTTGAACCCCCACGTTCTGACTACTGCCATTCAGACAGCAGTAGAGCAGTATATTACACAGGTAACATTTTCTGTACCTGTTAGTGTGTTAATTGCCATTAAATATTTCCTGTTCCAATGTATAAATAACCCCCTGTGATATGAATTCTAGGTAATGGAAACACTTTTCATATTTCAGCACCACAGTATAGCATTTGTTTTATTTAGGAGACCTGCGGATGTATTTAATCCTCTATTAGAAGTTATTAAAATCATACGATATAAACATGAGGACGTGCCAGACGGCTAATTGTGCTGTAACTGAGAACAAACTGGGCTGTTTCTTCCTTGTGAGGAAGGCTTTTCTATGCTTCTTCTTGTCTTATTCTTGGTTATTGATACCACGTTTATGTCCTTCTACAATAATCTTTAGAACTAATAATGTTCAGTGAGTATCTTAGCCCTGGCAACTTTTCACTGCCAGTGCACATTATATGGTATGATTTCTTTTGCTGTACAGCTAATGAACTCAGCTCATTATTCTCTGTTGACTTTGCTTTTGAAGGCCATTGAAAAACAGGTAAAAGAATATTAAAATTATTTTTCTTTTTCTGATGTCTTAGGCCAACACTTAGAAACATGATGAGTGGTTGCCTCTCGTGAGATACCTTACCATCAAGGAAATTTCTAGATTCTTCCTGAGCTGGTGAGGAAGTTTCATTTACACACAAACTCAGCTGTAAAGAATTAGTTTGTTTAAAAAATAAATATTGTGGCTGTGTAGGACTCAATTTTACCAAAGGATGTGGAAAATACTTTTGTGATTTTGGAAAAAGAAAATCCATTGTTTTTCTGTGTTCTTAGGGGAATGTGTTTTTGAAACTTGCTTTGTTACTGTAGCAAGTTTTTTAGATTTTCAAAGCATTAGTCCTTAAGTGAATAATACCCTTCTGCCACCCATGTATTGTTTGGGAAAATTAGGCTTGTTTAGGAAATGATAAGTGACAGCACGGATATCTTAGCTCCTTATCTTGGGAAGTGCTCCCCTTATTTTCCTTTTCCGTGCCCCTCTCCAGGAACAAAAGCAATACAAAAATGCAGATGTTGAAAGGCACGAAAATGTACTTAAAGTATTTTCCTTCTGTCTTGGAACAATGGTTGCTGACAGCAGAAGGCTTGCTTGCTTGTTAAAATTAGATTTGAATCATCAGTGTAATAGCAGTAGGAAATTGTAGGATGGAAAGGTGCCAGGAAGCTTATCTATATCTGCATTTTCAGAACACATAAGGTGGGCCCCAAATGACTTTAGCTGTCTTCTCAGTGGAGTGAACTTGCCTTATATGACAAGTACTGGTTAAGGATCCTTAAAACAAAATATTTTGTACTTGAGCAGAGGCCGTTGAGGTGAGATCCCAAGAACAGACACAAGCACGACTTTTCAAGACGGCTGTTACAACTTAGGCTTCCGAAGACTGTGTTTCTTGTTTGTTCCTTACATCACATTTTAATTGGGCCCACTCTCATTACCTCTTACCATTTTCCTGGACTGGGATTAAAAAAAGTCTGTGTTTTGGGGCTTGGTTTATTGGATTTTGTGATTGTAAAAACAGTGGAAAGTTTTCATAAGCTAGCTGTGAATAAATCAGAGGATGATGCTTGCTCTGAAGTTGCATCAGAGTCAGCATCATTCTGGCTTATTCTGTTCCTCCTCAGCTGTTTTAAGGCAGTCCAGTGCCCAGTTGCTTCCTTTATGTAGTTATTATGTGTTGGCTTTGCAGTAACCCAAGCTATGGAAGACAGTGACCTCTCCATGCACCTTAAAACCATTCACAGAAATGGTTGTAATTCTGCTGATGCAGAATGCAGCTGCCCATTTAAATCTCTTTTTCTTACAGAGGGGCTGCTTATGTCTCTGCTGTGTACTGGCTTCTATTTAATTTCTAGTGTGGTTTTTGCGCTATTTCCATAAGCAGCTTAGTTCCTGATTACTTCAGGGAGTGCTTTGCATGATATAATGGTAATTGATATCAGCTGAAGTGCTAAAGCTACCAGTCCCCTAATTTAAATTAGTGCCAGTCGGAGATGGGAGAGCCGAAAGCAGGATTGTACATGGGAGAGGACTGTGCTTCTGAAAATTGTTTAGTTTGTTCTCATAACAGAGTAAGAATTTTCTGACCTTCAGGTCATACAGTTATTCTTGTCCTGGGTGGCAAAGGAAAATAAAAGTGGTTGTGAAGGGACGATCAAGGAGGAATTTTAGTTTAAGTGTTTAATGGTATTTAGTGCATTACTGTTCTCTTCATCAGTGCTATGAATGCAATCAGACATATTTTAAAATAAATCTACATAAATAACTGGGTTATAATAATGCAGCATTGGTTTATGTCTTTTTATATCATTTGTTTACATCTACTCCGTTTAACACTCTCTTTGTTGTATGTATGTATCCATCTATCTGTGTGTATCTGGAGTTTATATATGTAATGTTTATTTTATGGAGAAATAAGCAATTCTACAGATGGACTGTATTGTTTATAGGTATTATTTAATTGTTGGCAAATATTTGGAAGGCGCAGGACCACCATAGTTTCATGAGACTGCTGTAGCATATTTGATGGGTACCCAAGAGAAAACTGAAAGCATCGCCTGAGCATGAGTGGCCGTCTTGACTTGACCTGCTTGTGTGTCCAGCTTTTAGACTGCAGTCCCTCCTCCTGCACTTATACCAACTGGAAGAACAGTGGGTTATGTGAAAGATTTGCCTGGAAGTTGCTGGTGTATTTGTGATTGGAAAAGGGGATAGGGTGTGATTTGGTTTTTTCCCCAGAGTCCTTACAGGCCTGGTAGAATGATGTACTGTCAGGTAGGCTTCAGGTCACTCAGGTGAAGATGATGGTGGTTTGTAGTTGTTCTTTGCTGTATAGTGACTCAATTATTTATTGTTATATCTTTGCTAATTAAATTAATTGCTTGTCTTCTCTCTGGTACTGTATTGTATTTGTAGACAGTTATTTCCCACATTTCTCAACAGGGACGAGAGCCTTCCCTTAAATAGCACAGATACTTGTATTACACAGATCCTTCTTGTAATTGTTCTTCCTATTTGTCTTATAGCTGTCTATAAAAGTATGTAAATCTAATTTAGAATATTAAGGGGTTTATGGCCTTAATACTTACATTTTAGTTCAATGCCATGCAGTGTGATATTTCATGTATTCTTAATCATACTGTTAGCCAGTATCATCTTTAAACATACTTCATGTCCCTTGGGTGTCTACCTACCATCTGTTACTTTATCCCATTAGATTTCCATCAGATTTCCCATTTTTTCTCCAACATACTGTGCTGAAAAAACCCTCCTTATAGTTTCCCTCACTGATCTCCCAGTTTAGTCTTAATTACACAGCTCATCAGATTATGATTATTTTTTTCTATTTCTCACCTCCCGGCACTTTCCAGTATGACCAAAAGCGTGTACTGGCAGACAATTCCCTTCATTTCTGCTCACAGGTATTTACATGAGTGTACAAGATTCTTCTGAGCACTGTTTTCTGTTCCATTCCTTTCCATGGTGGGTGTAAAGACTTACGTGGTGCCCAGTTCTTCACAACTTCACTAGCCCTCTTGGCTTTCACTTCCTCCTTTGGACCAAGGAAATCCTACTCTTTGTAGTTGACCTGAGCCGGTTCAAAAGCAGAGGCTCCAAAGGTCCCGTCCTGCCCTCTTCCCCCTTCTCCTTGACCTGTGCTCCTGCTCCCAGGGCACTGTCAGCTCTGTCCTCATGCTGAAAAATTTGAGGGGAACTTCCAGTTAGCTCAGCAGTCTGATCCAGACCCTGTCCCTGACACATGGCAACAGAAGGATCTTAAATAAGCTTAGGCTGGCTATTAATACACAGTGCTGAGTCACTGCTGAAATGCTCTACTTTGCTGTGCACCTTTTTAAAGCAAACTATTGCCATAGCTGGTCTGCCTAGGACAGGCAGTAAATCGCTGTCCTGGGCCATTGAATGATGAGCAACTCAGCTGTTTGTGTGGAGAGGCAAGGTCAGCATCTGTGGAGAATTCCCTCAGTGGGGGTCTGCAGCCACCCTGCTTCCACTCGAGCATTACTGCCCAAACCAAAACCTGAGAAAATGCTCTCCCGGCAAAGAAAGTAGCTGTTTTCTTTAAAACCTGTGAGAAATGAAGTATTCTGGGAAGATGTATGAGAATTATTTACAAACCTGGTGACAATTCCAAGCCACTGAGAGAGCACGTTTGCTGTTAACTGACATTAATCAACATTCCTGCATGGGGGACTGCTGTTTTATAGAGTGGGAAGGGATTCGTCCATTCACTGCTCATTTTTTGTATTGCTGGACGAAAGCTTGCCTTATAAAACAGCATGTTTTCATGGCTAATGAGCTCAGCCAGCCCTTGGTTTCTCTCCATGTACTACAGGAAATAAACCGTATGGAACATTACTGTGGAATATTTAGATTCATTTATAAATACAAAGATTCATGTGTACAAATTGGCTTCAGTCTTAATTGATTTAGAATACTTGATTAGACAACACAGCTGAGCCAATGTAACTCTTGCTGCTGCTGAGAGAGGTGGTTCAGCCTTTGCTTTTGTCTTCCTGTCCCTTCTAGCCATATGGTGCTTGTCTGACTCCTCAGTCCACTGCTGAACTCCTTCCCTGCTGGAAGAGATCAAGCCATTTTATCTGGTTGGATGGTATGATACAGGTGTAAGGAACTGTGCACTTCGTTTTTGGAAATGACATTTCACCAGAAGGTTTTCAGGTCTATTGAGAAAACCTACAGTACCAAGGGGCGTGAGCCAGATCACCATTTCTGCTTACTGTTTTGATCAAGAAAATGAGAAGTTTGTTTTTTTCATATATCTTCTGTGTTATATTTTTAGATGCTACCACCTGCAAGTGATAAAAGAGTCCCATGGCAAAAAAAAAAAAAAAAAAAAAAGAATGGCATGATTGATAAAGCTGTGGTTTTACATACTTTGAATTTTAGTGGAGTGAGGAGACTTTCTACCCTTAAACTTATGCTATCGTGCATTTCAAAATAAAAGATACTAAAAAAATGCCTTGCTGCATGAATACTTGGCAAAAAAACAAGACTTGTTATTTTACCCAGTAAAAATCAGTGGCTACAGAATGAAAGTGTTCTTCACCAGCTAATCACATAGAACAGGGCTATGTTTCAGTAGTTTTGGTGGCTGATGAGGGCATCACATGTTTGAAGTGCTGGTGCTCTGCTTGTGTTTATTCAGACTTTGTCTTCTGGCATTCTGCAAGGCTGGCCAGAGTCATCTCTGGTGTACTGCCATCCTTTACATTAGGCCCATTGCAAAGCATTGTGACATGTAGTAATTTTGGAAAAGAGTTACAGAGTTTTCAGCATTAGGAATGATGTATTAGGGTACCATTTTGATTTAACAGCCTTGGTGAGCTTGTGTGAAAGTGGAAATGCAAAGGTTGCAGGGCCAAACCTAATGCTTGTACTCAAGAGCTGGAGCAGGTATTGAGTTGGGGAAGAAATATCTTGTGTTGCCTGATTTCAGCTGCTGCTGTTTGCCCAGCGTGGGAGCAGCAGTGGGGGGTGGTGGGAGCTGCCTATGGCCCAGGGAGACAGGCAGTAGGAAGGGAGAAGTCAGAGCAAAATTGTGCCTCTGGCTGGAAAAAGCAAAGGAGAGGTGATGCCTCAGATTTCAACAGCTCAGCTGTGCTTTTCTCATATTTAGGTTTTCTTCAGACTTATTAGGATTTTCATACATGTGTTATCTCCTTGTCTGTTCTACTGTTTTCTGTAGAGAAAGGAAACTTCTTGGGTGTAGTGGTACAAACATAGTATTGACAGCGCTCCTGTATTTGGGATTCCTGACCATTGGCACTCTGACGAAATTGCTTAGAGCTGACCTAAATGATTACCTGAGGTGACAGGATTGTACTGCTATCCCTTGTGGGCCAGCCTCTGGAAAGAGATGTAGTGAATTAAACGTGCCTTGCACTGGCAGAGGGAAGGCAGTGGGCTGCACTGAGCCAGAGGTGTGTGGACTTTGGTGGCTTCAGGGAATCATCTCCTGTTTGTGCAGCCCCCGGCCGGGGGAAAAGCAGCCCAGTGCAGCACTCTCATGCCAGGCAAACAGAAGCCATCAGAAGTGGCCAAATGGGGGTACATGTCGCCCACTTACTGGACTTCCTCTGGGCCTGGCTGTGTGAGCTGACAGGGCTACCTGCCCACTGGGGTCTGGGTGGAGGCTGAGTTCATGTTGAAGCAAAGATCGAGGGCTGGGTGGGAAGCATATGCAGGCCAGCGGGGGACTTCAGCAAGTAGAGGGGTTTAGTAGTCTCTGTTGACGTAACCTAAATGAGATTTTTTTTCTCCAGCAGCTTTGAGTATAGCTAAGTCTGTACATATTTTGCTGAGACTGAAAAGGCATTCCCCTGCGTCCAGGACTTCTTGCTGCCCAGTTTTGAAACACTGCTGCAAAACAGGGAGGTTTACAAAACTGACAAGAAAGTGGATTCTAATAGAAGACAAAGGTAAATCTAAGTATAGATTTACTTAGAAGCCATGGCTTCTTGCTTCATATCTAGGGACAGACGGTTCTATTCTTAAGCTTTTTGCAGTCTTGAATATCCAGATTTATACAGTGTACAGAGTTGGGGTGCTCAGTGGTTTTGACACTCTGATCCCTTAAGAATTATTTCACAGAGGTTATTTACTTACAGCCTCACGTATGTGTGGGCATACAGGTGCATACATACCTGTGCCCAACGCAATGATAATCGCTTTCTGCCCATACGGATCACAAGGTTTGGAGACATTGTCCGCACAGGGCAGCGCAAAAGCTCCGCACAGGTTCTGCAAAAGCAGAGTATGTTCTCACAGTGACAGTTTATTTTGGTAAACACAAAACCATGAGGAAACAGCATTGTGTCATGAGTCCATAAGGTTTTGCACAGATGAAGGGTCGTGCTGCCCAGGAATATGGATGTGTTCACATTGAGGTCTCTCCATCCATCCGTCTGTCCATCCATCCCTCCCTCCCTCCCTCCCCAGCCCCAGCTCAGCAGATGAGCCAGGGATGGCTGTGGTTATACCTGTCTGCAGGTGGTGGGTTGTTTTTCCCTCCGGTCGCTGCAGGCACGGAAGGGAGCAGCAGCTTATCAAGCACTTCAGTCTGGTTTGCTGAGTGTAACAGCTTATGAGAAAATGGCTGCCTTGTTTTCCAGCTGTGTACCAGGGACGGCCACGCAGGAGAAAATGAGGATCTGAGCATGAGAAGCCTCTCAGCAGTTTCCCAGGCCATTTAACATTTATAAATACACTATGAAGGATCCTTTTTCTTTCCAGGTATCTGCCTTGCTTTAGTCCTTGCAGGTTTTCTGTTCAATTCAGTGTGGTGGGAGGAGGGGCAGAAAAGAGGCATTCCAAACCCTCACCAGTGCTCCCAGGGAATCCTTTCCAGATGGGGATGTGCACACACCTGTATCTCATCTCTCTCTATATGCACATATAAATGCATGTATATACAAGGTGAGACTTCAAGCCTGAAATTTTGTTTTCTAAGGTGTTGGAATCACTTGCTTTTTAGTGATTATATTAATGAAGTCATGTTTTCTTAAGTATTTAATGCTTCTAAAACCAACTTTATTCATTTTCTCACCATCTGAGTGGCACAGCATTGCATTATAGGCAGACATTATTTGTTGTGAAAAAGAAATGCATACAACTCAACACTGAAGTATGTCTAGGCCAAGAAGGTTTTATTATTAATAGAGAAATGATCTGCACAAAACAATTCCCCCTGAATAACCCACTATAAAATTATCTGCTGTTCAAATTCATTATGCCATTATTAAGTTATTTAACAAATTGTTCTAGCTTTTTGCAGCAGTTTGTTTCCTTCCATTCTTCAAATGTTCTTGATTCTTCAATGAATTCATTCTCCCAGTCCTGTTGGAAAAGGCAGAAGTGGCATAAGGAATTATAAACTCTTAAGAGATCGAGAAAGTCACTTACTTGGAGTATCATGGAAAGTCTTTTAAAAGGAGCCATTAGCTCCTTTGGCAATTGGGCCTTTAATATAAACTACTGTCTCATAAATTCTGGTAGATTTAGCTGTGCTGGTTTAAGATGTGACAATCCTCTGTTGTATTCATCTGCTGGGCTTAATCCTTCATCAACTGCTCAGGCAAATGCAATCTAGCCTGCCTGTGCCTGGAAACGGTGCCTCTGGTATCATGTAACCCCTTCTGCCTGGTAGGTCCTGCCTGGGGACTCCTAGGGCTGAAACACCAGAGCCCTTAACAGCCAGGCTCCTAATCATCTGCATCTGTTTATGGTAATAAGGGGGAGAAAAAAAGAGGGGGAAAAAACCAACCAAACAAAAATTCCAGTCAGAGCCAGGCATATTGTCTTTAACTGTGGGCTTTCCTACCAGCTTCCACCAGTGTTCCAAAAGTGTTATTTTCAAGTAGCTACTAGCAATATCAGTGTTGTGGCACAGGTGTACATAGGTTTCTTCTATTCCCTTGAGTGGACTTTTCCTTTTCTTTCCTGTCATCCCTTTAACACAGAAGTGCAATAGGTTTTTCTGCAAGGCTGATGTTGCTTTTGAGCATAATCACAATTTATGCAGCCCAAATCAGAGTTAAAGAAAAAGGCGGTGCACTTTCTGTATTTTCTAATGAAGAGTTGTAGAGAGAGACAAATTTTCATAGAATCATAGAGTGTTAAGGGGTTGGGATGGACCTTAAAGATCATCTAGTCCCAACCCCCACCCCCTGCCATGGGTAGTGTCATGTCCCACTAGACCAGGCTGCTTAAGGTCTTATCCAGTCTGGCCTTGTACACTGCCAGGGTTGTGGCTCCCTTCTCAGTTAAATATAGCACTGTGAGACCTGTGCTAGAACACCTCTGTTTCTCTGGGTGCTACACTGCATATCAGTTTCAAGGCTGACAGTGCCCATGTCATGCTATCCCTCTTCCATAGGTCAGCTGTGCTGCCTCAGTATCTCTGCAAGCCCAGGGAAAACACTTCACACTGCAGCTGTACCAGTCTCAAACAGAAGATGTGTTCTTGTGAATCAAACTCGCACTGTCTTTCGTTTGTATTCTTTAAAACTGTCAAGATAACTTTTTTTTTTTCCTGGTTGGGGAACAAAAAGGCTTTTTTCAAAGAAAAACACATTCAAATTGTGTATATACCAAAGGAATAGGAGGAGTACTATTGTACGAGATACTACAGTTTGTTTCACATTTATTCTTCTGCTGTTGTTTCTTTACTAACACCTGGAGCAGAGTAGTCTGCAAATAGAAAGACAACTGCAGGTTTTGTTTTGAAAAGTCCTTTGGAAAGAGTACCTGTTTCATATTGCTGTGCCAGCATGGAAGCTGGCAGAGCTGCCCCTTCCCTCTGAGCAAGGCTCCACTGCAGTGCTTTTTGGAAAGGCTTGTTACCAGACTGCCTGCTTTTATTATGTCCCTTATTTTGGATGGGTCCCACAAGGTCTGTGACAACAGGAATTTGGGCAGAGTGCGATGGGCTGATCAGGTGACTCTAGGAGGTATCCACTATAAAACAAAGAAGAACAAATCATTTCATTAAAAGTGCTGAGCAGTGTTTGTTTATTGGCTGCAACAGCACTGCACAGTGTGAGGTTTTCTAGAGAAGCCCAAGTTTGCATGGTTAGCAAAACTGTGCAGGTTTTCCATGGTGTTGTTTTACCTGGGCCAGTCATACTTTACTCCAGGAAAAATGTGGAACATAGCATGTCATGCAGTACTCAAGCTAGTATGAGTCTGTCCTCTGCAGTGTGGCCTGGAGATGTATTCATTGTGTTGTTCTGTTTTTCATCCCAATACATCCATCCCTATCTCTGATTTTATTCTTAAATTATAACTTCTAGGGACAGGGATTATCTTATCTCTTTTTTCATCTGAAGTTTTCTAGATTTTAATATATTCATGCATATAAGATTCATGGTTAGCATTCCTAGGCAGCAGTTTAATAGAAATAATGATAATTTATTAAGGCTTCCTGTCTCCTGTTATGTCTTGAAAACAGCTGACTGGATTGGCTGCTTCTGAGCTTCTTTATACTGATATTCACTGGCTTGTAATACTGAAGAGAAGAATAAATAATTCAGATGGGGCTAGGAGTTTTTGTTTGTTTTTCTAAAAATGTAGCAACAAAGTGGGTTAAGCATTAGGCCATCTAATGCAATTCCAAATATTTTAAAAATAGAAAACTTACGAGATAGTGTTATTGATGTTTTGTCTTGCTGAATAAATATTTCAATGGACTGATAATGTGGAGCTGCTCTGGAGAGATGTCTGCTAGCATTTTTGTTATACAGCATGAATACTAGGCTGATGATATTAGGCACTAAACCTGACCCACTGCAAAATGTTCTAAAAATAGAGCAGCTTTCATAGTCCTTTATTCTTATATACCTTCTCTCGTTCCACACAATCATACCTAGAACTCAGCAGCTTGCTTTGCTGGCCTGACATGCACACTGCTTTATTTTTCAATTTCATCAATAATAGGCTTTTCCCAGCATGTAATAGTTGCTACACTGACATAATGATGGTTACTCCTTATTCACACAAAAAATCTAATGAAATCTCTCTACAGTTTCCAGTCTTTACGGTGGGATTATAGAAATGTATAAAATTATTCAGATTAATAGTTTTAATTTCTCAGCACTGTATTCCAGTTTTTCTTGAAATAGAGTATATATTTGCAGTGCTACTTTAGAGTGTAATGAGTCTGATATATATGTCCACTGGCTTCTGTGTTAGCTGGACTGTGAAGTGATAAGTATACTGGGTGCATTCTGATTTCCATAGAGAGGGGAAGAGAAAAATGGAGCTCTCTCCAGGACTTGTAAACCCTCTTCAAGAGTATCATGGCCAGAAAAAGGGTAGGAAACACCACATATGCCTTTGTCATTTGTACCTAGTGCTGTTTGGGAGACAGTGGGTCCTTGATGGCAAAAGCAGTGCTTTCTATGTGTATGCATGGCATCTCTGCTAGGCCAGAAGCAGCTCTCCAATGGAGACAGGTCATCAGATCTGAAGGTCAGACCTACTTAAATTCTGGCCACCGGAGTTTAAGCTGAAGTTGATGTTATTCCTCCTTGCCTGTCCGTTTTGCCAGTGAAGTACCATCTGTCAGCATCACTTGCTTTGGTGGAAACTACTTTTCACAGCTGATACCTCGTCCAAGGCTAAAGGTTCTTAACACCTTTTGGCCCCAGCAGCATATCCACGTGAGCCTCGTGTTGTTAGCAGCAGGTAGCTGAAGGCTTTTTGGTTTGTATGGTTGTAGTTTCAGAAAGGAATAGGCTTTGTTATGTTGTTTGTGCAGAAGTACAAAAGATTTCATTTCAAAAGGTGGCATAAATCTACTTTAAGTAAAAAGTGGCCACTTCTCTTAAAATGTAGCTACCCAGGATGCTTTATTAAAGCATGCTTTTGGGAGAGGTTCTGTTTGTTGGTACTTCATTAGTTCTGAACCTATGAGAAAATAAAACTGAATTGCAATCTTTTTTCTGGGGCATAGAGTTTTAAACTAAGGACTGTGGTGTTCCACCCTTCAAGAGGAAGGGAACACCCAAGAAGGGGGCACCAAGTAGATGCTTGTTGTCAAAAGGTATGACAAAAGTCAGAGACTATGCTAAAGGTTACAAAGTTTTATTAGTAAATGACATACTTGGCATGGAAATTTGTATAAATTTGTCCCTGATCTCCTAGAACGAGCAGTGAGTATAGATAAAGGGATAGGGTGAAAGGGAAGAGAGAGATATGAATTAAAGAGAGGGGGAGAGAAAGAAAGGAGAAAAAGAAGGAGGAGATCATCAGTCCTGGTTCCAGCATGAATCCACCTGATGGGATGTCCAGGGCCCTGAGAGGGCACGTGTGGATAGGCTTTGTTAGGGTGTCTTTTTATAGCTCAGTTTCCCTGCCCTGGAGATCAGTCTCTCCCTTTCTATGCAAATTAGTTGCGAGGTGCAGACCATTCTAGACCTTTCTGAAAATGGGTCCAGGGCTTGATCCCACCCCTGTTGTCCGTGCCTGCTTTGCAACCTCATTCCTGTGCTTGCGCTGTACTGTGTTGTGCTTATCTCCTTGAGCCAGAACAAGGATGTTTGTCCCAGGAAGATGCTGCCTCTACTTCTCCAGCCTCCTTCTCCAGCCACATCCTATCCTTTGTCATAGTGTGTTATTACAAACAATTCTTGGTTGTTACTACCAACAGTCCTTGGCTGGCTCTACAGCTGTTGGTGTTTGAGACATACAGACATACACATTAGCTCCTTATCTTCTAGGCTTCTACAAGGACACATGAGCAACTTACTCTAGGCTAGCAAGTTATTTCATGTTGAGGAATCAGTGCTATGTTAATTTGTGCAACTTTTTATGTGCCATGGGTGTAGAATATCTTCACAGATACAGATCTCTCTTCCTACAGGTAGTAAGTTACAGGATGTCTACAGAACCTCAGTTATTAAGCCTTAAGATGCAGGGACCCAACTTAGGGAGTCATACTTGCTGTCAGTGATAATCACAGCTGTACCCATGCACAATAGACAAAGAACATACAATTTCCCAATTGTGACAAGGAGCAGATTGAAATATTTTATCACAGATGTTCTGAGGAAAGGTATCTTCCCGCCTTTCTGATAATTGGGCAGTTAAAAGTTGTTTTTATTGTTAAATTGGATAAATGTGATCTGGAAGTAGCGGAACTGGAAAGCATCAAACACAGTAATGTCGCTAGAATTGGTTTTCACACTAAGACTTGTAGACCTGGATTTGGACCTCAAATTCACCAGTGAAAATCTGGAAGAGCTTCATCTGTAATTTATTTGAGTCTTTTCAGACATACTTTGCTGGAACTGAGAGAAGCCTCAGCCAACCCACTCCAGGCTAAATGGTTCACCTGTTTATTCACCTATGAACACGTTCATCTGCTCACCCACTGACACAGTTTCCTATGAAGCCAAAAGACGGGCACATTTTGTAAAAACATGAAAATCTTGACATTCACAACTTCTGACAGCCATGACAAATAAGCAGCCATATCCATTACCAGTCTCCAGAGTTATCTAGTATCCTTTCTTTATGCAATTTTTACAGTACTTTTTTTTTAATCAATCTTCTTTTCCCTTGTTATTTATTATTCATAACATTAATAAGAGTTCACTACTTGGCTTTTATTTTCATTAGTGTTTTGAATATTTTAACACAGTAAGTGTGCTTGCTTTGTTTCCTTGCTGTGGATGTTTTGGTGCTTTTTTTCACCTTGTATTTTACAGTTTTATCATCTAGAAATATTATTAAAGACATTATATACCTTTTCTTCCTCCTGAGACATGGTGCATCTGTTGACCTTCAGGGCATATTGCCAGGGCCATCTGGTTTTCAAGGGAAGTGGGGGTTGGCAAGGAATGGAGGAGGATTTAAGGCAGAAGGAGATATTAGGTTACTCATTTATTATTTGATTAAGGTTTTGCTTTGTTGAAGGATAAGAGTGATTGGTACTTTGTTACAGTGTTTGTCTTTTTATAGTTTTTGTTTTCTCTTGTGTTTTGTTGTTGTTTTGAAGTGGTGCTGGTCTGGAGAAGTTCTTTGTGCATGTGCTGTCTTTATCAAAATAAACAAAACAGTGTGGCCCCAAACTGCTGTAAGGTGTTAACCAGTGCTGCTGTTGTAGTCAGTCAGTACCAGGATTAAATGATACCATTTTGGACAAGTTTTAGTGACCAGTGAGGAATTAGCACCAACTGCATCTTAACCTGAGAAAATTTCAATCTAGAACAACATTTTTGTTCTGGAAAAACACTTTCCCCCGTTTTTCAGAAAGAACCTGGTAGTCTTTTTTAGTGAGTTCACAGCCCGTGTATAGGTGTCATTTCTTCTCTTGTCCTTCCAGAATAAAGGAGTCTGACCTGTGTGTGGGTTTTCCTGGGGGCTGGCGGCAGAGCTGGAGAAGAAGGAATGTTATCAGCTCTTGGTGTTCCCTGTTTCCAATATGGCCACTGCAATTGCTGTCCAGTGGTTGTGATACATATTTTAACATTTCTCTTTTCTCTAGTACCATTAAGAAACCACTGGCTGGCAACATAGGATATAAATCATTAATTTTTCTTTTATTTTGTCCATGTGTGTCATAGATTATATTATGAAATACACTGCAGTTCATAAAAAGCTTTGATTGTCATATGCTAAAAGCTGTTACAATTAAGTTACCCAAAGTCTTACACATGAACTGCAAATATGGTGCACACTTTCTTAGGAGAAGAAAGAAGAATTGTTTTTAGTAAAGTTACAGGATAAAATATTGTTTCAGGTGAAAATAAGAAATGGGTTCATTACAAGAGAAAAGTTTAAGCTCACGTGTTGGAATCATCTACTCTAAATTAACAAGGGGCTAATTTCAATTGAAGAAGAATTTCCTGCATCAAGTCATTGTGTCTTCATATGTGCAAGTTCTGAGCGATGTTTTTAAAACCCTGGAGGAGAGGGGGTGTGTGTGGGGGTGTGTGTGTGACTCACTCCTTCTCCTCACTCTGTAATCTCCCATAACTGACCCCTGCAAAAGAAAATCACTCAGCAGTGATCAGTCCAACAGCTTCTGCCCAGATGCAGGAGTCTGCTGATAACCTGTAGCAAACCAAGTGTCTGGGTTACAGTTATGACAACATGATGATGCTTTTGTGTTTAATAATGTCCACAACACTTATTAAACGTTCAGTTTTTATTGTCAATCTTCTCCAAGGATTTACTTTTCCATCCTGGCCACTATATTTTATGAGGACACAAACCAGTTGAGTTACATTCTTACCTTACAAATAAAACAGCATGTATGATGAGGAAAGAGTGGAAGAAGCAATGCATCTTTGCAGTGTTTAATCAGTTCTGCCTGAATTTGGAGAAATGGACAAATGTGGGGGCAGGGGAAACCTTAACTTCTGTGAGGAAAGAGAAAACTAAGTAACCTCATTAGGAACGTTTGCTTAATCCATTGTGGGTTTGGGGATATTTCCTGTTCAAGTGTATTATCACTCTGAGTCTTGCTCTTACACCTTTTCTCTGGTTTCTTTTAGATAAGCTGTAAATTTCAGAGTGAGGCAAAAGACCATATAGAAGTATAGAAGTATGGTGTCCAATAGATGTTTTCCTTGTGACCTGATGAAAGTGTTGTAGAGGTTCGCCTAAATAAAATGACCACCCATTTCCCTGGGGAGGGGAGAAGGGGGGGGGGGTGTGTTTTTTTTTTTTTTTTTGGTTTTTTTTTTTTTTTTTTTTTTTTGTGCAACATCAGAGAATAAAAGTTAGCAGGCTGTTGTCTTTACCCTGGGACTTCCAATGGCCGTGATCAAAAGCCTTTCTCACAAAGTCACACATGGGCGTGTAGAAATTCCACCCAAGGCTCATAGCTGCCTGAGTTAGAAAGCTTTCAGGACTGTGTGGCTTTTCTTCAGAAAACATGTTAAAACATTAAACATCTGTCAGGAGAGCTTTTTGTTTGGAAAGCTTCTTGAGGCACACTTTAGATTTTTTTTCCTTGGTTTGTGCAGTAAATGTGAAATAACCAGCAGTGGTGTCACAGCTCAGGGAGATTTGAAGGTGTTTGAGAGATCAGGGTTTCAAAGAGTTTCATTGTGCCATAAAACTATCATAAAAATGCAAGTTTTGCTTTGTTAACAACATACAGTAAAATCAGACGCAGTAAGAACATAAATGAGGAATCATGTTATGTTCAGGTGACCATACAGTACAAAAAGTTAAACATTCAAAATTTTATTTTACAAAACTGAAAGCTTGTACTGTAGTTTAATTTGATCATATTTAATTTGCTCAGTCTCATATTCTGTGGATCAGATCCTCACATTCTTTGTATTTTAATGTGCTGAATTCCTGTCTACTGCTTTTTTATTCATGCAGAAATGCTTACAGAATTGTAAATTAAATTTTCTGGATGAGACATCAACTAGATCATTAACTGAATTCCAAGCGTAGAGCCAAACCTTATCCTGGCTGCCTATGTAATGTTGATGGAATTGAAACAGGTGTGGTGGCAAAAATTTTTACGTGGAAAATCTCGATTACTTTGGTTAGCCATAACAGGGTAAGTCTGTTTTGACTTTCAAGTCCAGAATGAATTTGCAGGATGTGAATCTTGAATAACACTGGTAGTCTGAACAGATTAAGTGGCAAGTAACTGGAGTGCCTTAACTGTAGCCATTCTTCCCATTCATTTTCGAAGGCATACCTGAAGGAATAAAGCACCTCAAAGTTCTGTTGGAATTTAAGAAGTGATTTTATTTTTTTGTCATTAAAATAGCACATCTTTGGTTTCTTACCAAAGAAATGTTTTATTAGAAAATGGTGATAATTTCTAAAGTTCTGAAGAATATGAAGGACCATAGTGAAGTAGCTTGATGGATGTTTATAGAAAACATTTTCCGAATAGAAGAAAAAATATTAAAAGAACATGCAGATTACTAGTTAGAAATGTGTTAAGTAGACAGGGGCACTAACATGCAAATAAGATAAAGGAGGTTAGAGAAGGGCTGTGAAAGACTTCAAAAATAAGAAAAAAATAGATACTGGAACAGGTTGCCCAGAGAAGCTGTGGATCCCTATGCCTGGAAGTGGTCAAGGCCAGGATGGATGGGGCTCTGAGCAACCTGGTCTAGTGAAGCTGTCCCTGACCATGGCACAGGTTTGAAACTAGATGATCTTTAAGGTCCTTTCCAAACCATTCTGTAGTTCCATGATTCTGTTGAAAATAAAGTTACTTACATAAATTTTGGAGTGGGGTTCAAAGTGTATAGGTTAGGATAATGTTATCAAGGGTTACAAGTCTGTGTGACAAAAAGATGACTGTGATGTTGACAGTACTTAAGAGTCGTAGTAGTGGTCCCATGGTGTAAAGGAGAGCACTCTGGACTCTGAATCCCAAGGGCATGAGTTCGAGTCTCAGTAGGGACCATCCCCTGGCAGTTCAAGCCTCCCTGCCATCCCATCCCATCAGATCTCGGATGCTCAGCAGGGTCGCCCCTGGTTAGTACCAGGTGTTGTGACAGTCCCAAGGACTTCACTGTCACTGTCCAAGCTCGCTTGGCTGTGGCAAATGGACCCTTAGGACTTAAACGGTGGAGCCAGTTCTGTGCATGCTGTGCCTCACCTAAAATATCCACTGTACAGGCTGGAAGGGCACACCCACGTGGGGAGAGCCCTTCCCAAATCTTCGTTCGCGAAGTCTGGCCATACATCTAAGTGTAGCCAGTAGGACTGCAGAGCAAAGGGAGAAACAGTACTGAGCGTTCAAAATTATTCTGGAGAATAATCACATCAGAAATGGATAAGGATTCTGGCCTTCTGTATAGAAGAGGCAAGTCTGGAGCACAGAGTATCTGTTCATAAATGATAATTAAAATCAGTTTTGAATGAGATTCCTCTTGTGCGTGGAAAATAAGAGAGCCAAGGAGAGAGCATCCATGGAATGAGGTGTAAAATGCAATTAATGGTGAATAGAAGCATTTAAAACAGAAAGTAATTCCTTATCCTTTAAGAAGAAATGTAAGAAATGAGCAGTTTCTTCTTCAGTTGAAGCCATGGTTATATGCAACATTCATGTTTCAGTTGGTGGTTTGGTTTCTTTTGATTTCTTTACAGTAGAATTGAATTCAAAAGTAGAAAAGCCAGTATACTAGAATACTTGAGAAAGTGCTAGATGTTGAGTAAAAAAACCTTCCATCTTCTTGTGGACATTTTACATCTGCAGTTTGTGTTGATTGCAAAGGAAAAAAATGCTTGTTTTGCCATTTATGAAGTGATACACTGGAATTAAATCTCTATTAGATAGGAAGAAATTTTGAACAAATCAGTGTATTAATTTGGATTTGCAGGGTGATGCTGCTGCATAGCTCTTTTTCTTTGGAAGAAAAACCACACACACACACACACACACACACATATATATGATAAAGAAAAGTAGAAGACTGTATTTCTAGTCTCTTAGCTGTATTCCTATTACTTTTTAATATAGTTTCTTTCGGATGAGTTCATCTCACCTAATTTCATGGGTTACACGGATACCAGGTAACAGAGCTGTCTGTCTACCTTGGAGACATCCCTGACCCAGGCTCAGGTGCTCCCAGAAAAGGGCCTCTCTCCTTCTGGGGCAGAGTCTCACCAATCAGGTGTATCATGCTCCAAAAGTGCCTCTCTCCTAACTTGGAGAGGAGCCTTGCTTGAACACCTGGCTATATTGTACCTGTCAAAAAGACATCAACCCAGCTATTGGCTTCTGCTGCATTTCACTAACCTAAATAAGTACTCCTTACTGTCCCTTAAATACAAATACTTAGTTTAAAATAGAGCTGGACTTGCATTCATTTTATGTGTTTTTAATCAGCTATGCCTGCTGGCCAAAGTTTTTATTTGTTATAATTGATATCTGATGTTACGATTTTTCTGAAATTAAAATAACCTGTTATAAGATACTCACTAAGAGAATAAAGCTAAGGTAAATTTTAAAGCAGAGAGAAGACACTAAAGAACAAATGTGGGTTCATTGCGAAAGCCTTGCCAAAGCCAACAATGCTGGAAGGGTATTGAGCGAGATCAGTAGGGAGGAGCTGAGTGGCTCTAGGCATGTTTATAACTAATTTTTGAAATACTACAAGTGTAAGTCACATTATAAATAACCATATGTTCGTTAAGTAACTGAAGAAGGAAAATCTGGGAAAAGTTTGTCCAGACATTTATAACTCTTTTTAAGGGCAGCTGATTTTTTCCATATGATTTTCAGACTAAGAAACTATTTTCATCTCTTGAGGCGGCTGATTGTTGAGAGCTGCACTGAAGGAAAAGAGCAAAGTTATCATCCAAGCTTAAATGCAAAACATAAAAGCATTTGGCTTTTAAGCTAACTGCTGGTTGCTTGATAGAGCTTTTACTTTATAGTGGAGGTCTGTAGCAAATCTGCACTGAAAACTTAGTTTAGTTGTTTGGGGTTTTTTCCCCCACAGTCCAAAGTGGTGGTTGAATGCATGAACAGAAGAGAGAAGACTATGCATTCTGCCTGCCAAAATGAAGAAGAATTGTTCAGTACATACTATGCAATTCATCTTAAAAAATGTACTGTTTTTCTATTTCTAATTTCATATTCAGTCGCAATATAGATGCATATGAAAAAAGGGTAATGTTTATATGAGGAGTGTGCAAAGAAAGTGGATTTATAAAGTAAGAGCAAGGGTAGTTCACAGTGGAAAAAACTGGAATAGATACAGGTTACTCTGCAGACACTTGTAAATGTCAAGTAGAGTTTGACAGCTGGTAAGTTGGAGACATAATTTTAAAAAATTCCATACATGTACAGACTGACTTAGTGTGAAGAATTGGCACACAGTGAAATAAGAAGGTGAGGGGCATATGAGGGATTAAGGCAGCTGAGTTCAAGTGGAATCTGGAAGCAAACAAATAGACCTTCAAGACAAAGACAACTATAGTGGTTGCACTGGTGTTATGTATTTGTTGATGTGTGGTATAGCAATCTACACTAATGGGAGGAAGGTTCTTATGCAGTTTCCCATTCCAGACAGCCTCTGTAATACAGAAAAGAGGAAGATGTCAGAGGAAAACTTGTCTGGAAGGGACAAAGATTTCTATTTAATGGACTAGTCTGTGTGACAGCTCTTTGTTAACTGAGCTAAATTGTTGGACATTATGGTCAGATGAGTTAAATAAAGGCACTTAGGGGAGATCTGGTTTTAAGCAAGAATTGGGATTTCTGTTAAACGTAATTTCTAAACATTATTTTGGATTTACACATCTCCTAAGGTTTTCATAGAAAATCAATTATGTATATACTTGTGTTCTTTAATTACTACTTCTGTGTATTTTTTTTTTTGCTTCAGTTTAGATTACAAAGAGAATGACATGGGTGTGACCCTACAGAAGGGGAGATTAGTTTGGTAATGTAAACTATTTTGGGAACTGAGCTATGCATTTATTTCTGTATCTTTGTCTGTAGTCTTTTGCTTGGATTTCTCCGGGTGTTTTCTTTATAGTTGTGCTTACCATTTCCATTTTTTAAGACATGTTTTTTAATCAATGTCCTGCAAATCTGGCAGTCGAGCCTGACACTCTGCTTCCACTCCAGACAGTTGCTGCATCAGGAGAAGATTCTGCTGAATCACGCTAACATGAATGTCTTAAAAAGAAAATATTTGAACGTTCACTAGAAACAGATTTTTTTTTTCAATGTAATATGAAATACAAAATCACAACCTATAATTCCTGTGCAAAATTGGGACCTACTAACTCCTGAATTACTATTTGCATTGATCTAATGAAAGTAATACTCGGGCAGTATTTGGTGCTGGAGTTTTCCAGAAAATCATCGACTCAATTGTGAGAAGACTAACTATGTATCTGGATCTGGCTAAGGTAGCAAACCCACATTTGGCAACTGTAGCCTTTTCAGAAGATGAAGGGCTTTTCTTGATTTCTGCTTATCAATTTAGTGAATAGCTTAAAGATGAAAAACTGCTTGGGAGATTACTAGTCAGGAAAGCCCCTACTTTCTCCCAATGACTAATTTACTTAGAAAACAAAGAGAGGTTGAATTCTGTTGTTTTTGAAATCGTGGAGGACATAGGGACCAGAAATACTCAGTTAATTTCTGTAGTTATAATTTCTCATGTATGTATTGAATTGGTTCAAAACGCAGAACTGTTTAATGTCATGCATATTTTATATAAACCTTTATTAACTGGTAAAACAGTGTTTCAAAAGATCCTATTGTATTTAAAATATGGCTCTTTTTTCTTCATTTTAATTTAGTTTAATTTTCAGTTTTAAAAGAATATGATCCTGTATATAAGAAGGGTCATTCATTATTTTCTAGCTAAATGATGTGCAAAAAGAGGAAATGTAGTTTAGTACCCATTATTCTGTAGGTTTGTAGGTATCACAGCTTCATGGTAAGCAAGTTGCAGGATTGAGTTGGTGAGACAAAAAAATTGAAATAAGTAATAAATTAGATCTGAAACATGCAGGTTCTTTTCATGTTACCAATAGCAAGGAGGGAAAATAGTGTTTTGGCTTTTTGCAAAATTGAATTTGAGCTAAATGCTTCAGAAAGTATAATATCAAGAAGAATCAGTTACTTTATAAGTGTTTTCCTTTGTATTCCTGACTATTCCTCCTTATTCAGAGTTCCTATTGTTACAGTGTGCATGGGTCAAAGTTGAATCTGTGTTATGTAAACACACAAGTCTTTAAACACGAAATACCAGAGGCCACCACAACAGAGGAGTGTGAAGAGCCTACGAAGTCTTCTGCATCTATCAGTGGCTTGATGTGTCATCATCACTGTTAATTTATTTATTTAACCACCTGAAATTGACTTGTTGGACTTCTGAATTCATTTCTTCAACTGGTAGGAAGTTTAAGGTGTTTAGAAATTCAATGCTGGAGTATTTCGTCAGAAAGGAAGAATTGTTGAAGAGACTTAGGAACTGTGTTGCCTTTTCTCAGTGTAGATCTGAGCATCAAGTAGGGTGACAGGACAGCATGGGGAAAATTCATACCCCTTCAGATGGATCTTTCATGTGTTGGTACCATCAGCATTGGGTTGCCCTTAATACCGTATTGAGTCATTGCAGGACAAGAAAATAATGAAAAAAATATGTAACTTGTGAACAGTTTTTAGAGATTCTAGAAAAATTCTTCAACCTATTGGAAACATAAGTCTTCCTGTGTATATTGCATTGAGCAGAATTCAGATAGTATTTATTAAATATCTTTTGTTGATATTTCCTTTTTGAAATGATATGGTAAAATCTTCAGAAATGGCTTCATACAGTCAAATTTTCCCTATAAACTGAATACTTTAATGTTGTTGCTGAGAGTTTTGTTTTAATCCCATAAACATGTGAACACAGGGAATTTAGGAAAGAATGGAAGGAGAAGTGACTGTTGGCTGCCATTATTATGGAACAAATATCTGAGGTTAATTTTGATTCCCCCACACATCTGTATATATCTCGTGTATTCACAAGTCTGTGTGCACATTTTATAGGGTGTGTTGTAAAATACAGAAAATTAGTCTTCTGTTGCAAAGAGGAGATCTCTTTCTGTCTTGCCTTTTCCATCCTGCCTTGTGCAACAGTACCCTAAGCCTAATTCCCTTTTATGTGGTATTGATTAACAGCCATGCTGAGTATAGGACTGTCAGAAGGACTAAAGGGTATTTAATTATTCAGCTGGAATACAGTGGAAGACAGTGCAGCAGCAGCTGTAATATAAGACGTTGGTACTTCATCTCCAAAATATAAGAATTGTTGAGTAATTTAATAACCCAGCAATTCTTTTCTCCTTCCTGACTTGAGGGAAATTCATAGAAGTGTAGAGACTGAATGTTTGGAGAATGCATGAGTGATGGGCTTGTCCTCAAGATCACTCCATACTTTGGGTTTGTTCTTAGGCACAATGCTAAGTAATTATACTCACATGAAAAGAACACCATTTCACCAGAAGTACAACATTTCTAAAGTCAGATTTTCAAAAAGAAAGATATGCAAGAGCGCTTTTCTTGTTATGTGTTTATGGATCTATTCACCTCTGCATGTACGTGGAAGTTTAATGTTTGTTGCATGCATACATATGTGTGAAAATTCGCATTCACAGCTTCAGTGTGCAGATTTATTGTGGAAGTGTTTACATGTTTGTCTGGTTCAAAAGAAGGAGTCGAGTGTTAGAATCTTTTTCATACTTGGAACAGGACATAGAAAAATTAAGGACACTGTGGTCTTCAGCCAACAGAGTTGAGGTACCTACCTCTGATTTTGGTTATTTTGTCCCATAACCTTTGAATGAAACCTGCCACAAATCTATAGCATTATTATGCATTAATGTTCCACTAAAGCACGTCCTGGTGTGTCACAGTACTGGAATCATGAGGAGGCCCCAAAGCTGAAGCTGTTGGAAGCTGGAAGAATACCCCTGTGCCTGTGCTTTGTTCATACATTCTTTGCTAGATAACTACTTTTGTCATGGTTAAAGAAGCGATACTGGTTGAAGTGGATGTTTGACTTGATGTAGTAAGTCTTTTAATTTTAAATTTGATTTTTAAATAATCTTAAATATTGTGTATATTGTGAAGAATGTTCATAAGATATGTAAATTAGAACATAAATAAGACATCTTTTAGTATGAGATTGTAAGTTACATTTTGTCTGGACTGAACTGTAAGAAACAGGTTAGTAGAACAAGATTTCTTAAATCAAAAAGTATCAATAGCCTTTTCTGGATTTTTGCTAGCATGTTTTAGTTCAGCATTGGGAGCAATGGTAGCCTGATCCAGAGCAATATGTTTCTGTCATTAACATCCAAGAGCTTGGATGTGATACCATTCTTTTATGTGATTTGCCAGTGTGCACAAAAAACACCAGTGTGCTGATGTTTAAAGGGGTTTGGGCTTATTTATTTATGTGTTCGTTTTCTGTTTGCAATTATGGATGAATTTTTTCCCTTGCTTGTGGTGGGTAGGGTAGAAAAGACAGGAAAAAAAATAATCCAGTAGCTAGTTCTCAGTTTTAAAAATTATTCATCTTAAAAAATAGTCCTCTTTACAGATTAAGACTCATCAGAGCAGAATGGAGACATCAGAAAGAAACAGGTTCTGTGCTTTCTTGTAAAACAGTTTATTGCCCAGTCTTTCCACCACATGAGTAGATCTTCACATCTTTTATTCTCAGTTGTGTTAATGTTTTGGAGGTTTTAGGATGGTGGATGGAAGGCAGCTCTCCACACCAGGGTTAAACTGGATCAGTTTGTGTAGTCACAAGGCAGAGTGAGAAGAGAGTGAATTTATGGGAAAAATCAATTGTTGATATGCTGAGTACAAATTAAAGCCACACTGTTTATTTAAGAGATGATCTTTACTGTGACTGGTGAATACATCATGAACCTAAACAATGTCATTGTTTCGCTCATTAAAGCTGGAGCAGTGAAGTAAACAGTGTTCTGGTAGCACAGCCCATGCATGTGCACAGCCTTTTCAAAGGAGTTAGAAAAAATTAATAACTTTAAATTAATTCTTTGTTGCTTCCACAGCTCGACCTTAATTAATTGGTACCTGATCAGGATAGTGCAGGCCAGTTGCTAAGTCTATAGAGTGGCTGGTTGTCTGTCCTGTCCTGTGCTGTCTAGTCCTTTAATATTTATACATGCCTGCATGGCTGTTTTTAAACTGATACTGAACCTACAGTCCAGGGTGTAATTCTATCATTTCACAAGCACTAGTCTAGTTGTAGGATAATTCACTTGCATTGGATGGCATTTTCAGAACAATGGTTAGAAAAAGTTTCTCAACAGTATCATTTGTTTAATAACAGTCACTAAATGCACAGATACACTTGGTCCTATATATAAATTCCATATTATAATAGAATAAATCTCCCAACGCTGTGCATTCAGTTTGATTATTGTTGCATTTATTGAACAGTGAAGGTTACTCAGCCTTTGGCCTTGAGCCGTTTTAGCGTGCCTCAGGTGGTAAAAGCCAATTGCATACAAATGTACTGCTTGTCATGTCCTGCTGCTTAATTTATTCTTTGGAGTAAGTTAGTCTCATAATGGGCAGGCACATCACAAAGTAAAAACGCACCGAACAGAGTTGAAATATTGGCCTTGTAAAGCTCTTTCCTATGCCGAGTCACTTATCTTTTGTAGAAAGTAGTACATGTTGAAATTAATGGCATGCTTCTGCTTTAAAGAATTTTGCAGATTGTTTGGATCTGTCAGCAGACTCCTAATGAAGTGCCCCTTCACTAGTCCTGTGGTGGGTCTGCATTGCCCTCTGATGATAATATTTGAGCCCCCTTTTTGTGGAGAAGAAGTGAAACACATTGGTGGAGTGATACCTGCACCTGAAAATGCCATACCAGTAAATTAAAACATACTCATTACCTTTAACAGTAGTGACAGTCTCCAGTGCATTTTAGGGTCATAGAGTCAATACAATGCAATTTTTGTGATGGTTTATTTTTAGCATGGTATTTCTGAAAAGCTACACCACTGCCTCCTTTGGAAACAAAGGTACTCTTTCCCTGCGAAAACACTCTTTAATTACATAACTTTGAATAGCTCAGCAGCTCACAAAAAAGGAATATAGGAGAAACAGCAAGATCCTTTAACTTCTGTGTAATGAAGAGCTTCATTCTTCCAAAGTGTATGTTGCAATGCACACAACAGAGAAATTACTCAGGCATCAACCGTGGTTTATGTTGCTAGAACCTTGTAACAGTATTAGGTAATGACAGATACCTTGATACTCAGCTCTGGTCATAATGGTTTTTATTACATTACACTATATTCTACTGTCACTGGGTGCATGATGTCAGGTTTTAGAAGGAACTATCATTTTGGATGGCTCAGTATTTATCTGTTGGCTCTTTAATGAGACTGTGTGCTATATCTCGCTACATTCAGTAAATCCAAAATGTATTTGTTGGTCTGTATATCTGGTATTTTCTACGGAGGATGGATTCAATCTTATTAGGCAGCTGCTTTGATTTCTTTGATGGATTTTTAATACTTTATGCCCAGAATGGCAAAGTGTAGTTCTTAATATTTTTTAGTGACCAAGCCGGGACTACTAGAACATCCAGTCTAAATAAATAAGGCAGTGTCAAGACCCTTCAAGCCTAGTAGAAAATCTTAAAATTTAGTGATGAATTTGGCATGCTTTTTGGTAATCCTCATATCATATCGTCAAATCTTGGATGAGTTTTTACCTTGTAAAATGTGATTCAGTAGGGCCTGAACCCAAAGGAGTTTATGGAACTAATTTCCAACCTTAAAATGTAACAAATATAACACACTATTTTATTTGTTCCATTTGCAGTATTACTTCACAAGTCTGTCCAGTGTGCCTTTTGCACAGACAGTGGATTCAGTTTGGCTTGTGAGAATGAAGAGAAAGGATTTGTCACTTGCAGTCCTCTTTGTTCAGTATTCATGGCTTGTTTTAAGGACATCTGTGGGTGTATATGGAATGGTGATTTTCATATTTCATTTTCCGTTTTGTGACCATTAGTAACCACAGATAAATTTAATCATACCACTCAAAGAATACAGAAAGCTGTACAGAATGCTAATAAAGTGAATCATGAATTTTTAAGCTCTCAGAGGATGCTCTAAAAAGAAGTTGATTAATCACTGTGCTAAAATAATATAACACCTTGAAATAGACTTTTACTTTGGTGAACATCCTGAGATAGTGGTTTAGCATCAAGACTGGAAGGCAGTAGTCTCCATAAAGTAGGTCTGGCTCAGTAATGAGTTGACTGCTGTGTTAATCACTTTAAAATCACTTAGGATTTCCCTTATGTTCATCTTAACTTGGTGCACTACACATGTGTATGCACTCAGCACATTAACCCCCCTCCTAAATTTGGTGACATTTTTGTTATTTCACTCATCCATGACAAGAAAATGAAACCTTCTTTGTCTTCTCAGTAAGGAAAGTTGCTGTTGACACATTTCTCCAGACCTTGCCACAGTTTTGTTTCTACCTAGGCAGAGAAATGAGGGTTCCACACTTTGATACAAGAGGGTTGTGTGGAGGTTTAGTATCTTACAGTACCAAGAACTGTGGCATATCCCCCCAGCAGTGTCGGCTCTGCAGCCTGCGGGCCCAGAACCACAAGCTTGGGTTGGCAGTACAGCCTCTGTCACGAAAGCTACTCCATCACACCAGTAAATCCTGAGCCATCTTACTATGGAAAACTGGCAATTTATTAATTTTTCTGTTTCCCCTCTCCCTTTTGGTTTTTTCTTTACACTTTCACTTTGCAAAAAATGCTCTACAGTGAAACTGGTAGCAAAGCAACTGGTAATTCTTTATGACGAACAGCGTAGAAGCAGCAGGATGCACTAGAGGCTTTCTAGAACTGCAGTTTAAAAGTAAACATCATATATGAACATAGCATTTAAGGCTCCAAAACAGGTTAACATAGTAAGTGGCACTAAACATATTTACAGAAGTAAAGGATAAATGTAAAATAAATGTTGTGGCATCTTAATGAAAATTAGATTTTGCAGGGTATAGTGCGGTAGAATTGTGAAGTCTGAGAGATTCGTTCCATTTGCTGTTAATGCTCCACCCTCATGCATTGGGTTTTCTGCCCTGAAAGAAATATATGAGTTCTCTAGAATAATCCAGCTTTTCATTCTGTTTTGCAGCCTTGTCTAAGCAAATGAATCTGATAATTCCTTAAATGGGAAATTTGCCAGCTGAGAGAAACCTAGAGGGCAACAAATGGGCAGTGATGACAGAATGTCTTGAATGCTGAGAATGTTGTTTTGATTCCACACTGTTTAAAAATATATTTGTCTAGTGGAAGGTAAAATGTTACACAGACAGATAACACAGGAGATTTCCTAGGCATTACACACACACACACACACACACACACACACACACACACACACACACACACAGCATTTGTTTGGATTTGTCTTTTCTGTAGTCTTAACCTAGATAAATTAAATTACAAAAGCTCTTAAAAAAAAAAAAAAAGGCAGGGAGGGGAGGAGGCAGGACACAAAGCAGTGAAATCAAAGCAACTCTGCCTTAAGGCTGTAGAGATTTCCTTATCTTATCCTGCTGTTTCTAGGTATTGCAAAACATATGGCTCACCTTTAGGGGCAGTCCCCAAACAGTGGGAGATGTTGCATCCCATCTGTGCTGCAGCAACTGGAGGTGCAATTACGAGGTGAATTGAGGACGCCAGGATGACTGTGTTTAAACTCATTTCTGGATGGGGGTAGGGTGGTGGAGCACACTTGGTTTGGTTGGGGTTTTTTAGTTACCATATCCATGTGCCTCATAACTGAACATAAGTACTACTGGAGGGGTAATTGTTTTGAGGAAACTGGGCAGTTTGATTTAGGAATAAAAATTTAGGATCCTTAATATTGTGAAAAGAAAAGAAAAGAAAAGAAAAGAAAAGAAAAGAAAAGAAAAGAAAAGAAAAGAAAAGAAAAGAAAAGAAAAGAAAAAAGAAAAGAAAAGAAAAAAGAAAAAAAGAGCAAAACCTAAGAATGAAGGCATTTCTCTGTCTCCCACGTTTTATTCTGGCAGCAGCTGAACTGGCTGAATAGGCTCCCATCCCCCACTGTCCACAACTGTTCAGTATTGCTCCCATGAGATTTAGTTGATCATGTAGTCACTTCCTAACCTGATTTGCTCACTGTAATATAGCTTAGTTTAACCACTTTTCAACACCAACTCTCTGAACTCTTTTAATAAGACTCATTTTGATATGAGCAGTTAATTCTACAGATACTGAGGGGCAAAAGTGTTCAGCAGGAATGTAAGGGAAAAGTGATTACTAGAAACAAGGGAATAAGACTACACCAGGGAAGCTTCACTCAGAACAAGAAGCATAACAGCCTGAAATTATACACTGTGGTGGTTAGAATGGGGAATATAGCTAGACTTTGTGCTACCCTGGTGAAAATGAACTTTTTTAATACCTGTCCCCCAAAATTCCTAAGACAAGCTTCTAAGCCTGTGCCTCACAATTTCCTTAAACAATCTCAAAGGCCAAGGCAAAAAATTACTTAACACCTTGGATCTTACTAAAACACTTAAATGTAAATAAAATCTGTAAACTGGGATGCAAAAATACTCTTAATTATACTTTTTTAATTTCTATAATTCTTCTTTGATTCTAGTGAGTCTTTTGCAATTAGATACTTCTTTTCCTGCTAAAGTAATAGAAGAAAACCACTCATTATAATGAAGTCTGAATATTCATACCCAGCCATAGGCATCAGCATCCATATACATACAGTTAAACTGGAATCAAAGTTAAGTGGCCTGAACATCCCTGACATGTTCTGTCATGAAATGAAAGGTTCTGTTTCATTTAACATAGCACAATAAAAACAGATATCTATCTGTGCTAATACTTGCTCTCAATTTTCATAGTTCTGTCAATTTGCAGAAGGAGAGTTTAGCTTCCAAGATGAGAAGACTGACAGGCTTCTGAACTGCAGGCCACTTCCCTTTCAGTTTGAAGTCAATGGTAATTGCACTTTTGAGACCCTGGGAAAAATCACCTTTTAATGCTGACTAAAAGTAGCATCACATACTGGCTGCATAAAATTCAGTGCTATAAAATGTAAATGAAGGTGCAGTGTTATGTTGGGGCATACACATATATATACAAATTTAAGCAGTCTGCATTGTAATGTGAGTTATTGTCATCATCTGTATGACTTTCAGATGTTCTGAATTTATTACTTTAGCATTTCAAGAAGCAGAACTACTATTTATTGAACAGACCTAGAAGAATTTATTTAATGAAATTAATGCACAGGTAAGCATTAAACAGTGTGAGACACTTCATAGTGCTGGAAGTAATAGAAGGTTTTCCCTTTCCATTCTTAAACTCCTTGCAAGGCCCTTGCAAGCTTTCAAGAAACGATGTTTGCAGCAGCATCATTTGGGGGTTTTTTGTTTGTTGGCTTGGTTTTTGTTTTGTTGTTGTTGTTGTTGTTGTTTAATTAGAGTGTTGACACTTGATTCAGATTTCTTTTCCTAATGGGTCTGGAACATACTTGGTGAACTGTACTATGTCTGAACATACCATGAAACAGAGACCATGAATCATGGATTGACTGAGTCATTTGGATAACCATTTACCAGTACTAAGATCTTGAGTACTCTTTCTGTGTGTCCCTTCAATGAAGTACGGTCTAGAGAATCATTAAAAATCTGCCAGCTTCAGAAGCTAAAATACCTCTTAAAGTAGATAGAAAATTGAAATAAAAGAAACCAAGGATGGCTAGATCATAGTATTTATGGTGTGAGAATTGCATTAAAGCAGAGAATAACATCTATATTCATTAAAGGAGTTTGTCCTAATTTCATTACACAAACTTTTCTCATATATACTAGTTAAAATTCTCATCTATGCTATCAAAAGAGGTGAATTTTGTCTCAGAGTTATGGACATCCATTTCCTCCTATAAGGCATACGATGAGATGACTATAATCAACCGTCAGGTTTATCAGATTAAGGAATCAACAGGACAAAAATTTAGAAACATTATTTCCTATAATGTGCAGGTGGTGATTTTGAGTTTTTTTTCCCTGAAATTTTAGTTCAACTGCTGACTCTTACAGTATTTTATTAAAAAGTTCAGATGTGTTGCAGTTACCGAGGTTCCTGGCCAACTCAGAGGGCTGGACTCCTCAGACCAAGGCCCAGACTGGTGCTCTTCACCACCAAGTCTGTGTGATGTTTGTTGGAGGTTTATTTCATCTGTTTGTTTCGAAATGCTCAGGTTTTTCACAGCCTTGTTCGCTGCAGATTAATTCAGGTTCCTGCTCTTCTTTTCATTTAGTGTATTTCTCCAGCCAGTATTCTCTGCTGCGTTTTTCAAATCCAGACAGTATAACTTATTAATCTGTCATGCATTTTAATTGGGGGAAGATTAAAATTCACATAGTTAAACTGTAATTTAATTTACTATAAAATAGTTTTTACTCCTGTATCTTTACAATGATTTAGGTTAAAGGAAAAGGTAATGTTGAAAGGTAATCTGCAGTATAACAGAAGCATTCTGTATCTTTAGCTGTCAGTCTTAGCTTTGTTACAGTTGCTTAACCAGCATAAGCTTTCTATGATCAGAACGAATGCCTCATGTTTGATACCTTTGAGACCTTGGATCTGTCTGAATTCAACATGTGAGTTTGTGCCCTAATGTTTTTCATTAAGCTCCTTATTTTCTATATAAATAGCACAACAAGTATGTTTAATTTTACTATGGAGAGATTATTGTTGTAGGATCATATGACAGTTCGTGTTGGAAAGGACTTTGGGAGGTCTCTCGTCCAACACCCAACTCAAAGCAGAGCCAGCTTTGGGTTAGTCCCAGCTGTTCTGGGTCTGATCCAGTCAGGAGTCTGAAGATGGAGACTGCACAGAAGTCGTCTTGAAAGAAAATTCATTATGTTCCTAATGCTGAAGATAATACTTACTGGATATAAAAATATGAGTTTGAAATGGATCTTACAAATGAGTGTTCTGTTTGTAGATAAACACGGAGATCACTTCTGCCATGCTTTATAGAACAGACATTTATTTGCACTCATAAAACCCTCTGCATTTTCACAGTGTCTGACTATTTAACATGCCGTGTCCTTCCAAGTGTACGCTTCCTTCCATACAAAGGGTGGAAGTTAGTAGACTATGACTCCAGCTGTAAGTTTTATTCTTAGATAATTCTTCTCTCCTCAAACTCTTTTTTTCTGCTTCTATTGAAGAAACTTCAATAATTCAGTGTTGTAACCATTTAACTATAAAGCTGCTGTATATTTGCCCCTGATTTAAAGAGAAGAATCTGTATATGTAATAATTCTGGAAGTGCTTTAAAGAGATGTTATTTACCTCAAGAATTAAAGAATTGTCTCAGAATTAATACCCAGGAAATTCAGCTGCACTGACGATACAGCCAGCTTCTTCATAAAGCAGACAAACGAAGGCAATATTACATTCTTTGCTTGACAAAGATGGTTTCTTACTTAGGAAATTCAGGACCACAAATCTGTTTTATTAAAAATGGCTAAAAACAGAAGATTTTTTGACATTTTTTACTTCAGAATGTTCTTTTGATTAGATCTTACGTTTGTTCTGCTCAGTACCACTGCCTTTCAAAAGAGTGTGTGTTAACAGGAGTGTGAAATTCTGTATTTCATGTGAAAGGATGACTGACAAGTGTTGAGGTTCGTATGGTCCGGGGCAGCCCTTGCTCGGGATGCTCTCTGCCCGTTTGTGGGAGTAGAAAATACACTAAACAGAGGAGGTGAGGCTGGGAAGGAAGAGGCTGTCTTTGAACGATAGGGAAGTTGGCTGCCTGATGTGCAAGTGTCAGTGTCTCTGGGATGAGTTTTCCAGTTTCAGGCTGGAGGGAAGGAGTGGGTGGAGAGTGCATGTGAAACTGAGATTTGTGCTCCAGGGTTCACATGAAGAAATCTCAAACAGCACAGTTTTTAATACCATGCTCAGTACTTTACCAGGCCGTGTGATTACATTTTTGAAAATGAGGTCTGGTAATGTCCAAGTAGCTGCAGTTCCTTGTCCCTGTTCTGAGGTGGATGGTTAGTGCTGCTCCTGAGAAGTGCTGACTGTCCCTCATCTTGCTGCTGCTGCTTGATTCACAGGCTAGATCAGTTTAGATCACTGAATATATTTTAGTTACCTATTTCATTGCTAAATTTTCAAATATAGCTTTTGTATTTACTCTTTGAATTCATACGGATGGCCACCTTTCCAGGTAAAAGGATGAGGCCATGAGTTAACTTTGACCTGTAGTACTATTTTTAAGTGAATTTATGAGTGCTGGTGGTTGGCTTTACTACAAGCATATTGTTTAGGCTCGTAGAAGTACAAGGAGTCCTTTCTTCTTGTTTTACTGTTTTGCAACATCAAGATTTTCTGTGCCCATGATGAGAACATCCAGAGGAAATAAACAGATGAAACAATGCTACCACTCTAGCTGAGTCCTGTGATTCCAAGCCAGAATACTTATTATTGACTGCAAAATAGTGGATCTAGAATCAGCACACTTTTAAAAAACCCTCTTTTCCCACATCTTCCTACTGCTCATTACTAGCTTTGTTAGAAAGGAAGCATAAGAGTGTAACATCCTAGAGTAATTTCGTCCTTGTTTAAAAGAATTTGATGAGAATTTAGCATTTTTGCAATTACTTAATTTTCACAGCATGGCACTTTTTGGAAGACTTTGCCTGCAGTCTCCAAAATTTCAGCCTCTGCAGAGGTCCACTTATTGGAACCTTCCTGGAAATAATAGCCACAGGGATAAAATGGTTTTCATTACAACTTTAGAAAATTCTGCCTAATAAATAAAATTTTTGTACTTTTATGAGAATTCTCTAGCAGCTTGCAAAGTGCATAGGTCTGTGGCAGCATGATGTGCAGTTCAAGTCTATTTGAGTATAATTCAGACAGCTTTAAATTGTTTTTGTCACCCATGGTTTAGAAAGATATACAAGATGAAAGTATCACGGAGAAATTTTAGCTCAGCATCTGTAGTCAGGCCATCTTCAGGAAGGATGCCCTGAAAATTCTCCCCTCTTATGCAAACTTCTCTAAATTTTTGAATGGCTGGAAAACTGTGTTTGTGTGTTTTTCTACTAATTTTGGCATCGTACAGTTCCATAATGCTTACATTTCATTTCCATTTTCTGCCTGATAGCTCCAGCATTTTGTACTTAGTGGGCTAATCAAACAAATGACATTGTGCAGTACTGGGAAGACATGAATGTGTTATATGTCTGGTTCTCTCCCCACTCTAATACAGGTTTTTCCTTTGCAAAAAGGTACCCTATAAAGCACAAACCAAAATGTGGGCTTGAGAAATATTATTAGTAGAATGGGTCCATAGTGCCAGTGATTCAGTCATCTGTCAGCCTGATAAATGGATTAGTGTAAGAGGTGTTCCAGTGGGGAAATGCAGCCCATAGGGCTTCCAGCTAATTATATTTAAGTTGTTTAGTACTGCTGGGAAGCAGCATCCAGGCAATTACTGAAAGCTTTGATGCAGTGTGCACTATTAGAGTGTGCATTCAGAAACTCATTACCCTTTGGTGCTTGTGTTGGATGGATTCTAGGAAGTTGACATGAAACAGAGAACAGGAATCAATAACTAGAAAGGCATTTTAGTTAGCTTCTGATCCATTTACTGATTCAGCAGCTTCTAGCCTAGAGCATTTAATACAATTGCTGTAATGTAAGGGGAAAATGTGACTTAAATATATTAATTACTGCATAGATATATGCATCTTGTTTCAATGATGTGTAGCTGGAGTTCCACCCAAGACAAAGTTTCAAAAGGTCCTCTGGGGACGAAGTGCTGCCCAAATCCCATGTGACATGTCCCAACTGCCTCTCATCTCTGTTCCTCCTAAGCTGACTGTAGTAATTTCTCCTAAAGCCTGACTGTATTGATGCCTCCTCAACATAAAGTTTATATTACCACAGTGTCTATCATATCCCACCTTAAAAATCTCTTGGAAACTACAGCTAATCCAAACCAAAGCTGATGATATTGGCAACATATCAAACATAATGGCAAAATATTAAACCTTGTTTAAGAAAATTGTACTGGCTCTGTCTCTTTGCCATGGGCTGCAATTCACATCAGTGATGCACCTTGAGAAAACTCAACATCCAAATGTGGGAAACAGCAAATCCTTTCACGTACTAAACTCCAGTTGTGTACCTCCAAAATGTGCATGGCTGAAAGCTATGCAGCATTTGCACAACTGGGGGTAAAAAAGACTTCAGAGTTCATTTCTCTAGGTTACAATGACAGATCAACTCAGGGCAAAAGTCAAATTATTGAATTAAATGAAATTTTTGAATTAAATGAGTTTGTGTGGGTTTCTTTTTAATCTTGCACTCACTTTTAAATCAGATAATGGTGACTGTTAGGGGCCATGCAGAGGAGGCTGCATTTCTTCTTTTCTGTTTCTTCTTCCATCCTTTTGCCTGAGGTAGAGCTAAACAGACAAATGAGAGGATTACACTTCAATGCTTCTAAAGAGGATAATTCTGTCCCACCTATCTACAGTATCAAAGAATTAATAATTAAACTCCTTTCTTTATGTTTCCATCACAACAGTCCTAGACATGCTGTGGGATTTGTTTCATGTTTTATGAAGTTCAGCAGAAATCTCATGAGTTACTGTCAAAAGAGAAGTTTGAGGTTTTTTCTTTTTTAAAATATGCACTTGTTAATTAGAAAAATGGCATTCGGTTTGCCTGAGGGTTGGTAAAATAAATGTTATGCTATTTGGTATGTGTAAATATTTCTGATAAAACATTACCAGAATTGCTGTGTTGTAGGCCACAGCACCCATGACTCTGTCTGGGTACTGTAAAAAATTCTCTTACAGTACTCAGCATTTGCAGTCTCCATACCTGCCTTGGTTGCTGAGAGCTAAGCTTTTCATAAATTCATTATTACCGTTGAAAGTTCAGGCCCATCAAATAATGGTGGATAACTCATGTAATCTCCTGCCTCTGAAATATTACATGCAGAGAGAATATCTACCACACTCAAATATGTACCTGAAGCAGAAAAAAGCTAAAGATGTTCAAGTGCCTGTACAGGCAAAGTGTTGACAGTGCTAAATGATTATGAACATTTGATACTGTAACTGTGTCTTCCAATCTGACCCTTAGACTGGCTGGATTTGAGTCACTCTTTGGGTTGCTAAGAGTTAATTTATCTCTGGAGGAGAATGTGTAAAAGTGGTAGCAAAATATAGCCAAAGTGACGAGACCATGCTTCTGAAATTCTTAATTTCATGAAGTCCACGAGCTTTGACAGAGTTAGTTAAGGTGAAACATGAGAGGAGTTTCCATTTGCAGTTTTGTTTTCCCTGGAGATATTTGCTTCAAAGTGGCAGCCCAGACCCCGTGAGCTACACCTGAAAGACGGATATATTCTGGGGAGAGGCTTTCAAGTCTAAGTGTTTTGAGATTTTGTGGGAAGAAATGGATTATTTCTGAGCCTATTTTTGTTGCTTTGGCTCAGATTTTACCATGGGGAAACTTTGCACTAGTACTGTAATGAGGATTTATTTCAAAGTTGCTGTTCTGATTTTTGACTGATTCATGACTTTGTTTCCTTTGTCAAAATCTGAGTGTTTGTCTATGGTAGATTTAAAATAAAAAGCCTTTCTTAACTTCCTTTGGAGGAAGCAGCTGTGGGGGAATGATAGATACGTAGGGAATTTTTTATCATAGCAAGCCATTAAATAGTGTTTATTTACTCTATAAGACCTTAGGGCAAATACATTAATATTCAGGGATTGTGTGGGTTTTTCTGAACAGAGTTTGCAGTTCCAGCAGAGAGATACTCTGTGCAAACACCACAGAGAAACCTGGTGTGTTGTGCTTCAAGTGGTGGTCCTGGTTTCTACTCCATGTGACTGCAGTGTCATCCATGAGCCATGTGCAGAGTACTTGCTGGTCATGCCCCAGGGGAGCCACAGCTGTGCTTATACCAATGTGATTATATTTATATATAATGTTAATCCATAAAGAAAGTAAAATCCTAGCACATCAGCAGGAGTTTTGCAAGTGTTGGAATGTTCTCTTCACTGATTTTTACGCTTTTTAAGAATTGCTTTAGAAAATACATTTTAGGTTAGTTTTTGTAGATGGGTGGCATAATTGTTGATGTCCTGCTAGAATCGTCTATGTAGTCATGGTTTACTACAAGTATACTCCCCCAGGGATAGTTTGAAAATATTAAAGCTGTTTATCAATTTGAAAGGAAGCAAAATATTCGTGTTGTGCACTAGGTATCCTGCATTTCTTCCCAGAGATTTAGTGAAATCTCTGGAAACTGCTTTGTAATTCAGTGTTTGTTGAAGATGGCCTGTTTAGCATTTAAACTTTCCAGTACCTCTCAAAGCCAGAAAGGAGGTAGGATAATAAATTAGTTACACAATTAATGTTTTTTTCATTATGAAACAGAGTTAAGAGAAATGCACTGAAACAGAATAGTTGTGACACTGGTTTGCTTTCTTCTCATCTCTGTTGTTTAGTAAAAAGAAGTAAAATTATTTAGCTGAAAACATGCAGCAATTACTTAAACATAGATCAGAATGGAAAAATAATACAGCATCTAAATCTATTTAGAAGAATTGAGTAGGATTTACTAAAGTATCTTCCCAAATGATGTGACTAATTGCTCTGAGTTTAAATCAAGGGTAAAACTACTGTATTACTTAGGTGCTCTTAGCCCTGGCCACCTGCACAGCTGACAATTTCAAGTGCCTCCTATAAATCTGGCCCCCAGAGTCAATTTACTAAAGTCGCCCAGGTGCCTGCAAAAGGAAAACTACATACAAAACAAAGGATAAATGCAATGTTTCATCTGTGACCTACCAGGGGCAGCCCCACATTCAACCCTCCTTTGAGGGACATCACTTTGTTGGCTTCTCAGTGTAGATGGTGCTGTGCAGCTTGGCCCTGACACTGGGCTTGTTCTCTGCCCTGTCCTGGCTGGCACTGCAGGGATGGGGTGGAAGGAAGTGTTTCTGTTCTTCAATTAAATCAGCACTTCTGATGTAAACAGAGTGGTTGATAAGTTAGTTGATACTTCAACTGCCTGCATGGGAGTTGGTGGAGTCAGCATTTCCCATGGGTTTGCTTCATGGAGGTTGTGTCCAGTGGAGTAGGAGATCGACGAATGCATTTGCACTGTTTGGTTGACTTTTGTGTTTTCAAACTTAGTGCAAATCTAAAGTCAAACCATGTGTAGCACATTGATAATTAGTAAAAATGAGTGAAATTCTTAACCTTTTATTTTTGGTTGATATTTAAACACGGTTATATTTCCTGGCTGCTTAGCAGCCCAAGCCATAGAACAGCAACAGCACCAATGCTAAATAAATTAGAACTTCTAATATCTCTCCATATCTCCTGCTTTTAAGGGATGAAATTTTTTAAGGTTGCAAACTGTGAGACCACTTCAGTGCAACATTTAGGCCATTTCTTGTTTTTCTTTCTGTTTCTTCTCCCATTGTCCCTTTTATAAGAAGCCTATGTTAGTTCTATGTCCAGAGTGAGGCTGCTTCTCCTTGCAGGGAGAGAGCTGGGAGAGCACTGGGGCCACAGCTGGAGTTTGGTTGAGGTGGGGAACTGCTTGGCCAACCCACTGAAACACCCTGATGAGGAGGTTTTTCTGCACAGAAAGCTTACTGCCCATAGGGGTGGGACTGGCAAGTAGTTAATAACATGAAGTGGTGTTATTTATTACTCTATGCACAGATTCAGAGGGCATCATTTGTATTACCTGCCTTCAGTCATCTTACTGATGGCCTGAGTGACCCTTGTGAAGAGAGCTCCTCTGCTGTGCTCCTGTGACTGAGTTCTTTCAGCTCATAGAGGAAAGAATAAGCTCCCTAAATTAGAAGCCATAATATTATTCACAGCAGAACTTGATCCACCTGTCTCTGGAATTCTCTGAATCTTTGTCTATCAGTATGAAACCCAGTAACTTGTATATGACTACAAGGTATCTTACATTTTCACAAAAAATCCTGCTAAACTTGATATCAGTAAATGGAGAATCTCTGTGTTCTCCTTTGGATAGCTGCACTCATGGTTAGTCACAGGTTATGAAAAGCATATTCTTTGTTTCTCATTTGAATTTGGTGTCAGCTTCCAGATGCTTATTTGTTTTATGCATACCCTTCTTTGCTAGATTAACAAGCTGGTTGGCACTTAGAATATTCTCCCCATGCAAATACTTAATGCTGTAATTAGGTCATCTTATATTTTTTTGACAATAAACTACACAAGCTGAACTCTCCAGATATTTCATACTAAAGTATTTTCTACAGTGTTCCGGTCACTTTTGCAGCTATATTCTTTTTTTCTAAATTGTGAAGACCTTATTGTATTATAAGTAGGCATAGGTAGTAATGCTAATATTACCAATGAAAGTTTATAAGAACTTTTTCTGTCTTTGCATACTGTTTCTTTCAAAGCTCATATTAGTACTTAATTCTGTATGAAATCAGATTTGAAGAAACTCTTTTGTTGTTGAGTAAAACCTTATGGATAGGGACATTGCTAGCAGGACAAGTTATTGCAATCGTCTATACATGCTCTCACCCAGTCATAAGGGAAATATATGTAACTTTTCAGTGTCACTGACACTTATAGGTAATAAAATAGTAATAAAGAAATTGAATCTTTTTACTTCTAGTATGGTTTTTTCCCTTTGTTTTTTACTTTTTCAGTAGAGAGCTAGTATGAACTTTTTTACCCAGGAGTTGTCTGGTAACCAAAACTGGACTTATTAAAGGCTTTGATTGGCTCTTCCAGCCCGTGTTACCAGTGCTGCTTGCACTGATGCCTTCTGCCTGCTCTGTAGCATCAAAGGAAGATGAATAGCCTTTAAGTGATCCTGTCACTGATAAAAACCACGAGGGATCCAGTTTGTAAGATTTGAAAACAGAACAGATGAAAACATGACCCAACCAATTTATAATTATGATAGAAAGTATTCACAGAGTTTCTTCAATAGCCATGCTTCCATCTACAGCACTACAATATGAGTATCTGGTATTCTGTAGTGTCCTTTAAACTCCATAAATCTTGCAGAAGCCTACAGTACAGATATTTTTCTGTTATTTGACATGAGAGCAGCCTCAGTATGTGTTAATTAGTGTTGCATAGCATAATGTCAGATATTAGAGATAATTTTAATATAACTCTTACCAGTTTTGCCATAAGACATGGAGAAGTTGTAACAGAAAAATCCTCTAATTGTTGCTTGGGTTTTCAGATTTTGTATTTACACACAGTTATGCTTCTTGAGTATATTATATTTTTTGCATAAACATAATATGCTCTCTGGAAAAATTAGATGGGAGACAAGTCATGGATTCCTCAACTCTGACAGTGTTCAAGGCCAGGTTGGATGGGAATTTGAGCAAGATGGGAATTTGCGGAAGATGTCCCTGCCCATGGCAGGGGGGTTGGAACTAGATGATCTTTAAGATGTACACCCATCCAAACCATTCTATGAATCTATAATTAAAAAAAAGATGGGATGGAGAGATGAGAACAGTCATCTCAGAATGCTACCTGAGAATTAGATACGTAATTAAATAGGTAGCCACATACATGAAGATTTGTATATATTCAGTAGACTAAGTCAGAAAAACTATGGACTTATAGCTGATGTCTTGATAATACTTTGTGATGCTTAAATTGGCATTTATTGTCCCTTGTGTAGTCATTCACCTCCAACTAAAATAGCTGTAACTCCTTCTGAAGTGAGTAGTTGTATTTGGTTAGATGGTGTACTTGTCTCCCAGTAAACTAAATGAGAACATGTTATAGTACTGCAGACTGAGAATTAGAACTGGATTTGTGAAAGCTTCTTCTGATGTTGTGTTTAAGTATGTAATTTATTAAATGGATTATATCAGAAAATGATATTTAATATCTAGTTGTTTTGGTTTAACTTGAGCTGGTAACAGTACTACAGAGCTACTCTCTTGCTTCCCATAGACATCCCAGTGGGATGGGGAGGAGAATCAGAAAAAGGTAAAACCCATGTGTTAAGATGAGTTTAATAATTGAAATAAAGTAAAACGTAATACTAACTATAATAATAATAATGATAATAATGATTAAAAGAGAGATAACAAAACAAGGGTAATAAACCCCAAAAAGGACAATACAAGTGCTCACCACCTGCTGACCAATGCCCAGTCCATTCCCAAGCAGCAAACAGCCCCTCCCCACCAACTCCTCCCAGTTTATATATTGGACATGACATTCTGTGGTATGGATTATCCTTTTGGCCAGATCAGGTCAGCTGTCCTGACCATGCTCTCTCCTGGCTTCTTGTGCACCTGCTCACTGGCAGAGCATGAGGCACTGAAAAGTCCTTAGGTTAGGGTAAGCACTGCTCAGCAACAACTGAAAACATCAGTGTGTTATCAACATTATTCTCATACTGAAACAAAAATACAGCACTGGACCGCCTACTAGGAAGAAAATTAACTCTGTCCCCAACAAAACCAGGACAATAGTTTTAAAAGCTGTCAGACATTTGTGTGGGAGAGGATAATTAATTTTAAAAGTCTCCAATGAATATCTCATTTCACTTTACAACATTTAATTATTAGATTATATAGACATAAATTAAGCATAAGACTTAAGGCTTGAA
This sequence comes from Hafferia zeledoni, assembly GCA_035583235.1. Taxonomy (NCBI): domain Eukaryota; kingdom Metazoa; phylum Chordata; class Aves; order Passeriformes; family Thamnophilidae; genus Hafferia; species Hafferia zeledoni. The sequence continues at coordinate 99,208,377 of JAWWEV010000001.1, forward strand.
ACAGAGGAGTAGGAAACTAGTCAGGATACATGGTGCTCACATGGCAGAAGAAATGAGAAATAAGGCTTTACTCATCACGCTTGTTGGCAGGCATGGAAAAGCCTGTAAATAGGTTTATTATTGCAGAAGAATGTCAGGCTGTCTTTCCTGTTTGATTTTCATAAATTCTTGCCCTTAGACTTTCCTGAAAAAACATACAAGGTGATTTCTTTTGCCTACTTATTTCCTCCTGCTCAGAAGTGGTGCTCAGTCAGGTCCCACTGGAAGCTTTTTGAGGGAGCACTTCTGTGTGCACCCCACTGTTCTGAGTCAGCACTCTGGTGTTTCAGTCCTGTGCTCAGCAGTGGTTCTGGGTGAATTGTTTGCTGTTTTTATACCTGACCAGAGATGCCGAAAATTGTTGAGCCAAGCTCAGAGTGTATTAGGATTCTTCCAGGTTCCTGAAAAAGTGCACGCCTTTGCACAGGGCTGTGTGTCACTGGGGCTTGCCCTTCTCTCTAAATCTTTCTGTGATGGGTATTGGGTTTTTTCCCCTTCAGGTTCTGCCAAAGCTCTTAACTTGGGACCTAGTACCTTGGTGAATGCCAAAAGCAAAAGGGGTCAAATCCTTGTGTTTTGAGGAGATGGTGGACTCTGTGCCATCCTGACAGGCACCTCTGTCTCTCGTTGCAGCCCTCTCAGCTGTCAGATGCGGTGATCTCCATGGTAACTCAAACCCCCAGACTCTTGACAGCAGCCTGCGAGGAGCAGCATTCAGCAGCTCAGGGGTCTCACGACCAGGTAAGTCAAAAGGAATTGCCAAATAAGGGGTTGCCTCCAGTGCACTGTTTCCTGTCCAGCTGCCTTTCGGATTTCTCCCGGGTGAAGCCACCCAAGTGGTTGGTTCCTGTGCATATACCAGTGCTGTCATTTACAGCTACAGCTGCTCAGCTCTCTTGGTAGAGGCATTTGATAAAAAAATCTACATTTATCCAGGACTGCTTTTTAAGCACCAGATTGAAGAAGCGAAACAAAGAAGCACTGTACTATTCTTTAAGTGGCTTTGCTGTTAAGTAATTGCTGCGGTAGGAAATAACCCCAAAACAAGTCAACGGTAAGATCCATCTTACCATTGTAGCTACACCAGCAGCAGTACTGCCCAGTCTCTAACTCTAGGCCTGAGCAATCTCACTCTCCTGCAATGCATCAGGGACTGTTAGCATGTTCATGTAACATTCACTGGTGTTCTGCGCCTTTTTGAGTTGCTGCTGTGCTCTTTTCACACAAGTGTCTGAGTTCCTCACTGTGCTAATAGCAGCATGTGGGGCATTCTGGGTAACATCTGAGGAAGGTACAGACTTCTTCCCCTTTTTTGGTGAATTATGGAGAAAGAACAAAATCTTTGCTATTTTTGGGAAAGCAATGTGGGAACTATACAGCTGTATTGACTAGACATTCCAGTACCACTAACGCTGTGAATGAAAGTAATATCTCTAGTCCTATGCACTTAAATGCCAGGGAGGTTTTTTGCTCCTTTTTTTATTGAATTGTTTCTATGCCATGAAGATTGTATGTCTTTTGTGAGCTCTTGGTTTCTATTCACTATTTTCTGGATGTTACCTGCATTGTTTCTTTCCTGGTTGCTACCTAAGTCCAGTTGGCTGGAATATGCTGTCTCCATTGTACAAAGAAATCCATATTATTCTGAATAACCACTCCGCTATCTTTATTAGCCAGTTTGACATTTTTTGGGCCATAACTGCTATCAACACTATTTACTTTTGTATCATTGATGATGCTCTTAAATAATGTTAAGCACATACTGGACGTTTTTATTGGAGTAACACAGAGCCCTTCTTCAATTATTATTTCCTATTAGCAGCTACTCTTTTATATCTATATCTTAGTCACATTTGATGATACTGATAATAATTTCTTATTCTGAATTTTTTTGGCTATATGATAACTGCTATTCAAAAATCTGTGTGTTTCATTTAAGGAGTAACTTCTGTTACTCCTCAAACTCTCTGTTTCTTACCAAGTTTCTATAAAGTGATGTTGACTGGCATCAGTTTTATTCATGTAACTTCACAATGAATTTATTCTTGATTGGTTTGCTGGTTATTTTGCCTGAGATTAATAATGACTTAGAGCTCCATAACTGCTGAGGTCATACTGCTTACCATCCTCAAATATTGGCAGAAAATGCTAAAAGTTGTACTGAATTTCTGCCGTGTTCCAAAGTGTGCTGTAAATTAGCATCATTGAAATGATACTCCCCCAAATACTTGTAAGACTCCAAGGCACAAATTATCAGTGTTTCCTAATTTAAAGTAGTCTTTTAACAATTGTTTTGATTGCTAATAGCTTCCTTATCTGTAAGAAATGCTTTTTTTACTTATAGAGAAGAAAATATATGTTTGGGTTTTTTTGCAGTGTGTTTGTATTCCTTTAAAACATGAATCAGAACCTGCAGACCTTCTGCTTTATTTTCTGTTTTATTTAGCCCAAGTTTTCCTGTTGGAATTAATTTCTAGCTCAGTTGTTTTTATTGGGTTTTTATTGTGTAATCTATATTTCAGTGTAATTATACCCATAACCCAGAATTGGAGTGTGATTTTTTTGCCACAGTTCACCCTTTTCAGACTATATAATTGTCACCTGTGGTCCCTGGCAGTGGAGTAGGGAGGGTCTTTCCACATTTTCACCCCTGTGCTCTCCCAAATGCAAAATTTTTCTCTAGCTTACTGGGCCAATGAACTTCCATGCTTTTTACTGTCTAAACTTTACAGGTTGAATGCAATGGCCTAGAGTGTAATTATAATTTTGGTATATGAAAAAGTATTCTAGGAATAAAATTTGGGAGTGCCTGATGTGTTACTATTGATTGTGTGGCATTGCTAGCTTAGGCCTCACAGATGGACATCCTTCATAGTTCTTTCCTTGTTTTACCAGTACATACTTAAAAAGATCACCTAGTTCTCTGATATGGTTTAGTGGTTTGCCTGATCTCATATTGCCAACATTATATTCTTCTGGGAACTGCTGGCATGGTATCTATATTAATTCAAGAGTTTGCCACTGGCTTATAATTAATTTTGAGAGATAATGGTACCAATAATGTAGAGTACCGTCCTTTTTTTTTTTTTTTTTGTCTGTCTCTCTTTTTCATAAAAGTTAGAAGACTGGTTTTACTGTTTCACTTCATGGAGATCTTCCCAACAGTTTAGAGTAATAACTATACAAAATATCTCCTAAACAAGACTTTACAGCCACTCTTGCCTGTTTCCTTGGCCTTTGGTTCTTCACTCAGGTGTTCATATGTAGGGTTGAGTTTGTATTGCATCTATTTCTCTAACACCTCCCAGATATGAGACGTTTCTAGTCTGCCCTAGGTTATCCTTAACCAAAAACTAACCACATATTGGTGAGATGAATTTTATTCCCTAAGTAGGGCTCCTTCTCACCATGCATGCCACCTGCTGATCCTTAGGCTAGAACCTCTCAACTTCTCACCAGACACACAGCCAATAACTGATCATCAAGCTTTTTGCTTTCTGTCGCTCCAAAGATCAGAACTCCAGAATTTCTTTCACATTTTCCTGCTGAAACATGCAGCTGGTCTTAACTAGCCAGAAAATTTTTAACAAGGAGTGAGTACATGCTTTAGCACTTTTCTGTCTGATAGTGTCACTGAGACTTTCCTCTCTGCAGGAGAAAGTCTCTGTCCAATCTGGAGACAGTGCAGGGAGAAAATCTCAGTTTTCATAGAAAGGTGCTCGAGGAAAATGTTGTGTAGATTCCTAGCATTAAATGTCACAGAAACTCCTTGTTGGATTTTGAATTTTGGAGATTTCTTTGGAGCAACAGTGCAAACCTGCTCAGGCAGTTCTGTAGTGATTGTTTATCTGAACCAGACAGAGGAAACCCAAAAGCAGACAAAAACATTATGATTTTACAAAGTTATTAATAATTTTATTTAGTGGATTTTCTTTTATGCTTGAGAATGGACCACAGAAATTTCTTCAGTCATGTCTTACTAGTTAGGTTGCTTGAATTAGGCCAACAATTTGTACATGATATGTGTCAGACCACTTTAATATGTTCCACTAGGTAGGCACTAAGCTTATTTCCTCAAGTTAGTTGTGGCTTTTGAAAATCATGGCCAAAATCACTATGTAGACTAACTAAAATATGTTTTAACAAAATCTTGCTGTCATCGTTGTTTGTTACGGCTGTGATGGGGGTGCCAATGACAAGAGATTGGCTTTATCAAGGTTGTGTGTGATATGTTGTATAAATGAATTGGGAATTACAGTATTTTCACTAGAAAACCTTGTCAAAAGCAAGATGAAACAGAGATGAGGCAAAATTAGATGTCGAAAAATGAAAGGTTGGACAAGTTCAGGTAGAAAAAGTAGGTGTATGCACATGATACCTGGGAAGAAACAGATCACCCTTTGCTAATTTGATGTTTATTGTATGAGTTAGTTGCTTTGAATTTAAGAGTGGGATGGATAGGATGTAGTGGAAGATACTTCAAACATATCAGTGTATCAGCAGGTTTCTGTTGTTCAAGGAGCTTGCCATAGGTGCAGTTTAAGAATGTCACAAATGAAATGTGGTAGGGAAAGTTGTGACTGTTGTTGGTAAAAGTACAAAGGCACAGATTAACATAAGAAAATGTTCATAATTTTTTTAAGAAAATATTTCCAGACCAGTACTTTTTCAGAAGCATTCGTTTGGTGTGAATGTTTTGTTATATATGTTACCACTAAGGTGTTTTATTTTGATGAATTACGTGTCCTCTTTTTGCCTAAGAAGAACGTTGTATTTTTTTCAAGGAAAATAAAAGAAATTAAAATCAAAAAGTTGGCTTGCCAACTGCATGAGTTTGAAAAGTACCGTAATATACCAATGCGTACTGTTCCTTAAAAACTTTAATAATTTGTTACAATTATTGATTTTTAATCCTCTGTTGAAATTTATTTGGAACTTTAAAAATGGTACTGCACAGGCAGAAAATACAGAGGCTTTCTGTATGTTAACAACAGTTGTTGTTGGCACCTAATGCCACCAAATCGTTTTATTGGTCATTTAGATTTATGGACTAGAAAAATCAGTCTGCTTTTAAACAATATCCTTTATAATTCTTGGGTTTACTTAATAAGCTCTGTATTGATTTTGATTGGTAAAATGGTTTTTCAAGTATGGTCATCAAATAATATTACACCTATGGGCATACACATGAACTATTCCCTCTGACTACTCAGCATTTACTATTCATAGTGTGGTTATTCTTAGAAGTCACATGGCACATGTTCTGTTCACTGAAAAACAGTGAATTGTTGTAATAGTATTTTTTTAAATAACATGAACATTCTTTAAAATTTGCAGCTGTTTCATGGCTAAAGGAGAGCTTTATTTATATAATCTCTAATACTTCTCTTGTTACTTGGTGAATCGTGGTTAACTAAACTGTGATTTTATTCATGAAATATTTCTTAATCAGTATTTTTTGGCCTATCAGCAAAGTCAGAAAAAAGTAGTATCTAGCTAGAACATGAACTTGTCTATTTTACACCTTTACATGGTACTGAGAGATGAGGAAACTACATCTGTGTTGGCCAACTTCTGAGATACTTATTTTGAGCCTTTCTTTTATGCAGTAGGGTTTTAAACTACTGCTAGTGGAATAAGATTATTGCTCTTTATCTTTTAAAATCTTTCTTCTTTGACATAGCTAAGGTTCCACAGAAGTATTTTGATGATAGTAAAGAGGATGCTAGCATTCCAAAATGAGATGGTAAAATGCCTCATCCTTTGATTTTTAAACCAAACTGTTCATTATTTAAGGCATAGCTCAGACCTTTTAGGAATGGACTGTGACAATCCCATACTCTGTCATTTGATTTCTAGAGCATTAATATACCACACTAACCATGCCAATCACTTGAAAATTGTAGTAATAGATACACAGGGCAGAGAAATGCAATTTTTTAAATCATTAGTAAGTATATATTTCGTTCACCTAGAGTGCCAGATTAGGTGAAAGGCACACACACCCTCATGAGTGTACTCCCTGCCACAGTGTGGGGGAGAGTGGAGCTCTTCATTGCTCAGAACTGCCCCTCTGAGTTTGCTCAGCAGAGACTTCACACAGGTAAACAGTACATCATCATCTACCCAAGGTCTGCTTGACTTCTCTGGGCAGAAATTTGCTCAGGTCAGTGAAGTCAACTTAAGTTGCAGCACTCTTGGAAAGCTCAGATATGTCCCTGGACAGGTACCACACTCTGTGTGTAGCACATTCCAGAGACACAGTGTCTTCTGCAGCCTGCCTGTAATGAGGGACTCTATGTGTGCAGTAAATCTGATGCTTCCCAAACAGAATTAGGACAGTTTTTCTCTGAAGAAAAATGGCATTTTCTGCTTTTTAAGGTTAGTTCACTTGAAGCTTTTATTTGATACTGAATTATTTTATTACGTCATGGTGAAGAAATGAAATTACTACAGGCAGTCCAGTTAAACATACTCTTAAACAATCTGAATGTCTCATTCAGCCATGCCACACAGAAACAGAACAGGTAATGTAATTGTTCTTTTAATAAGTTGTTTCTCTCTAAATTAAGCCTTGGAAAGGTATAGGATCTGTATTTCTATTTATGTTTTTTGTATGAGCTTGTTCTTATCACTGCTTTGTTTTAATAAAACATGAATATAATTTATGGATAAACATACCCTTATGTAGATAGTAAATGCTAGAGATTTGTGCTCCATATACAGATTAACATCAGCTAATTTGGGAAGAAATTCCATCCTCAATCAGCCTTTGAACATTTTCACATGGTATTTTACTGTCTAATCTTCACTCTGAATGCTGTAATTGAAAAGAAATAAAACTATTTTTTCTCAAAAGTTTATTCAAAATAGTGGTGAGAGTTAAGACATAGCTCTTTGGTGTGAACTGGAGATATTTCAGGTATCATTAATCAGAATGGAATTGCAAGCATGTCATCACTGGTACTGTGCTTTCACTTAAACACTGAGATCATGGGTAACATTAATTATGTTTATCATGAGCCTACATCAGTTTAAATAAACTTAGCTCAACTGATGCATGCATAAATTAATTTCCCTTTTATCTAGCCTACTTGCAGTCCTAATAAACACAAGAATCAATTTTAACTGCCTTCTTCTATAGCATTATTGTATATTTCTGATCAAGGAAAATATAAAATAATACGTCTCTAGTCCCTACCCAGTTTACCCCAGAGTCAAGTTCTCTGGATGTAATGATTCACCTTAATAATTTTTACATTCCAGGATAGAAAAAACAAAGATGTTTGTTTAGTTGGTTGTTTGTTTGGGTTTTTTTTAATTTGTATGTTTAAAGGATGATTATATTCAACATTATAAAACTAAAGAAGTATAAGATACTTTGGTTTCTCTACAACACAGAAAAGAGTGCCAGTTGGACTGGGAGAACTCTTTGTAAACTCAAGGGCAATGATAGCATGTTTAGAAAGGTTTGTACTGTAGTAATGTATACTCACCCTTTTTAGTAATAGCTAGTTTGAGGTCACTGGCACCTTTCTTACTGATTCCAGGGAGACCAGGATTCTGGCTAGGCATTTTCTCTCTTAGCTGAAATATAAAGTGCCAAGCAAAAAGTGAGGTTAGCTTCATGTAAGATACTAGAAAAAGTCCAAACAATTAAAACTTCCCTTTAGGTTACTGTTTGAAAGCTTCCTTAATGGATTAGCTACTTCCCCCTATTCCCACACAGAACTGAAACTGGCCTGCAAATAATACTTTTAACTTTTATGTTGAACTATTTACACTATATATGATCTATGATATTTTAATTACATACATATATAGTATATCACACATTTAATTACTTTAGATAGGCAATTATGAAAAAGGTATAATATGTGAAAGATCAACTTGCAGTTTATCTACAGTAGTATTTTACAGCTTCTTAATATACTTTAGCCTTTAACAACAAATTCTGCCTTTTGCAACTGCAAAAGGCATCAAGGCAAACTTGTGTTCTAGCTGGTTTTTCTTTAAAATGTGTGTTCAGAATACGTTCCATTAAGTGCAGTTGACAAGACTAGAAAAACAGCAGTTTTCTTGAGATGTATTGCTACCATAGTAGTTAATGGCAATTTCTGCACTGCTAGTTCAGAAATACTGTTCCACATAAAGGTATAGCAAGGGGTTGCTTCAAAATGCTGTGTAAATACATCCTGAGCAGTCAAATGCTGCTTCTGGTATTCTAGATTAAGGATGCTGCTGCTGTTTCTGCCTCCTCTGCTCAACACTGATGGCAAACCAAAATTAATTTGGAGAAATGTTGGTGGTCAAGTGTAGCTGCTGGCTTTTATACAAGAATTCAAACATATGGCCCATGTAACTCAAACCAGACTTTAAATGTGCTAATTATCTTACCTTATTACTAGTAAGTTCAATGTTAAAGACTTAATATTAGAATATCTTCTTACGTCTGTAGAGAAATTAAATTCAGAAAATATGCTTATTTGTCCTTTGAGCTTTCAAGTTAGGAACTTTGTTCCAAAAAAAGATTTGACATGAATATATTTTTACATTAAGATTGATGTTTTCCTCAACATTAAAAATTGAGCATCATAATGCAAAAGTTATTCTTTTACTGGCACAAAAGTATGGAGCACCTTTTTGAATAAACATTGTAATAAGGTGTTAAGCAAAAGTGTTTCAGCTTGTTACTTATGTGTTTCCACTACATGAACGTGGATATTAAATATCTTTGGTCATTTCAGGGTCATTAATTTGACCTCCAATGTAAATTAATCCCGTGTTATATAAATATATTACTTTAGATTTTAGAACAATAACCTCATTTAAACACTGCAAGTTTCATAAATTTTTTTCAATTTTTTTATTTTTTGAGTCAGAAGTTCAGCTGTGATAAAATATGACTAAGTGTGAACTTGGTATCTGATATGCCATGAGGTCTTTTAGCCATGTTTTTAGAAAACATTGGTTCAAACCCTTCCAAATAACATGCTATCATTCCAATTATCTGTTCATTTCCTTATTTTAAAGAATTTAGCTTTATGTCAAGCTATTAAACATAGTGGAATGATTCTGTTTTAATCAATTTGTGTTGATATATCTCTGTTTAGTAGTAAACTGAAGAATCTGTTTTCCCTCTTAGCATGTGTATGCATTTGATTGCTCTTTATATATAGTAATAGATTTTTGTAAATTATCTGTTTAAAGAGTAAGCCCAAATATTTTGAATTTATTCTCATTAGATAATGTTTTGGAAGTCTGTTAATATATACAGTCTTAGCAAGCTCAAAAAGTGGAAGTTCCCCCTATAAGTAGGTGCTTAAAACTATGCAAAGATCATTTAAAAGAAAGTTATAAATACTATATCCATGTCTAAAAAAATAACCCTAGGCCAGAGCAGCAGAAGTCAAGGAAGCAAAGCTATATGTGGTGTCATCAGTCTGGACAGTGCTCTGGGAATGAGGAAGAGGATCGGTAGAAGTAGCTGGGTCAGGGAAGTGAGGTGAGTAGGGAGGAAGGGGGATGCTCTGAGGAGGAATGGCTGAAAGGGCAAAGCCTGGGAATCCTCTGAGTTTCTCTGCTCTGAAGAGGCTTCATTAGCTTGTGTGGCCAGATTTGAAAAATGAGGGAGAACTTGGTATTAAGCTTGTTGTTATTGCCTATTATCATGTATAAATAAAAATATGCCAAGTGTTTACCCCCCTTTTTTTCCTATGAACTAACAATCTTTTTTACATTAACTTCAATGAAGTCATATTTTGAGAATTTACAGAATCTTCTTACATGGAATTGCCATTTATCTTACGGAGATTATTTCAGTCATTCCCCAAGGCTTTCATGGTACCCTGTGTCCCAGAGCTTTGTTCTTGCTGTGGCCACCTGTCCTGTAATCAGTGTCTGCTCTCACCTTGCATGCAGCGCTTTGGGGAAAGAGTGTATGAGCTTTCCTGGAGTCACACCTCTTTGCATATGTTTCTCTTGACTTTTAAGACAAGTTTGGTTTAGAGTGAGTATTAAGACCTCATTGATACGTAAGGGTCTGCATCATTATATTATGTTTTGTGTTCCTAACATTTTGACACAAGTGTATTGGAGACAAATGAGATTGCATTTGTATTGATTTGAACTGTTGTTGCTATGCAGCAGAAGAATTGTATGTCCCTTTGAAAGAGAGAGCAAAATAGAAGTAGTCTTGCTTTTACAGAGATGGAAGAAATAAAATTTCTGGTACTGTGGCATTAGTTTGTTACTACTGGAGTTGATTTGTTGATGAAATCTTTCAGGCATATGTTTTTTGCTGTGGCTTTGTCCAGGTTGCTCTACTGAAGTCAGTCCCAGGGATTGTTTACGTAATTTTAATTATGGTTTTCGGTGACTTTAGAGGGAATTTGCATGGCAGATTTATTCATCATGTGATTACTTTGTGTTCTAGAAACTTGAATTATTCTTTTTATTGAACTTTTTTTTTGTCTTGGGGAGATAATAGGGGCTTAAAATGAGTGGTTAGCTATAAAGCTTGCAAACACAGCAGATCTCAGTGTCTCTTCTGTGAAGATGTTACCTCGGAAGGCAGGTGCAGAGCTGTTTACTGCAGTCAGACGTGATCGCTCTGTTCTAAATTAAATCTCCCCGTGATGGTTAGCATGGAGGTAATCAAATCACTTGCGCCATTTGATCTGGTCCCATCGCCTTTCATTATCAAAGCCCATTTAAACTGCTTTAAGCTAGAGCTGAACTGATAAAACAGATAAATTCATGTATCTGTGGTCACATTTTCTACTGTTGTATTTTGTATTGTTTGAGGCTAAAAACCAGGCATAAAACAGCCTCAAACCAATGATACTTTATTGCATAATATACCTCGTTATCTGAACAGTTCTATTAATTTAGCCACTCTTAGTTTTGTTTTGAACAATGCAGAATATCTTTTCATTACCATGTAATGTTTTTAAATGATACAGAAGGTAAAAATTAAAGTTCTGCCCTTAGAAATTATCTCATTCCCTTCTGGATCATAGGCAATATGTAAGAAGTTGGTGGGGCATTGCTTTAATAGCACGGTGACTTTTTTCTCCTAGTAATTTGAATTTAACAGTTGAAAACAAAAGTCATTTCCTGTGGATGGTGTGTAATCTCACATAACTAATGGGCTTTTCAGCCCAGGTTTGGAATAAAACCAGTTGATGCTCTGTTACGCCCATCCCCATTTGTGTTACACCTGATCTGTACTGTGAATGTTAACTAAACAGACCTGGAAGCAAAAAAGAACTGGGCTATTAGTAGAACTCATATGAACCTCTTATTTGCCATGCATTTTTGAAAAAGTATAATTATTAGTTTTGTTTTGCTTATCAGTGGTATTTGATTGTTGATAATGCTCAGGTTTGAATTCTGCTGTTGAGTTGGTGCCATCTGCAATACTTTTGATCTGGCAGCTAAGGAAATCAGCCCTTTAGAGGTGAAATAGCCACTGGGACTTGATTCCTGATTAGTTTTGCAGGCATTTCTAATGCTTTTTCATCTAATTAGTAAATCAGTACTTAAATTAGGTCCACCAAGCTGAAATAGAGGTCAAAGGATGTGGTGAAGACTTTATTAAAAACAAGATGTGGTTGCTTACTGTATGCAGTGCAGATGTGACTGGATTTTGCAGATGCCCAGAGCTTGGGTAAGGGTTGACAGGGTGCATCTTTTTTCTGAGTCAGTTTAAACAACAGCTGAAGTTATTTACCTCTTGGAGCTGGAAGAACAGTTGAAGTAGTTCTGAATACATAAAGCTTCAGGAGGTGGGGAAGCAATTGCAAACTGAGTTTCCGTGTGCTGTGCTTAATGGTCTGCCATCTTTGGAAAGGTTTGAATTGAGTGTTGAGCTTGCTGAAACAAACCATTTACTCCCCTCATGTTGAAAGGGCATTTAATGACGTTAAAGGCTAAGTTATGGCTTTGAATTTGCATGTGGATTTTGGAAATTACCAGCATGGCTGGATATCTTTCGTATAAGAGTATCTTTGTCAAATACTGCTGCTGGTGCACATGGTAATAAGTGCATTTACTGCTTTTTGAATATTAGTCAAAGTCCAGACTGATGAAAGATAGTCAGGTGAACTCACCTTCCCTGTGAAACAGACAAATGGTTGAGAATAAGTTTTGGTCAGATACAGCTGTTAGTATCTATCTATGGCAATAACACTTAAAAAAGGGATATTGAGTTATTGTCCCTACAGATTAGAGAAAATTTCACTTTGACCTAACTTCTTATTGGCAGTAAGAAGGAAAACCACAACAGGTTGACCTTTGGTTTCCCAATGTCAATTTTATTCCTACTGAATATGGAAATAACATAATGAAGAGCAACATAAAATCCCAAGTCTGCAGTGCCATTTGTTCAAATGGGTTTGCAGGCCATACCAGCAAGAAGTGCAAAACCTGGCCGGTAAGGCTGTGTTAAATCTACCCAGCCATGCCTGAGCTGCTCACAGTGGAGTTCTCCTATTCCCTGAGTGGCGTGCAGCCTCCTGGGGTCACCTGCACTGTGGTGGCAGCTGCAGCTCCCCAGGCTTTCTGTTTCTGGCTGTCAGGCATTCATAGGGGTTTCAGTAAGGAACAAATTGCAAGGCATATGAATACCATTTTTGTATTGTTGGCCTTAATCTTCATCTTAAAGGTCTTTTCCAACCTAAATGATTATATGATTTTATGTAGTACTTTTGGCTCCAGCCCTTCTACTGCCTGCATAACGTGGCAAAATTAAGTATCATTTCTTGTGTATTTTTTTATGCTACAAATATTTCCAGATTTAAGCATTCAGTAAAAAGTGACTGATATCAAAACTAGGCAGGTGACAGTGATCATCATCTCCCCCTTCCCCCCTTTTCGTATTTTACTGTCAGTTATCTAATTAATGCTACTTAATATAGAGGAAGTCAGGTGCTGATTTCAGCAGATACTGCAAATAGTGCCAGGTGTAGTCAACTGTGTCTCGGAAATAGAAAACTGCAAAGTTTCAACCACCCCAGTGTAAAGATTCTGAATACCCCAAACTGTGATGCGAAACAGGGAGATTTTTAAAACATAACAAAGAAATGATAAAAGATAAAAATAATCATGTGCTGTGACATACGAAAGACATACGAAAGACTGAGTTTAGAAATAAATCCATTTTTTGTGCACTTCTATGTAGTCCCCTGCATCCCTCCTCTTCTTGCTTGTAAACTGTGCCTCCCTTAGACCTGAAAGTATTGAGGTTGTCTGAGTAGCACAGCATCACTGTCATGCCCCTGCTTCACTTGAGAGCCATAAAGTCTCATCCTTTACTTAAATAGCTCCAGTGGGCTTAGTCAAGAGCTTTAACTGAAAGTTCTTTGGGAAAGAGGCTTTGCCTGTACATCTCCTGTCAGAGGAACTTGCCATATTATGCAGCAGTTAAAAAGTAACTACTAATACCAGTAATGAAAACAAGGGAAGCAAAAAGATCAAGAATGTGTTTCTGCAATTGCTGAAAAATGGATTATACTTTTAGCCCTTCATTTTCTTCCACTAAGAAAGTGTTTCTGCTTTTATTTTGTTGCTTTTCTGAAAAATGAACAGAGGAAATATGGAGATAAGCAATTGTAAAGGGAATTTTTGGTTGTCTAAGTACACACACAAATTAGATTTCCCCTCCCCTGCTTCTTCTGGCTATCTGCCAGATAATAATCTGAATTAACAGGAAGCTGGAAGGTTGGGAGTGTGACGAAATTCAATCAACCTTGAATTCAAAGTCAGGGTTAGGTTTTTCATTATTATGATGATGATTTATCTCGAAGGGAATTTTGACAGTTAAAATACGTGGTGGTTTATATCCTTTGATAAAATTTTCTTCATCATTTGGATTTTGTTTCATTTTTTTCCTGTACATTTTGTCCAGCTAATTACCATGAAACACTGATGAGATGAATGAATCCTAAGTGAACTATTTAACCATTTACAGTGGGCTCTCAGTAAAAAGATGAAGTTGTATTTCCCAAGGTTGCAGAGTAGGAATTGAAATTTAAATGTAATTTTTGGAAATCAGGCTTTAGCCTAAACTGCTTCGTTTCTCTCATGATTTTGAATTACAAAACGTACTTCATTAGGGTAATATGGAACAAGGTTGAAATATTTTCTCTTAATTTCACTATTCAAATGATGATTTTACTCACAAACATGTTGTGGTTCAAAATAAATGTAGTAATTTTGAGTACTGCAGATGTTTTTATTTGTCTGGCATAGGGATTGTACAAGACCAAACATAAGACTTGATAGCAAAGGATTATATCTCTGAATAAATGCTGTTTTCCTCTATGGGTGCTGGTGGCTCTTACTAAATTTTGTGATATGCCAAACTTTTAAGGCAAGGTGGATTGTGTAGGATGTGAAAACAAATATGTTTCTTTTTAACACATTTTTACGCTAATTAAACAGACTAATGATTTGTAACTGGTCTCTGGATTTACTGTGGGTTTCATTTACTGTCCAACTCACTAGTAAGCGTGGCCAAACTACACTATTTAAGCTGAAAGCTTAAGAATGATTGTGAAATGCTAGTGAAATTTTTCTAAAGGATTTCTCTTTAGTTAAGCAGAGAAAAATAATTGAGTATGTGCATAGATCTCTTCATATATCACATAGTTTTTTGCTTTAATTTTCAGATACAGGTTAGACCTGCATTGCTGCCTCTGCACCATGTTCACACTTGAGCAGACATTTCCGTGGCAGGAGCAACACTGTAGTGGAGAGTGCATGGCAGGGATCTTTGCTGCTGCCAGGGCATACATCCATTTCATCATTGGCCCACTAAAGCCACCTTGCCTTGTTTGACTGGAGCTGATAGAACATGCTTTTTCAGGTGTAAATCATGGTTAGGAAACAAATCTGCAATGGAGCCAGACTTCACAGTCAGACATCCTGATTTTCATCCATTTGGTTTGGTCCACTGCTGCTGTTTATGGGAAGGCAGCACCTCATGTAGTGCTCAGACTGAGCAATGAGGAGTGACACAAGGGGCTCCTGGGGGCACATCCCCGGCCGGTGCAGACCGAAGGCTGGTCACAGGACCTCGTCCTGGCACAGCCTCCTTCCACACACCATGGTCCTTCCCTGCCCACACTGCAGACTTCTGACCAAAGCAGGTGAGAGCTGAGGAGAAGAAGCAAAACTTCTGCAGTGAGATCCACATCACTTACCAGGTTTGCAAGCCAGGGTGTGCCAAGGAAGCACGTTCTGGGGGTCTTCATTCTGCCTGTAGTCCTGGTCTCTGTAGCTAAGCCAGCCAAATAAAAATGTGTCTGTGGTTCCAGTAATAGTCTATTGCCACGGTCACAAGCACAGTGCAGCTATCCAGGAGTGGTATTTCCTCTTTTGGTTTGTTCAGGGGCATTTATTTTCCTTAGTTTTAAGGTCAGAGAGATTAATGTGTGAATGTATCCAAGTACCTGACATGCTTTTAGAACTGTAGAGTTTTGAACACAGGGAAGGAAAATGTCAATTCTCTGTCAAGTATAGACCAAGGAGAGGCGACTCAGTCCTGTGGCGTAATGGAGAGCACTCAGGTCTCTGACTCCCAAGGTCACGAGTTCGAGTCTCCGTAGGGGACTGCCCCAGCAGTAAATGCCTCCCTGCCATCTGATCCCGTCAGATCTCGGATGCTCAGCAGGGTCAGCCCCGGTTAGTACCGGCTGCTGTAGACAGTCCCGAGGACTTCACTGTCCAAGCTTGCTCGGCCGTGGCAAATGAACCTTAGGACTTAAACGGTGGGGCCAGTTCTGCGCACGCTGTGCCTCACCTAAAAACATCCACTGCGCAGGCTGGAAGGGCACACCCACGTGGGAGGAGAGCCCTTCCCAAATCTTCATTCACGAAGGTTGGCCATTAAATTAAAATAATAATTAAATTAATTAATAGACCAAGGAGTTTAATACTGGAAGTTATCATTTGAATTTCAGACACCCAGAGCAGTTTTCCAATGAGTCCCTAGTGAAGACAGAAATCAACATCTTTTGGTGAATTTTACTATATCACCTTACTAAAATTATAAAATTGTTCCAAGTGAGAGAAAACAGGCATGTTGCATCTTTTTTGTTGTGTGTCCTGTGGCTTTACATGTGCTGCCACTTTTTCATCATATGTTCAGCTCCATAAAATTTTTCTCATCTTCTATATAAAAGTATTTGAAACCAGCATGCCATTCATCATCATCATCATGAACAACTTCTCTTTGAGTTGTAAGTTGATGTAGTGCCCAGAATGGAAGCAGAATGTGAAAACCAGTCTAGCAAGTTTCTGTTACAGCTGTTGCACAGAGGTTGTTATTTGCTGTCTTAGTTACAAGTCTAGGACCTCAAGCATTTTCTGCCATGTGTCAATGCCCCTCGTTGATGTGTAGTTTGGTTTCAGTTATGGCCTGGAGCTACACAGTAATGAGCCAAAAAGGGCAGTTGAAGCACCAGGAACACTTTTCAAATTGTTTCCCTATAACTGATATTCTTGGGCAGATAAACATTCCTCTTTACTTCTGTACCATAAGCTTCACCTTCTCTGTGGTCTCCCAAACTACAGTTGTGCTTTGCTGTTCTTTACTATGGAAGGAGCCTTCAGAGGCTGTGAGCATCTTGATTGTGTCAAAATTGTTCTTTTATTGCATTGACTAACACCATTTATGTTCACTTATGTGAATTGCTGCACAGGTGGTAGGTTACCCATTTTGCTAAGCAGCAATCTCTATGAATAACTGGTTATCCTCAGAAACTAATGTAATTTATGGCATGGTTTCTGTTGGCTTTCTTAGAGACGTTTGGTTGTTATGTTTCAATCATGTAGTTTTAATAATAGTCAGATCAAATATTTGAGTCTGAGCTCTTTTTCTTACTAGTTCCAAGACTGCATGAAGTCAGCCTCCAGGGAATCTTTTGGAAGAGTTTATTCAGATGTTACTATCAATAGTATCTCCAATATAATTTCAGAAATGGGTAACATGGCTGAGTGTCTGCTGATGAAATGGAGCTGAGATCAAAAGTACCATTTAACTCCTGAATGCAAATGTCTTGTCACATTTCCCTTTGGAAGCGCCAGGTAACTAAAACGAACTGAAACTGGAGATAGTGTGACACTGATTGAACACCTGCCAATGACAAATTTCAAGGTACATTGTGAAAATGAAATGATGCAGTGCTAACTGAAGTGCATGACATAACTATGAATAGATGTACCCATGTGTACCACACAGCTCCTACTTTCCTTTAGCTGGAGAGAACAGTTTCACGTGTACCAAGGTCAGCAGAGTGGTTGTATCCTGTGAAGCTCATGTCATGCATGAAAGTACACAAAGACCATCTGGGAACTATAAAAATAGCCTGTCCTGACTAGATGATTTGTGTGGTGGCCAAGGACTGATACGCTCATTCAGGAAATGGCAAAACAATGTCAAACTTGTTGGGAAATATCCAGGCTTGTTCTCATCCTTGGGAATGGCTTAGTATCTCATGAAGCAAAATTCACAAGGAGACTGGACCACATGGTTTCTGAATGCCCAGAAGGAGTCTGTGTGAAGTGGTTCAGTGGAGGCAGTGGAAATGTTAAGATTATTCTTAATATTTTAAGATTTCAGGCTTGGTATATCTAAAACAGATTGAGAGTGATACTAGAATTTAACTCATATCTAAAGATTTTTTAAAATTTTTTTTTAATGTCTTAAAGGTTTTTTTTCCAAGTTTTTAAAAGGCATTGTATGAAATTTGTCATACAATATACTACATTCTGCCACATGCTAGTCAGCTTTATTCAGCCATCTCCAAATAGTTTGTGTTATGATCTCAAGTGAAAGTGCTTTATAAAGCAAGACTTAAATTTTTTGTTTGACCTACAGGAATGCAGGTCATACATCTGAAATGTGGGAAATATTGGCCAGACACTTTTTTTTTTAATTTAAAAAAAGCTCAGTCTAGAAGGAATGACTCTAAACCAACAGAAATAGCTACAAACAGTGAATATCCATTTAATCATTTCCATCCAGAAGAAGAAATAGAGATATTAGTGACTGGTTTTCTGAGAAGCATTTATGTGTCACAGGTGACACAATAGCGGCTTTTGAGCACAATTTTAATGAGGTTATCATATGTAAGTGACTTGTGTAGAAGCCTTTAACTTGAACACTATAACCCATGACAAGCCTGTCTCCCAGTTTTTATTGTTACTAGATATGCTAGATACAGCTATTGAGGTTCTTCAGGCACATCATGAAGTCCAGGCACTATTTTAAATGCTGTCAGGAAGTTTAACAGATGCTATTAAGAGAACAGCTGTAAACCATCTCCCTTGTCTGTTTTAACACTGAGCATCTAATTATTGCCATAAATTTCTGACTTCAAAACTACTATTTTATATTGAAAAGAACATATTAGCATGAAGGAACTGGATGCTATTCTGTTTAATAGTTTGAGTCCTCTAATAGCTTGTTATGACACTTATTTATATTACCTACCAGAAGAGTGGTGTGTACAGGCAAGAAATTTTGATGTGCCCTGTTAATTGAGTAAAAGCTAAACACACTTTCATCTGTGTTATCTTTTATACTTATGGCTGAACTTGGTTTGAGATTGGAGATTCGAAAGGTCCATGCCATTGCCTGCAGTAGCAAATTTTATTTGTTAACTTGCCCCAGATTTGGCCAAAATTTAAGCTAGTGTATGGGAAGTAGAAACAGCTGGGGAATTTTGACTTTAGAGGGAGTTTGATTTCTGAATTAACACAAAATTAGAGATTTGCTTGCAGCTCTTTGGTCTCCTGCGTGGTTTTTATATTGTAATTGGATAAAGAGGAATTATGCACTTCTTTCAAACAGAACAAGAACATAAAGGATATATATACTCAGTACCCTGAGGAACATTTTTTTAAATTTTTCCAGTGGTGCAAGAGTATTTAGAAAAATCAATTCTGTCTTCTTATAGTTTGATCTTCAATTTGAATGAAGGCAAAGTCTTCAGAATAGTATATTCAAATCTAATGTTGTTAATGTTTTGGATCCTGTCTTGGAAATATTTGCCTACTGTGTAGTTTTCCACTCTTCGGTATGTAATCCCTTACTTCGGAAAGTAGCATGAGTGAGTATCCTTCTTATATCTGAAGAATATGGATGATTTCTTGAATGACAGATAGGTCATTTTACATTAGAGGTATAGTTACAGACACCAGTTCTGCTGGTGAAAAAAAAATGAAACACATTTATTCTGCTTGCTGAATGCAAGTCTTTATTTGTGTGTGATCTTGGGGGAAAGGGGAAATTAAAGCTATGGGTTTTTCCAGGTTTTTTGAGCACCATTGAATGATTTCAAGTGAGGGAATGTAGTGTGGGTGTTTCAGGAGTTGTGAAATCTTTGGAATACTGACTTGAGGCAGAAGCAATTGTGCAACTTTTCTGTTTTATAGCCTCACCTACAATCAAAGTAAATGGTGTTTCCTAAGTACCATTAGAGGGTGAAATTAAACAGCAGGAATTAAATAGGAAGCCATTTCTTTGCTCTCAGAATGGAGCCTCAGTTCAGCTGCCACTTTCACCTGTCATGGCTCTCACTAGGGTGCATCCCACAACTTGGCAGCCTCCTCCACCTTTGCTGTGCGTGTGTCCTTGCCCTTCCATTGAAGCTTTCCTTCCATGCCCTCAGGATGTAGGTACATGTTCACAGTCCTGCCCATCATCTCTCTCACCATGCAAATTGACACCACTCCCATGAGTTTAAACCCCACAGTTCAAGCTCAGCTCAGACCTTGCCACACATTCACGATGCCTCTTCACAGGCTCAGCCAGCTGGTTCCAGAGAGAAGCTTGGGAATGGGTTTGCCTTTGCAGAAGAAAAAGTGGCTGCTCCAGCAGCCAGTGGCACAGGAGGCCATATCAGTTGGTGGCCTTTGCAACTTTAATTTTAACAGTCTCCCACTGTAAGGTGACTTGATGCTGTGTATTTTGTGTGTTATATGGTTCTGTGTTCTCTGGATTAGTGAGTATAGGCATCAAGTGTCGATGGTTTACCCCTTCAGCTTCGCCTCTGGGTATTGATAGCAACTGGCTTTTAAATGACTTCATGTGAGCACAAAATTTAAACAAAAGTGTCTTTATAAGCAAAAAGGATCCTTATAAAAAATTCGGTAAAAGTGGTACATTTCACTTTAGATAACCCAGTTGCCCCAATTTAAAAATAAACCTGCTACAACAGAGTATTTCCTTAGAAAACTGATTATAAGCATTGAGACATGAGACTATTCTCTCACTGGTTGGCTCACATGAAGTAAAACATTTTTAAGTGTTTTATTTGATATTGATAGATATCCATTACATCTTAATGACTCCATATTATTACAGAATATTTTACAAATTTAATAATATAAAGAACTAGACCGTATTTAATGATGAAGTAACACCACTGAGCATGCATGCATTCACAGGGCTGTTTGATTCATTAAAGTCAGTGATTCATTTGTTATTTACTTCTACCTCCACACAGGTAGAAATTTATTTGACTTCTTGTTCTCGGATTTCTTTTTCCTCCACTTCTTTATTTTTATAGTAACAAATATGCAAGTCAGTCAAGAGCTCAGTCATCTGGAGATTATCTAGCACTCAAACCTTCACCCTGAGCATGTCAGCCACCCTCTGCACTAATTAAGATGTACTTTGTGGTAGAGTTCAGTAGTGAGGATAGATGTAGCTCAGCTGTTGATGCTGCTGAAACAGAGATAGAACCAGTAGGAGATGAAAGCTCAGTAAAAGCAGGATTGGGAGGGGCAAGTGAACAGCTGACACATGGGTGAATGTTCTGGACTAATTTTTTTATGTGTTGTGTCAAAAGGATTAAGAGCCATTCTTACACACTTATTGGCAGGTTATGCTATGGACTAACTTGAGGTAGAACTAAAAAGACTTGTTTTGCTTTTTGAAAAACAGTAGAAATTATTTTGTTACTGAGATTTGAAATTATTCGAGAGGCTAGAGATGTGAATTTATATGCTTTATATTTATGTTCATCACAGATGCACTGTGGTCCCTCACTTTGGAAGAGAATGGATGTGGTGACTTAACTCCATAATGGTTAAACCACTGATGACATGTAATGAGAGGCTCTGTGTAACACCAAAACCTACACAGAAACACTTAAGATGCATTAGGTAATGTTTTAAGAGTACTTTGAAAATACAGAGCAATAAAAAGTTATTAATGTGACACTGTTAACTCCTGAGGTGGGAGATTAATCTCTTTATGTGAAAATTGGCTCTCCCATTTGCATAAAACTATACTTTTCTTAGACTGTCCTTATCATTATTGATTGTGTACAAACACCCCATATTGTGTTTTGGTTTATTTTTCTGCTTTATATGTTGTAATCCTTCCAAAAAGAATGCAGATTTTATTACTAATTATAACTGGTTTTCTTTGTCAGTGAAATGTGCCTAAATTATTGCCACCCAAAAAAAAGTCTTAAGGTGCTTGATCTGGGTGGGATAAATGCTGTGTGGGGGTATCCATGTCAGGTCTCAAGAAAGCTGAAAGTTTAAGTTAAAAAAAGAAAAGGCACGCTATAATCCTCTCCGTGGTTAGTTCACATAAAGTAAAACTATTTAGAGTTGTTCATTTAACAGATCTCCATTGCACCTTAGTGACTGCATGTCTTTTACAGAGTATTTTACAGTTTTAATAATTGTGGAAGACTTGCACATAAGTCTGGGTTGAAAGTGTCAGCTGATAAAAAATAAAACTTACGTACAAAACATCTGTGGTAGTATTTTTTTCCTTTCCTAAAGAGAACAAAAAGCTATTGCCCAA
Organism: Hafferia zeledoni; assembly: GCA_035583235.1. Taxonomy (NCBI): domain Eukaryota; kingdom Metazoa; phylum Chordata; class Aves; order Passeriformes; family Thamnophilidae; genus Hafferia; species Hafferia zeledoni. The sequence goes on from JAWWEV010000001.1 coordinate 99,230,248, forward strand.
TCAGGCAACAGTGGTGTAATAGTATGAAATGTAGAATAGGTGAAGCCTTTTCCTGTTTTTAAGATTTCCTTCATGAAGTTTTTGATTGGAAGGAGGATCCTCTGCTTCAGTGCATTTGGTAGGGAAACACTGTCTTTTGAACCTGGGGGATTGCATCCGGTTAAATTTTGAGACATGTATTAATAAAGGAGAGAAAGGAATAATTTCTTGTGCCACTGTAAAAATCTTGTCAGTAAACCCTTGCTTCCTTTGCAGGCGGTAGGGTTTAGAATATCCTTTTCCTCAAGCGCCAGGCCAGCTCTGTTCAAGTTGTTAGTCAATAAAGTGATAGCTCTTCAATGATACATTTTAGTTTATTGCTTTTTGTCTACTTTATAGTAAACTACAGCCATGCCACCCTGACACCCAATCCCATTAGATCTTGGAAGCTCAGCAGGGTCAGCCCCGGTCAGCACTTGGATGGGCAACCTCCTGGGAATACCGGGGGCTGTAGGTTCTAGTCCTGAGGACTTCACTGTCACCATCCAAGCTCGCTCGGCCGTGGCAGATGAACCTGAGGAGTTAAAAGGTGGGGCCAGTTCTGCGCTCACCTAAAAAATCCACTGTGCAGGCTTGAAGGACACACCCACGTGGGGAGAGCCTTTCCCAAATCTTCGTTTGCAAAGCCTAACCATGATGATGATGACCTTCTGGTACCAAAATATTGCTCAGTGACAGCTGAGCCATGGTAAAAGTGGCATTGGAAAGTACAAGTTTTGTTTCCTGTCTTTGAAGGCAATCCCTGAAGATAAGAGTGCATTGAACAGTGTATGTTTGTGTGTATTTCTTATGTTTGAAGGATTTGACTAAATATGAGCAGTTTATTAAGTGCTAAAAATTTCTGCAATTTTCAAATTAAATTTGACCCAAATAAGATACAGGTCCTGATAAGCAAACAGCTATGCTATTATTTAAGTCTATTCTTAACTGAGAAAGAAAAATTGGAGAGGGGGGAAAATATTTTTTATGTTTTTTAAATTATAATTTTACAATATTTTTAATAACTCCCTAACCTAGCTAAGTCTTATAATCAAATGCATAGGAGAAAAATCCTTAGGTCATAAAAATAATAAATGTAAGGTGTAAATAAATACAGCTGCAAGGTGTTAAAGATCACACCATTTAAATCTGCAGGAATAAACTACTGATAAAAACTAGTACGAAGGACAGCAGAGAAATTTAAAAATCAGTGTCATATTTTGGCTATAATACTTTTTCCTCTGAAATACTTGTTGGGAAGAAAGTATTCTCTGCAATCTGGAGAGCACCTGAGACTGCCATCTCAGCTATCCATAAGCCTGTAGCAGTGGCACCCTTTGACCTTCCCAGTCCCTGTCCCATCCCTCACCCTTTCCCATGCATCAGCCTGTGTCTGCTTTCCTTTGTATAAGAAGACCTGAGTAGGGAAGCGAATTTAATGCAAGAAAAATATTTTGATAATTCAGTTACAATCTCTAACAAACCTGTGCAGTGAGTATACAAGTAGTATTTTCATGAGACTTTATTTTAGTCAAATTTGCAAGGATATTTACTATCACAGAAAGGACAGTTTGCCATGAGAGCAGCTTTTCTGCTGTCCCTTCTCTGAAGTATGGAGGCACTGGAGATTCTCCCTGAAACACTGAAACCATATAAATATCAGCAAAATGGAGTTTTTACCACCTTCACTCTGAAATGACTGAACTATTTCTGCATATGCCTTCCAGAAAAAAATTTTGCTTGAGGCAAAGACTCACTGTGAAGCTTTACTGTCCAAATAGTTAAAACAGAATCAATTATAAGTGATAATATAAGCTTATAATGTGTCATACTTAAATATAGGTGTTGATGTCTGCTCCTCGCATAATACTACAAAGGCTCTTGAGTTTCTGTAGAAATAAGAGACCAAATATACCTTCCCTTAATAAGGGAATGTAAAACATATGTAAAGAATAGTGAAAAAAAATTAATGAAAATTCATCTTTGGACAAATGCTCATATTTACATCAATTTTTCATTGATGCTTAAAAAATTCAAAGGTCAATGGTTCACGATTCAGCAGCCAGATACTTTAACAATAAACAAGGTATCATTAAGAGTGGTTACAGATCTCTCTTTCTTTTCCCTGTCTGTGGGAGTCTCTCATTCTTTGCTCCACAGAATTTTGATTTCAGCAACCTGTAACCAAGTATAAAGTGGGTTCTCCTGGGAGCTGGAAAATGCAAGTTTGAACTTGCTACTTCTTAAGTGAATACTTTAATCTTCAGTCTCTTAAATCTGTTATATCACTTCCACTGCCACCTTTCTCCTATTTTTTTTTTTCAAATGAAAGTACTGAGTCAGTTCTCCACAGCCAAAAATACAAATTGGAGCCTGGATTTGGAGCGGAAATTTGAAGCAATGAATCCCAGTCTCAGACAAGTGTCTAATCCACGTCTACAGGAAAACACATAAATCCTTGAAACCGGCACATAACTCTCCCCATTCTTTGTTGAGGGAATTTCAGAGCTAACTAGTCTTCGAGAATTATGTTCCAGGAGCTGGATGACTAAAATACTCACTTGGTTACAGTATCCGTAGAAGATCTAATAGGCATTACTGTATGGAGTGTTACACTATCTGCCTTCCTGCGTGTCTTTTCCAAATAAAATTGCTTTTTCCAAATAAAATTAATGAAGAGGACAATGAGTAAGACTGTTCCAATTTGGAAAAATCACTTCCTTTGAATTAATGCTGGTATTGATGTCCATTTTAAAGCCGTATGGAGGTTTTGCCACTTCATAACACTAGCGTAATTTCTCCTTGTGTGAACTGGGAGAGACAAATAATCTGGGCAGTTTGAGTGGGAGCACAGCCAGTTGATCAAGGGATGGGATTGTCCCTCTCTATATGGCACTCATCAGACCACATCTCGATACTGCATCCAGTCTGAGCACCTGGCACAGGAGAGATGTGGACGAGCTGGAGGGAGCTTGGGAGGACCCAAGGCAGTGGGACTGGAGCACTCACACCGTGAGGAGGGACTGGGGAGAATGGGACAGCCTGGAGAAGGGATGGCTTTGGAGGCACCTGACAGCCTCCCAGCACCTACAAGGAATCATCGAGGAGGTGGAGCCGGGCTCCTCACAGTGGGGCAGGATGGGAAGGTGAGAGGTTCCAACAGGTTTAGACTGGGTATAAGGAGAAACTTTGTCCAGTGTGTTCATACTGTGTTGGCAGGGGAGCAGGTCACTCCAAGAGTCTGTGCCATCTCTCTCCTAGGAGGGTTTCGAGCTCTGACAGGTGTAAGCCCTGAGCAGCCTGGCCTGACCCCAGAGCTGGCCCTGGTTTGGGCAGAGAGTAGGACTAAAGACTTCCTGAGGTCCCTTCCAACCTGTGACCCTCAAACCTTTAGGCACCCAAAATCCTATGGGTGTTCAGCAGTTTTTATAATATTTCTGTATTTGCAAGTACATCTAATTCCACCCTCCTGATCACCTCTAGCCTCCCTAGAGTCCTTCTTGGAGTGAAAGCCAAAAACATAGAATCGTTTTATTCTCTGGTGAAGCAATTCTTGTCTAGGGATTAGAACCTTTAAAAGCTTCTCAAACCCTCTGTGTATGGGTTTAAGGCTTCAGTTCTCTGTATCTTGATTTTTTTTAAAGCAGGGGAATGCTTTTCTTATTTAATCTGAGCTAACTAATAGCTGTGTCATAATGTATTAAAATCCTTCCTGAGAAGTATTTAACTGAAATTTTTTATGAAAACCTTAGATTATGTCATGTCTGTCTCTGACTCCCCAAGGATTTTTAGTTCATCTTAGTTTCTAGGCTATTTAGCTTTTTCAAAAAGTAGGTTGAAAAGCTTTTTGCTTAGCATTGCCTTTTAATCTCTACTTTGCTATTTATATTAGGGCTGTGTAGGACTTCATCATGCTGCCACCAGAAATGTGACTCTTTATCTTTTTGGTTTGTGCATTTTTCACCCATCTACGAATGGAAAAAAAGAAGTGAGGACTGGCAAGTCACTCTTAAAACACTATCTGAAGACACAAACCTTAAAAAGTGGTGCTGCTTAAGTCTCTGCTATCCCCAGACTGGAGGAAACAGCAAAATTCCATATTGGAATGTATGAAAAATTGTTAGAAGATTGGGAGGGGTAAAACCTTTGCACATTTGGGATCTTCATATGTGATCAGAGGCCAAAATGGTCAAACATCTTTCATCTGAAGAGGAAAAGCACAAACACTTCCACTGGCCCTACCAGCAAGACAGAAAGCCAGAAAAACCTAAAATGACAAAGAGACTTCCTCACCCCTCTTGGCCAATTACAGCATGTAAAGGAAGGAGGATGGATGAAAAGGCAGATAATATCTGTGTCAGTGTTGTACAACTTGGATTATATTGGATATGCTGTGTGTGAATTTTATTTTTCTATTTAGATCCAGGATATAGAACATCCAGAGGAAAAGTTAAAAGAAAGATAAATTAATGTCTGAAGCTGGTGCTTGAGGTGGTTTTTATAAGACAGAGATTTCTCAGCCTTAATTCTTTGTATTGATTTTTAATGGGAAGTTTCTCTGAAATATTAGCAGTGTGAATACAGAAGAGTAACTTAGAAATAAGCTTTTACTTTAGTGGTTGCTTAGAAGTTTCAGCAGGCATTCTTTGAAAGCAAATTATTTCATTCCAACCTTCTTTCTTCCTTCTTTCTCTACCTTCCAACAAGCAAAGTCGTGCTGTACCTTCCATAAAATGGAGGCATTTAGTAACCCTTCTCCAGATCTCAAACCAGTATAAGCCAGGAGCCAGTGAAACTTTATGTTAAAAAAAAAAATGAACACACACAAAAAAGCCCCACAACAGATTTCCATTAAGGTCTAAATGTTGGAGGTACTCAGCAGTGAAATATACTGACTTTATGTATGTATTTTTCTGTTCTGTTGCACTGTCCTATGGAATCTTGGTCCTTACAGCTTTTAACATTGACGTTCTCTTAGGATTATGCAAGGGAAAACATGAAGTATTTATAGCCATAGTTAAAATCTTTATAAATAGTTTATAATGGGATCTGCCATAATAAAAGTTTGAAATAGTTTCCGTTATAGTTCTTTGTTTTCACATATTCTAAAATTTACAAAATACTTGTTTTTTTGGGGGGGAATTTTCCACATCATGAGTCTGAAAAGTATTTCTGCCTCGTTAATTTGGAGTATAATCCTTTCAGCTGTTCTGGAATTACAGACAAATGGGAAAAATGTTTTTTCCCTTTGTACAATAATAATAAAAATGAGGGAAATATTCAGCAACATTTTTAACAATACTACAGGGGAAACAAGTGAAGGTTGAAATATGTGGCAAGACCTACTGCCTTTGCTTGCTGAGGGGGGGAAAAAAGAGTTATAAATGATGGAAAAATAACATCAAACTGTTTCCAGTAACATCTGCTAAGCTTATTAGCAGAAACTAATAAAAACACACCACCTTAATGACATCGCTGCACATTGCCTTTGCCTGAGGCCATCCAGACATGAGCTGCTGTAGCTCCCTGCTGGTCTCCAGACTTTCAAAGGTTTTCTGCATGGCTCTGGCTCCCTGGGCACATCCCACACTGAGGTTTCAGGGATGTGCCCATCTCCGCTTCCCACGTGTGATGAACTGCTCCTGTCCATTGCTTCTGGGGACCTGCAGCTGTGTGGGGCAGCCTGCATGGCTAAAAACAAACGTAGGTTGGTTAGCCTAGCACAGGTTGGTGTTGTTTTACCTCATCTTATACACAGAGCTTTGCTAAGTCCAAGGGTAAGGTTTGTCTTCCAAGTCACAGGCCTTGCCATGAGACAGGAGTACCAGAATGGTTTTCACTCCGAGTCTTTCTCCAACTGTGCTTGTGTCAGGCTGTTCTAAGAGATACCAAAACAGGATGAAATTCATATGTACATGGAACTGAAGCAGGTTTTACTGGATATCTGCGTCTTGTGGGAGAGAGTATTGTGTTCACTTCTGGGCCCCTCAGTTCAGGAAGGATATTGAGGTGCTGGAGCAGGTCCAGAGAAGAGCAATGAGGCTGGTGAAGGGACTGGAGCACAAGCCCTATGGGGAGAGGCTGAGGGAGCTGGGGTTGTTTAG
>JAWWEV010000001.1:99236443-99271888 GCA_035583235.1 Hafferia zeledoni
ATCTGGTAAATGGACTGGAGTTGGCCCAAGGGTTGGACTTGATGATCTCGGAGGTCTTTTCCAACCCAATCGATTCTGTGATTCTATTTTATGATTCTATGTAACACACAAACCTGCAGGCCTGTGGACAGACGGGCCCCCTGCCCGGCACTGTGTCCGTGCTGCCGCGTGCCTGGAGAGCCTGCGGATGTCCCACAGCTCTGGGACAAGGGAACAAGATTCGAGGCCAAGGGAACAACATTCAAGGCCCAGTCTCCATCCACCATCCACCCCCAGCACTCCCGCCCATGGGGGTCAGTGAGTCTGTGTTGCAGCGCTCGGGCTATGTGTGTGTCCATGCCATGCTGGGCAGTGGCTGCTCCAACCCCAGAGCACAGACACCAGTGCCCCGCAGTGTGGGAATGGCCTGGGATCCGGAATGAGGATTCGCCCTCAGTGTGGTACAGGGACCGGCTCGTGTAAGCAACATGAGAAAAAACCACACAGGGGTGTTCTATCCTTACCTTGCTCTTCCAAAATAAGGCGCACAAGCAAGACAGCCCAATTCCTCAGCCTGGTTAAGCCCTCACATGTGTGGGGGAAAAATGGATTTTGGCCTCTGCTACCAGAATTTCACCATTTTAAGCAGCAATGTTGCAGGATAAAAAGCAGAAACAACCAAAAAAGCCTTACTCAGATCGTCTGTCTTTTGGGCAAGGCCTTCAGACTGTCTCTCACTTGTCCTTCCGGGCCCGCTGCTCTTACGTTCATTGCCCTGATGTTGCCTCACTTAATTAAAGCAGTGCCCTGGCTGCGAACCCTCCATGCCCATGTGGCTCTGAGGATCCTGGAAGCTCCTGTTGCCTCCCAGCCGTGTGGTGTTGCCTCAAAGACCATGTTTTCTCAGCTCCTCAGGGTTGGTGCCTGTCTGTGCCCATTCCTGCAGGCCGGCCTGGGGCTGGGGATGCCTCACAGTTAAATTTTTACTGTGTCTTTACTAGTAGGTGTCAGATAGCTGAAAACCAACCTGCTCTTCATTCTAGATGTTTGCAGGAGATGTTCATTCCAAAAGCTGATCTGTGTTATTTTACACCTGAAAGAGGTGCAACCAGTTCTGGTTGGAGCTCATGCCATCATATTCATTCACCTCAAAACTCTGAATGGGACGCACAGATGAAAAATGTACTTTGTTTTCTCGAGGTTTTAGCGAAAATCCGGGTTTATTATGTGAAAAGTTAAATTTGAGGGAATATTATTAGCCTCCTTGCCAAAATTAATGAAAATTGAATATTGCTAGAGCAATTGTGCCACCTTTTTAAAGTTGCAATCTTCCTTGACTTTTTTGAGCACGTAGCACTACTTGTGAGATTTAAAGCACATTTTTGTTGCATTACGTGCATGGAAATGCACACGCACACAGACAGTCTGTTACTGCACAATCAGACAGTCATGTATTTTGGCCTAATTGGTTTGAAATGAGTGGACACATACCATTGTCCCTCATCTTGTCCTAATTGCCATTTTGTGCTCATGTAAGGAAGAAAACCCTTGGTGCTGTTTAGTGGCAGCATTCCCAATTGACTTCAGTTGTTCCAAGAGTGATGAGGTATCCTGGTTCTCAAACTAAATCCAATCATGTGTTTTGATTTCTGAAGCCTCTGCAGTTCCTTTCTTTTTTATTTTAGAACAATTCATTTCATTTAGTTTGCAAGCTCTAGGTCTACTCTCAACTGTTGCTCTCCCAATAGTCTTATTTTTGGCTTCCTGGAACTTTCCATGTAATACTAGTGTGAACAATATTGTTGTTTATTAAAAAAAAAAAAAAAATTGGAGTTGCCTTTTCTTAAAATGAAGCTGTAAAAGAGGTTTAACACAATTGCACTAATTAAGAAGAGCAGTTGGGTTTTGGTTTTTTTGCTTTTTTTTCCCCGTTAGCAAAGAGACAAAAAGGAAAAATCAATACTGGAAAACCCATTTCATTCTGCAGCAAAGGCAGTTGGAAAAGATCCACTTGAACTCTTAGAACTGAAATGCTGGAGGCTGCTGTAATTAAGTAAACCAGCTGAGAACTGAAAAACAACCTGATCAAACTAAGAGATTATAAGTATGAAAGATCTGATGCATAGTTCAGCATCTTTTGATAGAGGAAGTAGAGTTTGCTGGGAATTTGGTGATTAAAGGCTTGTCTTTTGTTGATGATTAGTTATTTTGCTCTGGGAATTGTTCATTAATTGAAAAATGTTTGAATAGCACTTAGAAATTGCTGGAATATCTCTTGCTGCCCTTTCTTTAAATAAATAGATGTGGATTTGGTTCCAAATGGCCCTTCAGTTGGAAATGTAATTTATAATTTAATGAAAAGTAGTATTCATGCAGAAATAAAATTTGCTGTAACAATGCCCACCAAAGTGTTTATCTGGACAAATTATTTTTATAAATATTTTTGTGTTACATTTTATTATTTTAAATTGTTTTTGATAGTTTACTAGATGATGTGTTACTTTGTTAACATTTTTTTCTAGGAAAGGACAACTGTTTTGATAATTTATTGCAGATTTTTAAAAGTATAAATACAGTGGACACAGTTGCAACATGAAAAAAAAGAGATTCATCTGTTCAAAGGCACCTCTTTTATAGGTATTGCATGGTAACCAAACCTTCTCCCAGAACAACAATTTGATTTTATTTAAATGAAAACCTTTTTGTCAGGTTTGCCCACACAGCGTTTGATTCATCAAGAGCAACCTCTTGAAGACAGAATTGTGGGTTCACTGATCAGTACCACATGTCTATCGCTGGCATTCCTTCTACCTCCTTTCTCTCTGATTGGCACCACATTTGGAACACTGATGTGGCTGAGCTCACTGGTTAATAGTGTGAGATACTCTTAAATTCCAGGATCCAAGCTAGACCTTTATTACATCTGTGCCATTTTTTCTGAAGCTTTCAGGTACAGATGCAGTTGTTACAACTTTTCATCAGAACGTGGTCTTACAGGCAGCAGTGAAAATGGGAACAAGCTGTGGCTCCCTGGGTTTGTTTTTGTTTAGTGTGGTCTTTTAAAAATCAGCAAAAGTTCAGTGTAAGTAAGTAGATCTAAAAGCAAAATAGGAGCCAGGCTTAGCATTTGGCAGAGCAGGATTTCTGACAAGCCTATTGCCTTCTCTTTTTGAGGTCCCCGTCCTTAGTGATCTGCCTTAAACATGAGTGACAGACATCTAAGTGAGACAGTGCATACTGTACAACTCATTAACCATTCCCAAAGGAGATTACCCTGTCCTGTGGAATCTCAGCTTTTGTTTTCCCCAAAACAACAAGTCTGCTACTGCACTTGTGAAGAAAACTTCAAAATGTTAGCAGTGTAAGTGATGCAGAGACATCTGTGAGCATCTGTAATCAGCCTAGAACAACAGATCTGAGAGGTTTGAATCACCTCACTTTTTGTCATTAAATAGTTGGAGTGACCTGTGGGGATCATTTGCAGAGTGAGGACAGTTCACTATTTGCCTCCCCACGAAGAAAGGCCAGGGAGACAGGGTACAATTCCTACTGTGAGCACATTGGTTTGCTTTCTTAAGTGCAAGGTCTCTAGAAGGGGCAACTGTTTATATTTTAAAAGTTTAGTTTTTTTGAAGCAAGGTGTCTTGTTCAAGCCTTACAAGGAGGAGTCGAGAAGTCATGCCTGCACAATCTGCATTTTGAAGAGGTCTCACTGTAAATTTGGTGACTGATATGAGTGGAGTTTGGGAAGAATCATCTTGCACACTTGATACTTTGTGATCAGAAGGATTGCAATGGTCTCATTCCCTTGTCAGGATACTTGTAAAGAAAAGATGTTTTACTCTTCGGTTGCATGAAATGGTAGGAGAGACTGGGAGGGGAGAGAGAGAGCAGAGTGTGCTCTTCTCCTCTCCCAGAAGTTTCCTTTGGCATTTTAGGAAAGCAGCATACTGGAGTTCCTTCCCGAGAAGGGGCAGCTGCTAAAAAAGCCAAGACTGAGGAATGCATTGGTGTGGGCCAAGCAGAGCTCGTTAGCCTTTGGGAAGAGCTGCTGGCTGCTGGCTGTTCTGGCTCTATGCAGAGGCACATCCGAGACATACAGAAGCGCAGGGCTCATTGAAAGTTTCTGATGAAAGTATTTTTCAACAGAAAATACTGAGATTGCCTGAATGACTCATTTTGTGAGAAGTGGCTTCTGGCTTTGGGAAATGTTTTTCATTAAACTACAGAGCATATGCAAAACAGTTACATATTGATTTGGCTATGCTGTCACGGTGCCTTCCTAGAGTCTATTTTAGTTCTTGTGTTCACATTCTCTTCTGAGATGGGGAGACTGTAATGGGTCCTGAGGGTTGGCCCTTGATGCATGGATCCATCCTGGATGAGAAAATGGGAGCACAAGTGTGTGAACTCCAGTTCCCATGCAGCAACGCCTCAATTTGAAAATAAGAAATGCTTGAACTTTCCAGAATGTTCTCATTTTTATGGAACCTCTCCTTGCTTTTTTCTTCTCCAAAGCAAATGCGCAATTTCCCTTCACACCTCCCTGTCTCTTTAATGACAGTTGTTGTTAGTAAAGCTTCAGCTGTGAAGAGACATTTTGGCCTAGCCTTGTTGAATAAGTAGGTAAATAGTGTAACCTCTCCAGATCAATGAAAGTGTGTGTTTCGGTTGGGGGTTTGGAGGGTTTGTTTTTGAGGGGATAGTGTTTATTTTACAGTAATGACCACCAAAAGAAACCCTCGGAGAAGCTGACAACTGCTCAGCACTTGGTTAAAGCAGGCTGGATCTTGCACTTTTTCAAGGTGTAAGATGAGGGCCAGACCAGCCATCTGATGTATTTCTGTCAGCAGGGCTGGATGCAGAGATGGGAAGTGCCAGGCTTCCTATTTAGGTTTCAGGTTTAGGTTTTAGTTGAGGTGTTTTCCCTCAATGTCTGGCCTGTTTCTGCCTTGCTGAGGGGAAGACTGCCTGGTAGCTCCCAGTCCCTGTGGATGGCATGCTGCAGCAAGTAGCAAATGTAAACTCATTTCCTGAAATGACCTCGGCTGTCCCCTGCCCTGGAGTTAACCTGGAGGGCAGGACACGGCCCTGGAGGACCCTGTGGCCATCATTTAGAAGAGAGGCAGAGGAGCTGAGTCTTAGATGCTATTTCAAAATCAAAAAAGTTTATTCTTCAGCCAGATCTCCATTATTTATGGCAACATGCTAAAATATGCCTGACAAAGGAAGAGCAATCCTTGAATAAGGGACTGGGATATAAATAAACTGCTCCTAGTTCACCTGCCCAGTGCTGTGCTGAACCACAGCTATACGTGAGGCTGCTTTCTCCAGAGCCACTTACATGGCCCATTAGCAGGATTGCCAGTGCTCTGGGAAGGTTTAATTTGAGAACAGTGGTGTGTCAGTGCACAGAGCCATGTCAGGTCCAGGGGTGTTCTCCAGGAAACAAGCTGCCCTGGTTGCCTGGAGCACAGGGAGGAAAGAAGTGTGTGCTGCTGCATTGGCTGCACTGGAGCCAGCACAATGCCAGATGAACCACTTCCTTCAGCAAAAGCCAAGCAGCCCTAGAAGCACAATGGTGGCATATTTGAGCTCATATCCCAGATTTTTACCTCTACATGCAAAGCGTTTCTACAAACCTATCCCGGCAGAACTGAAAGTTGTTAAATTTAATTTTGCATCGTCTTGACACTGCTGTCATTTTTATGTTTTGGATCCATTATATTTTGGGAAGTCTTAATTGACTCAGGTCACATGTTTGTACCTTCTTAAGTATCTACAGGATTGGGGTGGTCCTGTGGTGTAAAGGAGAGCACTCCGGACTCTGAATCCCAAGGTCATGAGTTCGAGTCTCAGTGGGGAGCGTCCCCTGGCAGTTCAAGCCTCCCTGACATCCCATCCCATCAGATCTCGGATGCTCAGCAGGGTCAGCCCCGGTTAGTACCGAGTGCTATGACAGTCCCGAGGACTTCACTGTCACTGTCCAAGCTCGCTTGGTCGTGGCAGATGGACCTCAGGACTTAAACGGTGGGGCCAGTTCTGTGCACCCTGTGCCTCACCTAAAAAATCCACTGTGCAGGCTGGAAGGACACACCCACGTGGGGAGAGCCCTTCCCAAATCTTTGTTCTTGAAGTCTGGCCATACTGCTATGCTATGCTATGCTATGCTATGCTATGCTATGCTATGCTATGCTATGCTATACTAAACTATACTATACTATACTATACTATACTATACTATACTATACTATACTATACTATACTATACTACACTACAGGATCACGACCCAAATTTTTAAGGTGAGGTGGAATGAAATAGAACTTCCCATTATGTGTAACTGGGTACAGAAAAAAATGTTTCAAGCAAAGAAAGTTCAAACATGTTTGAATGCTTTTTATTAATCCTCTTGACATTATGAAGAATAAAGATGTTATTGCTGGTTTAAATGTTTCCAAAAGCACATTGGTATTGTTTGTAAACTGTACTTTATTTCTTTCAAAAAACTATTAATCTTTGTAATACCAGTCTTCAGTAACAAAAGGAGACCATTAATTTGCAGAAATCGATCTATCACAGTGATAACTGAAGGTTTCTGCAATTTTCTGCAGAAGTTTGGATTTCTACATTTAAAAAATGTGGTATTATGGGGGTAGCAAGTTGTCTGTACCTTAGGAATCAGTCTTGGAGATACACAAAACGTAAGTATGTTCTTCTCCTCCCCCTCATGTCTTTTTAGCCACTTTTATTTGGGCTGTTTATCTACAGAGAAGAAATCAGAAGGAGCGTTAATGAAATCGAGTATGGTCTTTCATTGCTCAGCCAAGTTTCTAATGAATAGATTTCTCTGGGTAAAAGCCAAGAATTGTGTATTGCTTTGGTTGGGTAAAAGCTTTACAGTTGTGTATCTGATTGCTACGGTGGCATCTGTGGGAGGGAAGAAAACTTAAATATATGAGTGGGGATCATCTGGTTATTTGTGACATGGTAACAATGTGTATAAAGATATGATCTGACACATATGTCAAAGTAATTCCTGTTGACTGTCTTCAGGGAAAATGCATGGTAAATCCATGTACTATTCAGTGTGCTTGGGATTCTGATGGAAAGGTAGCTGCTATGGAGCTTTTTTTTCTGGGGCTGTCAGTTTATTTATTTTGCAATCATGCTGATTTTCTCTGATTTAATTCATTAAAAGAAAGTCATCTTTAGAAAAAAAAAAAAAAAAAGCAGCACTCTTCCTTTCCTTTGTTTCCCATTTCCCAAAGCAACCCTCTATATGTGGGAAATACCATGTTAATGTCTTAAATTGGCAGGATGAATCCAGAAATGGCATTTGTAGTTTCTTTTTTTTAAAATAAAGTTCATCTTACCACAGAGTACGTCATTGCTGAAACTGAATTTTTGTAAGAGGTTTCATCTTTACCAACTTTCCTACCACCAAATTCTGAAACAGCTATTTTTAAAATGCTTTTAAAAGTGGTTTGGGTTTTTTTCAACACACAGCTATCAAATTTTCTTGATTTATTATTGTCATGGCCATAGCAATGATACAGATGTACTTTAAGCACTCAGAGATGAAAATGGCCTTAACTATTGCTGTGAATGTCTGTCTTGTTCATCGTTGTATAGCAATGATTATGCAAAACAGGGCACAGGAGTTTATTAATTATTCAGATCCAAGTCTGTTTATCTGGAAGAAGTATGTATTAAGTTATACTAGAAGTGGGACTTTCACTGCCTGCCGTTGCCAACCTTCGTAACTGAAGCCCTTCCAGTCTCCAAATCATGTGGCAGAGAAATTTGAGCCCATTTTATAGATGAGGGATTGAGGAGAAAAGAAATCCTGTGCCTACCCAGGGCAGTAGCTGGCAGGTGTGACAGGACGGGATACTGGATGCAGCCAATGCTGTCCTCACCCAGAATCTTAGCAGAAAGTGCTCATCCTTTCCAAAGGAGATGAAATTGTCCTCACCGAGACGACATTGTTTTCAGTATTTTGTTTCTTCTTATGTCTCTGTGAAATGCAAACTGTAGTGATAAAGAACTAGAGTGCTTGAGAAGGATGACTCCCAAATTAGCAAGCTATGGTTTCTTATGGAAACCCAGCATCCAAGCTATTGGTGACATTCAGCCCACGATAATAAAAGGCTTACCAGGGTTCAAAAGACCTCCATTTACATAAATATGCAGAGACATCTGTTACAGTCATGAGTGACCTGCTGGTTTAAACCATCAGCAGGGGAAATGTCGTCGATCAGCATTGCCTGAAGTAGCAGGTGCTACTTTAGGCAGCAGGAATCACTGAAGAGGTTTTCGATGAACAAAGACGACCTTTCCGCTTGCCAAGAAGAGACATACGGGAAATCGAAACAAACGGCACACGCCCACGGTCTTTCATTTGTAAGACACGGTGGGAGCTTAACGTGTGCCTTTGCCTGCAAAGCTGTACATGGTTGCTTATAGGTATGGTGTGACTGACAAAGTCGCAAAGTTTATGTCTGAGGAGTACTTACGATTTCAGATTCCAAACAGGAATGAATCATCAAGATTTAATGGAAAATGCTCAAAACAAATTCATCATCTAAGCCCAGTGTTTTTATTACCAGAGTATATGCCCAAAATAGTAATGCAAAACCATCATCCTAAAGGTTGCAATTAACTTACGTGAAAAATTGCAGTTTAATTCTTGCTCACCATTAATCAACAGAGACATGATAATATTCTAACCTTATATAATGCATGTATATTTGTGTTCCTTGTTGGCTCTATGATACGGTGTTCTCTCTTCTCTCCCCACTCACCCCCTACCCCATTCACTGTGTAATATGGCTTTGTAAGTACAGAGTCTGTCTTCAGCAGATGAATGACTGGACAGAAAATTGGATTTCAAATTTTGGGCTGCCAAAAGGTTCTGATTTGGTGTGTTATATGTGACTGTAATTGTCAGCGGTTCTAAAAATGAAATACACAGTAAAAAGCAGTGTCCAAAGAACCTGTAGGAAAGCCAGCGAAGTAGAAGAGTTGACATTTGCAAAGTCTTCCAGAATTTAATATGCTCCCTTGTGTCTCTCGTATATGTTAAATACTGCTTTTAATTATAATAAAAGGTGAAGTACTTGATTCACAATATTTACTGGCTGCCTCACACTGGGACATTGCAGCTCTAATAATTGTAGGAGATCTTTAAATACCTTAATAATTCCCACCTCTGTTTTGATAACACATTTCATAGTAAATGAAGATAAAACAAAACCTGTTCTTTCTTTCCCTTTGAACAGAGCGTGGATCACACTTCTCGTAGACCTCATCACATTGAGGTTGGGCTAAGATGAGCATAACCAGTGACGAAGTGAATTTCTTGGTGTATCGCTATCTCCAGGAATCAGGTGAATTTCTTGTCTTTCCTCCTAACTCCCGGTCATAAATGAAATAGGAAAATTGGCTTTTTCCATGATATTGCTCTAGGAGTGTAAGTGTTTCAGACTGATAAGCTCAGACTAAATATTTCTCACACAAACCCAGCTTTCTTTGAAATCATGGTCTTGAACATAAAGTGCAAACATGCACAGGTACAAAAGTAAACACTGCAGTTAGGCAAAACAATGAAGTAAATAACGTTATGTTAACAAATGTTTTGGTAGAGTTGTATCATGTCAGCCAAAGTCATTTTTGGCAGCACAGGCACAAAGCACATGTCTGTTGTATCTTTTTTGATTAGCTACTTGAAACTGTCTAAATTAGTTTTATGTTGGCTGTAAATGGAAATCTGGGTGCAAGTTTCCCATCTCTATTTTCTTATTGGAAAATATCACAGTGCTTTTCCTTTCAGAAGGAAATCTTAAAAATAAATTGAAACTGAAATTTTGGGTTTATTTTGTTTCCATAGTCTTGTTTCCACTCTTTGACTGCAAGAAGTGGAATGTATCTTAGCTAATGGAAAATATTCTGTGAAAGTAGAGATGGTAGGGGCAGAGGTGAGAAATACTGACAAATTATTTATGGCCAGCATCAGAGTTTACCTGGTACTGACCCTGTGTTTTGTGTTGGTAAAAGTAGAATTGACTGAAAATATTTCGTGTTTCACATGCTGAAACAAACAAACAAAAAATTCTGGGAAAAACAGATGTTATCCTATCAGATGACTTGAGGCCAGTTTTAGAATAAGCCCTCCAGACCTGACAGATGTCTTGCCCAGGGAACCAAAATTCCAGCAGGTTAAAGATAGAGGGTTATGTTGCTTCTGTTGGTCACTATGCATTCATTGGATACACTATTTTGAGATGTTTCTCCTACTTGCAAGACTGTTTCAGTCCCAGGAACCCAAATCCCTAGGTAAAGAATCTTCACTGAAATTAAGAAGATTTATCATACATTTTTAGTATTTCGTCTTTTAAAACCATTCTTTGAGAGTTCAGTTGTAGCCTGTGTTGCTCTTTTCTCACATCATATTCTGCTCTAATAACAGAGCTTATTAAAAAATAGTTTAGATCTGGTGTGCAAACAGATGAAAGAAAAAGAAGAGCTAACAACACAAAAACTTCATCCAGACAAAGTTTACTTTTAAAAATAAGCTATTGTGTACCACACTGGAAAGAGCTTTTAGACATTAGAGCAGTACACAGATGGACATAATCAAAGTATAAAGAATCCTGAAATTATCTTGTTCTTTTATTTGAGTTGTAGGAGATCGAACTTAACAGTGGCTTTTCCTCATGCGAAAAAAAGAAAATCAGCCTTTTTTATTCCCCTTGATACATCAATAGGTGGCTTAGTGTTGTGTAGTGATTCAGGAGGCTTTACAAATTCAATCAAGAATGGTGGTATCATCCAAATGTCAGGAAAAAGTTATTCTAACTTTTAATCCATCTCCCATGGAATGCAATCACTTTTTGCCATTTTACAGAGAAGTTACGTACAAATTTTTGTGTTAATGTCAAGTTGTACTGCTCTTACCTTTTTATCTAGAGAGCCAAAAGTTTTTCTTATTTAATCCACACATACTAAAGGCATTCACAAAAACGTTTTTCTCCACTGTTCTGTTGTATTTTACACATATAAGAGAGTGGAAGTGGAGGTGAAATACTTGAAGAAATATTTAAGTATGCTTTAAACTGAGCATATTGAAATCCAGATGCTGAGTATGGATTTACTAGATATATCTGGCAGTTTGTTAGGAATTTCTTTCAGCAAACAAGAGCTATAACAAATGATTAATACACTAATCTGTTTAAAAAGCTTTTACATTTTACTTTGAATGATTTTTCCCACTTTCATTGTTTCTTCCAAGGAAATTTTCATAACTGTATTTTCAGATAAAGTAGGGTAATAAGACAGAAATTGTTATGCAGCATTTTTGCCTTTTCCACCTGCTACTATAAATGCCATAAGATGCAACATCAGATGAAAGGTATTTAATACATAGTTCAGAAATAACTCATGCCAGATTTAAAGAGCTAGCATTTAAATATAGTTTGAGTTCAAACCCTTACAGTTTAAGGAGTTTGCCAAACTCAGGATTATTACATTGATTACATTATTACATTGTTAACATTAGCCAAACCTAAAGCTTCTAAAAATTGTATCAGACACAGCCATAAAGGTTGCTTACAAGACCATACAAAAGTTCACTTGTTTTTTCAGGTATCTGTCTTTTAATTCTATCATGTAAAACTTCCAGGCTTTCCCATAATGTGTAGGCAAACGGTGGGAGGAAGAGAGAAACAATGAAAGGAAATTGATATGGTGAAATAAATATATAAAAATCAAAATCTCCCTGTGATATTTCATGTATTATGTATCTGCAATGCACAGAAATACTTGAGATTAGTTGAAACATTATAGCAAAGATGCTGGTGGGTGCTCTACACTTCATTATGAAACTGCTGGCAGATGATTGTAGTAGAAGACCAGCTCTTTTAAATTTGAAGTTTGAAGTGAAATTCAGTAATTATATTTCCTCCTTAATTTTCTGTCAGGACAGAAAACTTGCACAGGAGAGTATTAATAGAGTTGAACTGCCTAAACCATTATGGCTGCTTTTTAACAAACCTTGGCATGCTAAGGGGAGTTTCAGTGAACTGGAAAAAGCAAATGTTGTGCCAGAATTTTTAAAGGTTAAACGGGATGATCCAGGTAACCATAGGTCAAGCAAAATCATTGGAAGGCTGAGACTAAATATCTCCAACAAAGACGAAGAGATGACCTCATGCCAAATGCCAGCCAGCAAGTTTTTATGGATAATAGATCTTGTCAAACCAACGTGATCCTGCTTTTTCCAAGATCAGAAATTAAGGTGACAGAGATAGCTGTGCTGACATAAATACACTTAGACATCTACTTTATGATGTTTACTTAGTCTTGTTGACACTGCAGTTAAAAAAAAAAGGAAATAACAGGGAGCAAAATCAGTGTAATCCAGGGTTACCAAATTGATTGAAAATAGGCTAAAAGAAACATCTTGAAAAGGGATTAGAGATGAAGAGTATTCATCTCAAAGGTTGCTTCTAGTGGGAACTCACAGGAATCTGTTCTTGGCATAATACTGCTCAATAGCTTTATCAGTTACCTGGAAGGAAATATAAAATCATTCCTAACTAAATTTGCAGATGGAATGAAATAGTAAGTTGTGGCATTTGGTGAGTTATGCTGACTGATCATGTGGTTTAACAGAAGAAATGCAGCCAGGGACACAGCTTTGAGTTGCCTGCTGCTGGAGAAGGCACCCGGTCGAGGGGAAGTGCAATTGAATCCATCCTATATAAGACAAAACTTGGACAAGTTAAGGTTCTAAATGTCTAGCTATATTAAAATAAGTAAGTAAATAGTTGCCTCTTCACATAGGTGACTGTCTCAGTGTTTATCTATCCCCAGAAAAACAAAGCAGTCTGGCATAATTTCCATTTAGGCTCCATGGCTTAATTGCATAGGAATTCCACCACTAAGGGGACTAGGTGTTGTCACTTCCACTGAATGGCTCCTTCTTGAGGTATAAAGAAAACAAGTGTTAATCTTCAGTTTAAGATCATTGCTTCCTATCCAAAGTCAAGTCTTGCAGTGTTTAGTTTTCTCCTTTTTGAGTATGAACTTTTTTGGTGCACAGTTTTAAGTGGTCATTCTTAAAAGTGCCGAGTACTTCCAAGGATTGTTTATCTCAGGAGTCAAACTTTTTAAAGTGAGTTATATTTATTTGTAGGTGTCTTGATACAAAGTCTACCTTTAAGTGAAATGTTGGCCCCAGTTACTAAAATCAGGCTTAGTTATGTCTACACTATGAGTGTATGAGTGTTGCAGTAGTGGCACACAAAATACTCTTGTGGTGGGCATAGTTATACCTACAAAACAGATACCTTGACAAAGTGAAACAAGATATACCAAAGCAGCCACAGTTCTGGCATCCAAATTACATTGATTCAACTTTGCACCCATTCAAACTCCTGGGAAGCATATTTTCGCTAGCAGCCACCTTCACTGCTGACAGAGACCTTCTATGGGTTTTCTTCAGTTTTGAAAAAATCGCTCAGAATTCATAATGTACAATTTTCCTGTTCTGCTTTTCCCAAAAGAGAAACAGATAATTACTTGTCTTTTGGAATGAAGGTCAGAACAGTACAATGCAATGAGGAATAATCAGGATCCCAAGGAAATTTCTAAAATGTGAGTGGAGATGGCAAAACTAAGGGAAATCAAATCTCTCACATAGTTTTTAATCTAAAATCTGCTGTCATCTGTTCTGAGTGACAAATCCTATCGTCAGTCTAAATGCTACAGTAAATTACCTTCCCTATCCAGTCCAACATATCAGTTCAGTTATTAAAGCTTTTAAAAATTGGTATTTTTGATGCATCGATCAATTAATTATATTCCTCTTCTAGCACATAAATGCATGTTGCAGTCTGTAATTCTTGTCTGAAAATCGGCTCCTCGGTTGTCTGTGGCTTACACTGTTCTCTTGTAGGGCATTTGTTGTAATGGATGTCTGGCAATGACTGGTTAGAGTTAAGATTGTGTAATAGTTTCCATTTTTACTCATACTTTTACTTTTTGGTTTTAATTTTTCTGTGTTCTATGACACATTTTCTCAGTCTATAATCTGCATTTACAACCTGTACCATGTCCAAGACAATAAAAACTCTTGCTAGATTCTTTTGCTAAAAGATGTCAATGACATTTTTAGATGCTGACTTGGGGCAACTTGCAGCTTAAAGCACTATACTTCAGAATTTTCGTTTGTTTTCTTCCCAGCCATAAAAATGAAGACAGCTAATAGCATAGTTCTTTTCCTTCTGTAAATTCAAGATGATAGCAGCACATTGGTCTGCTTGGTTCACAGTTGACAGGTTTTCCTTGTTTTCCTAGAAGATAAGATTTTCTCTCAGATTTTAAGCATGGATTAAAGGACATAGAGAGCACAAAGGGCTTCTGTGAATCACAGCACAAAATCCTTTGTAGTTAGGCATGTGCAAACATGGGTCTTTCCTGTTAACCACATCCAAGGCATTTTACTGTCATTCTGCCTTTGGAAATTATGAGAGAATACAAAATGTGGATATTCTGAAGCTTTTAGGATTTCATCATTGTGGTGTTGTCCAACTGGATACTAGTCATCAGAATAGTACAGAATTACATTTTTTCCAATGACATTTCTTATTTTTTTGAAAAGGAAGCAATAAAATTTGAAGGAAAATACCTTTCTTATAGAATCAAGCTCTTTTTTAACAAAAAACAATTTATACAAAATGTAAATGTCACAGTTTTCATGGGTAAGTTCTCAGGCAGTAAGGACTGACTGAATATCAGTATTCTGTTCTTTTGAATTTGTACCTTATGCAACAGTCTCTACTTACATAAGCCTGTGTCATTTTTCTCTGAAGTCCCTATTTTTCCTACATGATGTATGTTTAGAGTGCTTTTTTTGAACAACTGTCTATGGCACAGAGTTTCCTGAGTCACAGACGAGAGAACTGCATGTTGAAAATAATTCAGATTAAGCATAGCATAAAAGATTGGCATATATAGGTCAGCTAAATTCGCTTCAAAGCTAACTGCTTCCTTTGTGTAGGAAGGCTGCTGCTAGGTAGAAGGGGGATGTACAGTGCATGGGGTTTTTTTCTTAACTTAATAAAATATACACCTTGAAGAATAATTTGTTAGAAGAATGAATCATGTGGTCAATAAAGGCGCTTGTCCAGGGTGACAGTAAGAATAATAGTGCGCACTGATGGCAGAGCTAGTGGATAATGGTTTTTCTTTTGCTTTTTTTTTATGTTTTGTTCAAATTTGGCTCATTAGGTCATAGCAGAGTTCAGTCTGGGTGGTATCTCAGGAGATGACAGAATCAGAGAATAGTTCAGGTTGGCAGAGACCTTTGGAGGTCATCTAATCCATCTCCCCTGCTCAGAGCAGGCTCAGCTGCAGCAGGTGGCTCAGAGCTGTATCCAGTTGGGTTTTGAGTGTCTCCCAAGGATCAAGGATCAAGAGTCCACAATCTCCCTGGACAGTCAGTTCCAATACTTTATCACCCTCACAGTAAAGAGGTGGTTTATTTTGTTTCCTTGGAATTTCACACCTGTTTCAGTTTATGCCCATTGCCTCTTGTCCTGTCACTGGGCACCACTGGAAAGAGTCTGGCTCCATCCTCTTTGCACATCCCTCAGGTATTTATGCACATGAATAAGGTTGTCTTCTCCAGGCTGAGCAATCCCAGCTCTCTCAGCCTCTCCTTGTCTGGCAGATGTTCCAGTCCATTGGTCATCTTTGTGGTCTTTCACTGGACTCTCTCCAGTGTATCTCTGCTGCTCCTGTACTGAGGAGCCCAGAACTGAATACAGCACTCCAGGCACGTCTCATCAGTGCTGAGTAAAGGGCAAGGATCCACTCCGTTCACCTTCAGCAACACTTTTTGTAGTGCAGCTTAGAATGCTCTTGGCTTTCCTTACTGCAAGGGCACATTGCTGGCTCATGTTCAAGTAGCCCAGCCTTCTGCTCAACCCTGGAGAGCCTCAAAGATCCTTTAAATAACCAGTGCATAAAGGTGCTGCCAACAGGGTAGTCACTGGAATGTTCTTGAAGCCCTGTACACAGCTACACTCCAGAGGTAAGGATGGAGACCTTCTGTTTGTTGAGGGAAAAATGCATCCTTGAAATGACAACCTGCCAGCCAAAGACAAAACACACATTTTGGTGTTGTTTCAGGACCAATCTGTGGTTGTGTTATTTGTGCCCACATACATGTTCTCCCTGTGCCCTGGGCCGCATGGGCTCTGCCTGCAGCTCGGGGCAGCTGTAGCTCGTGGATCAACCCCAGCTGTGCTGATGGGAGGGCACTGGTGTATTTTATTTACCTTCTCTTTGCACAGGTTCTTTTGTGCTGCTGTAACTGGGTGCTGAACAGGTAATACTGAATAAATAAGGTAATACCTTTTTAGGGACATACATAAAAAATGAGTGTTTAAACCTGGCCTTAAAGTTTAAAAGCAAAGTTAATACTATATACAATACCTCAAAGCAGATGTTGAAAGTTTACAGTCCTAAAATGTATCAAAATCCACTGAGTAAAGATTACTATAAGGTTGCTGGGACAATATTTAACATTCTTTTTCAGTTATTTCAGAGTACTGTTTAGGAATTTATAGGTGAATATATATCTCTAAACACAATATGAGTGAGAGGATAACTGTTTTTCAGGAACTGGTGTTAAGACTGAAGGCAGGGACTCTTCCACCTTTTCAGCTGTCCAGTGGCAAAGCTTTGGAGCAAAACAAACTCCACTTCTAATTCTCATGATTTAGCACGGATCTGATCTGTGGACATGCAGTCCTGTTTATAGGATGCATTATGCTTTTTAGGACCAGCCTACTCAAGTAAAATAAAATTACTTTAAGGTTTGATCCAAATCTTTGATATATTGGAAGTTGGCTTTTCATAAATTATTGTATATAAATAAAGCCATGGTGTTGTTCTAGGAGTGCAATATGTGTTAAAGTGACCCTTGGATGAGAAACTTGAAAAATTTGACCAAAAAAATTCTTTGGTTTAAATTGAAATCTTTCATGAAAGTCATCTCAGAATTAGTGTTCTTATATGATGTCTGTAACTATATATATTGCATATAATATAACATAATATGTATATATAACACCTCCAGCATAACATGTATAGAATAAAATAGTGTACTAGCAAAAGGGTATATTAGGGATTTTACTAAACTGCTGCTCAATTTCATTTTAATCTCTCTTCTGCTGTCTGTATTTCTCCTAAACTGGAGAAGTAGTTGACTGTATGATTCCAGAAACAGTGAGACTGACTCTGAATTTGAAATTATGCTTCATGGTTTGAGAATGGGTAACTGCTAAAAAGACAAATCCATTTCTAAAATCAGAACTGTATTATGATGCACAGTTTATGTCGCTGCTAGTAAATGTTTATCATCTTTTTAAACACTAAGTAGGTTTAAAGAAAGTCAGAGTCAGCATTAAAAGGCAACAAGCTTTATTGGGCTGCAGTTCCCAAAGCATTTTTTTAAACTTATCAAAGCTACAGATCTTGGGAAGAATAAAGCTGATAGGTTAAAAGTAAATACTTTTCCTAGCTTGCTTTAAAGATAAGCAACTTGGTTTCTAAGCCAACAGCACCTGTACAAGCCAAAACCAGTTGCTGATTTTTTCCATAAAGCATTGAATACATACTAGCAGTTTTGTGACCAGATATCTCTTTATATATATATATATAAAAACAATATTTTCAAATGTTTTATAGAAGAATTCAAGAGGTCCTTTTGAAAGCTTCTTTCTGTTTATTCTACCCTGTTGCATAAGAGCAATATAAATGCCATGTAAGAAAGCAACACTTGGTGCAGAATTTTTAAGTTCATTTGAAGGAAAGAAATACACTGAGTATTTGTTCTTTTGCCATTTGCAAAAGCCTGCTTACCTTGTAGCTTCCTCTAGGTCTCTTCACAGTGTTCTAAACTTTTTTATTTTGATTTTTCCCTAGCCTGAAACTCAGGATGCTGTGTTGGATCTTGGACACTGAGCAGACATGATGATTTTTAAGCCACACAAACATAAACAACTACAATTTCGCAAATTTATTATATAGCACAAATTTTGGT
Organism: Hafferia zeledoni; assembly: GCA_035583235.1. Classification (NCBI taxonomy): domain Eukaryota; kingdom Metazoa; phylum Chordata; class Aves; order Passeriformes; family Thamnophilidae; genus Hafferia; species Hafferia zeledoni. The sequence goes on from JAWWEV010000001.1 coordinate 99,254,536, forward strand.
TCCGATCGCTTTATGTCGTGTTTTCTAAAGCTTGGAAAATGCAGTATTTTAGGGATATTAAGAAAATAGTGTGTTAGGTAGAAGCAGGCAGATGTCTAAAGGTCAAGATGGCTTTGCTAGTAAAAGCAGCGCAGTGCTGTGCATTTGTCACTTTGCTGCTTTTCATGATGATTCTTTCCAGGCACAGTGAAAGAAGGTCTATGTTGCAGCTTTGCAGGTTTTCCTCATAACCTGCATGCTGGGGATGTTATGCCTGCACAGCTGTGGCAGTGACAGCCCAGCCCTCATCACACCTAACCTGTGTCAGGACTCTGTTTGTGGGCACCATCCGCAGAAACCATCCTGATGTTAAGTTCCTGAATGCCTACTGAGTGTCAGCGCTGGTGTCCTACTGGCTACCACTTGTAGGTGTACATTAGAACATAGAGAACATCGCTTAAGGAAAGTATGTATGACTGTGAAAGTCTCTTCTATAAATGTGAGCCTTAAAATTATGCATCTCTCTCTCTTTGGATGTTTGGTTGCACAGACAGAGCTGAAAGATAACAACGGCATCTTGTTAATCAGAGGAAAAGATATTTTTTTTCCTTGCTGTGGTCTTTGTGAGCAGCTTCAAGCCTTGGCCATAGTTGCATTGAGTTGCTAGATCCGTGTTCGTACTTATTTGCAATTGTCATCCTCATTTACACAGAGTGAATGAAAAAGGGGGTTCTCTCAGACCTTGTTTTCAAGAGATTTTTAAGTTCCTCTTTCCATTGCTCATGTTCTGTTTTCTGTCTGTATTGTATTTCTCTTTTGATTAACTTGCTGCCCTCAGAAACAGTGTGTGCCAAGTTCTGCTCATCAAAAGATCATTTCCAAGTTGTATTAATCGTTTCCAACATATTTTCCTGCATGAAAAAAAAATAATATCTGCCAAAAACATTCTTTGGCTCATAATAAAATAATTTTGGGTAGCAGACATTTACTCCAAATTCTTGGCAGAAGATGAACAGGCCAAATATCCAAGAAAAAAGGGCGTAACATTTAATATTAGTGAATAATCACTTCTGCAAAACTTTGGGTAACTAGGCATACTATAATTTTACCTACAGCTAGAAATCCATTCTTTATATTTCCCAGGAACTGTGAAGGAGGTTGTAATACAGGACACATTTCCCAGAGTTTTGGAATAATTTTAATTGTTCAGCAATCCTAAATCTTGAACCAAATGTGCAGGCCCTATTGTTCAGCTGATCTTTCTAAAAATATATTTCAACTGCAGTTCTCTATTTTAAATTGCAAATGTGTGTCCTTGTTAAGCCCTTTATGTAATTGCGAAGGTAAGACTTCAAAATAAGCAGACACTGCCAAAACCAGAGAGGCACTCTAGGCTGTATTACCGAGAAAGAAGCAGCTCAGCTAAGAGAAGAATCTCAGTCTGCTGTGAATAATAAACAAGATACGGTGTAGGATTTTTGTCCACCTTTGTTTTTTAACTGTTAGTGGAATCTTAACAGTGTCTTGAGGCACCAGATGCTTATTAACTGCAACCAAACTATTTTTAAGAGAAGTTGGTGTCCTTTTTGTGAAGCTTCTGCATATATGTACCCTGGGGGTTTATGACCATATATTTATCGATATATAATTAAATTTAGATGGAAATCTAAGGGGAGTGATCCATGCTATGTTCTCAGTTCTCATTCACTGCATCATATAGAAGGGGAAATACCAGGCTAAGACAGCAGCTGCAGTCAGGTATGGTGAAGAACATCATTGTATTCTCCTGGGCAATGGGAAGAAATTGCATCATTTACCCCAGGAACTAGATTAGCACATGGTGGGCCCTGAATTAAGAAAATACAGTTGCTCTAAGTTAAGCTGCTTTCTTCTGGTTTTGCATTCAGAAATTGCATTCAAATCTGCCCTTAGTGGTACATATCCCTTGCCCTTCTCTACACCAGTAAGTCTAGACCTACAAAAGTCTTAATTTAACATTAACTATGTTGTTTGTACATCACTAGTATTTAGTGGAAATTACTTTTTTAGTGGTCATATTGCACTGGATTTTTTTGTGGATTTTCTTTTTCAACTGCACTAGTGGGGCTCTTAATTTATTTCAGAACACCACATTGCTCCACTCTTCCCTTCTTGCTTACCTGCTTAGATGGCACTCCCAGGACCCAGATATCAAACTTAAGGTGAATGTTTTTCTTCTGATTGCATCTGATTTCTTTGGCAAGCAGTTGTGCAGGCAGCTGTGGAGTCACTTGGGTTTGGTACCATGGTAAAACAGCTGATTGGATTGTGTGGGGATGTCTGCTCCTCCTGCATGTGATTTTCTTTTGACTCATGACGCAGTGGAATGTTTCTGCTTGATGTGTCTAAATCTCCCAGGATTTTTGCCCATATGCCCATTTATAGTCATAAAGATGACTTTCCTTTGCCCCTCACAAGCATCTTTTTTTTTCCCTGCAGCCTGTACAGCTGTAGTCAGCTCTTACATGCCCTCCTTTCTTGCATGAATTGTACTCTGGTAAAAGTCTCAGCAGGAGTGCCAGATACAAGGCTTAACTTAAGAAAACAGGCACTTGGGCATCTGGAAAACTTGAGATTGCTGGTGGATCCCATTATAGCAACTGCAGTTGATTCAACCGAACCAGAAGTTCTAATAATTTCTAAAGCCTTGTTTATTTTTGTTTCCTGTACCTGCCAAATACTTTAAAAGAGAACAGTCACACTTCAGAGGTGAGGATTGGAGGAGCTTATATTAGGAATTTCTAAAACAAAAGACAACACAATGCCAGAGAAATAAATTAAATAAGAAGTGTGGGTTATTTACACTTGGAGATGGTTAAATTATTAGAGGAAAAGAAGGGATTGTCAGATAGTTTATGCCTTCCTTTTTTTTTTTTTTTTCCCTCCTCTCTTTCTATTGAGATAATAACAACACTAATTTAGTGGTTTCTGGAAATTGAATCTATTATCTCTGTATTTGCAAACCTGAGTCTGGACTGCTTGAGTTAAAGAAGGAATATTTCCTAAATGAATGACAGAGATCTCCATATGAAATCTCACTATTTTCCAGGACAGAAGGCCACACTGAGCATGAGTTATACAAAAATTTGTAGGATTGGACTTGTACTCAGTGTTAAGGTACACGCTTCTCATCATAAAGTTGGCCAAGGTTATATAAAAGGCAGTTTGATGTTCATAATTCTTTATTCTCTGTTTCATTCTACAGTTACAAATGTTTCAATGAAGCATCTTGTAGTGTGAATTATTGAGTAATTTGCAAATAACAGAAACATCTGTTTTTTAAAAAAAATTATTTGAACAGCATACTTTTCAGATTTATCAGAGAAAACTAAGTCCAGTTAGTTCACAAACAGAAAACTTGCACAGTCTTCAACAGATTACTTAACTATTGCTCATCAGGGCATCCCCAAAGTAACTCCTGAGTAACCAGCAAAGGCTGAAACAGTTCAGAAGGCAGTACTTCCACAGACCCCTCTTTGTCATTCCCCTCACCTGTACAAACAGAGCAGTAGGTGCTGTAGCTGTTATAATTCAAGATTGCAGTTTAAAGAAGACATGCTCTTTGGGATGGGAAAATGAAAGGAGCACTTGGTGGATGTCAGGTAGCTCGAGCTGCCTTGCCAGATGAGCTAGCATGGAAAATACTCAGCAGCACCTGAGCTGCAAGCCTAAAAGGAGGAATGCTTTACTCCCAGAAGAGGTGAGACACATCCCTGGAGAAGACAGGTCATTCCCCAGGCTGTGTGACTGCCCAGTTGTCTTTCCTGCACCTTTTCCTACATTTGACAAGCATTTCTGCTGTCAGCCAGGCATACTATGAACAACTAAAACTATGTAGCCTGCAGGTCAAACAAGCACACAAAGAGCATCATTGTGTTCATTAAATAAAACCTAGTCATTTTATTATCAATAACAAATCTAGTTTTAAACTGAAATCTATTTTTAACTGAAAAAGGAGCAACTAAAGGAAAAAAATCTTTATCATCTCCATTTTTGCAGCTATAGCAAAACCAATCAGTTTAATTTTGCAAAACAGTGTTACATATGCATTTTTTGGCACTGCCTGGGGCAAGAATTCCCAAATGGCTGTGTATGTACCACAAAGAGTATATACAGGCACCTCAATGTGGGAAAAGATGCAGCACAGAACCAGGACCTGTTAACCACTGTCAGTACAAAACAGTGGGAGTCTCTCAGTGAGGAATTTCACTCAGTTTTCAAGTCTGTTTTTGACTTGCATAACGATTTTTGCATTGGGGGAGGTCATTTAAGTATTTTTTTCTGCATTCATTATTTCCTCTCTACTTTTATGCTCTGTAAAACATTTCAAGCCCAACTATTCTACAGTTGATAGATCACATCTCAAGACTTAGGGTGCTCATTTAGATTTGTCTTTCCTGTATGGTAATTTATTTACAGATCATATGCATAGTTTGGTGGTTTCTGTTTTCCTGTCTATTTTAAGACAGAAAAAACCTGGAAGCCATTGTCTCAAGTCTTCTGAAAGGTGCCATTTAGGGTACTGGTCATGTCACAGCAAAAGTGACTGTCTGGTTCACTGCTATGAAACCTGTGTGCGGCCATGCTGTCTCCTCTTCATCCCTCTGTGATTATGTCTTTGACCTTAAAAGCTCGTGGTCTCATTGCATATATCCTTGAAGTGTTTATTACATTAAGATTTCTTTTACTGGTGGTATTTCAATAGAAATTACTGTTTTATAGAGTGGTTATTACAGTCAGCAATATGACAGAATTTATGAGAAAGAATGCATATGGACACAGTTTTGCAACTTTCATTCATTTCACTCTGCTACAGCATTTTCAGTTTGTGTCTACTGTAATTTCATGTCATCCCCACCACATCCTTTCTTCAAATCTCCACTTGCAGAGCACCTTCTGTCTCTATTCATGCTCCTCAACTGCCTTGACAGACTGGAAGTGGAGGTGGTGCTTGTGTCTTAGCTTTGCATTCCCACCATGGTTTCATGAAGATAGAAGGAGGGCCAGGTTAACAAGTAACATTTTTTTTAAATTGTCTTTGTGAATAGAAATCGCCTTTTTGTAAGACTGAATTATAGAGCTGCAACTGTGCTGTGTAATTCAGTGTACTTTCAAGCAGAACCCTGAAGAGAACTGATGACATCTGGTAACTACAAAAGTAAAGCTGAGATGATTTTTCATTGCTATCAGAAACCTGATGTAGGTACAGCTTCGTTGAGGATTTTGTTAACTGTGTGTGTTACTTTTAAAACCAGTCTACTTTGATATGAGCCTTAGATGTGCTACACTAGTGCAAGAAAACAGGAGGGAATTTGTGGGGGTGACAGTGAGTACATCCCTTGAGGAAAGCAGTTTAGAGTTCTCCCTCAAAGCAAGGAGAGCTACCTGGAGTGTGTGTATGTGGTTCTGTGACCAATGAGATGCTTTCATGAATGCGAGGTGAATGGGCTAGCCAATAATGTCATGACATGTTGGATGTGAGAGAGTATAAGAAGTCTGGGTGTTACTAGGAATTGAGCTACTTCTGTGACTACTACCTCTACTACTACTACTAAGCTGTATGTGAAACTATCTTGAGTAAACTCTTGTAAGCCTTCTGCAGTCTGCCGTGCTTGAGTTCTTCGGACCATCTGTCAAGCACCCCAGCTTGGTGTAGGGGGCTTCCCCTATAGGAATTAGCTGTCTTTTATAAGACTGGTTGGCATGTTTCTGTTGTGCTTGTTTTTCTTTTAATTGCAGTTGTATGGGAGGATTCTTTTAAGAGTGGTGAGGAGCACCATGTCCAGCGGCACCCACTTAAAGTTTTACTCCACTGATATTTCAACATTTGGATCTTGTCAGATAAAATCTTAGGAAGTTTGTCACAATTGCTGGCAATGTGTGTGTGAGGTTGCTCTTCAGTGGCAGTGTAGCCAGGAGTTTTGTGTTTCTTCATCTAACAGGTGCTTTGGTGATAGTTTCTTAACATTGAGAGAAACTTTAAGATAACAAGATTTGTTACAATAACACAACTGGGGTTTGTACTGAGAAGTTCTCTCACATGCAGTGAGGCAAGATGTGTTGCTCTTTGGGCATGTGGCAACTCAGTACTGGACAGAGTTTAGCTGTGTGCCACAATCATCTGTCTCCTGGCAAGGAAGGGACTTGATACATGCCAGCAGCCAACTAAAATATCTGTAAGATACCAATTGCAATAACAAGAGGGAAAAAGTCATCGTTAAACTTATGTCTACCATAGATCCACAGTCATGATTTTCCAATTTTCTACATTTTCTATCTGTGTTTCTTGGTTGCCATTTTTATGCCATCTACCTGTCATTTTAATCAGAGACCACGTTACAATTTTCTGAGCTGCTGACTTACAAATAGCTGCTGGGATTTTTAGCAGTCACCTTCAGTGCTCTTGGACAACAGCTTAATTTTCCCATCCTTATGTAGATTTGCTGATGTATCTGTCATGCATTTTGAAGTCTGTTCTTTTTAAGGGAAGTTTTGTTGCTGTTGTTGATTAATTCAAAAACACTTAAATATAAATTAAGAGGGGTATGATTCTTGCCATTCTGGTTATCTGCATGCCTTGTGTTTATAGATACATGTAGAGATTTCAGTGTTCTGTGGTCAGGCCATAGGTCTCTCAGGTGCAGGCTGTGTATGCTCGATGCTTGTTTTCTTCCTCATTGTGGTGCTCAGTAATGTGCCTAGACATCCTACAAAACTAACAAGGGCAAACACTGCCCTGCAGATCTTATAGTCTCTTTTGGGTGCAGCAATGGGTCCAGCAGCTCATAAACTAGACCAGAACATAAAAAGCAAATACAGAGTAAAAATTGGACCAGGGATTAGATAAATAATAGTGCAGTTTTTCTATGCTTTATTTTCATGCCTTGTAATCCTACATAATTCTGTTCATAGGCAGACCTGCCACTTCCTAAAAAATGTCCGAAGTACCCTAAGCATCCCCCAAAACTGGGAGAGCACTGGGGAGGGAAGTTAGGGTTGGGAATGGAGAGGAAGAGAAAAGCAGCAGCAAAATAAAATGTGTAGCTGAGGGAAGGGGAGAATCACAGAGCAATACATACCTCTGTTTCAAATGTGGGAGGCATTCAGTTTCTCAGCTTGTTTTTGCTAGCTATCTATGTTCATAATTGAGCTAGCTGCAAAAAGAATCTTGAAAAGAGAGAAAAAAAGCATTACTGTGGAGTGAGCCCAAAATCGCATCCCCAGCCTGCACACAAGTGGACATTGCAGTGATATGGGGAAATCCCTTAACGGACAAAACTGTAGATGAAACTGCTGTTGACAAGGGGAAGAGTCACGGCTGTATTTAACGGAAGCATTTTCATTTGAAAGCTGATTTCTTTTTCTTTTTGGGGAGGTTTGTTTTTTTTTCTTGTCTAGTTGGTGGAGACTGTGAGGGCTCTTCCTGTTTGAGACAGTGCATGGGTGGTTTCCCCAAAGCTTTTAATGTTAGATTAATGCTCTGGAGACAGTGTGATGATAAATGGGTTCCTACAGTTATATCTACATCCTGTTCCCCCTCCCCCTCCTGCAGCTGCCCCTACATGCAGTCGCTCTGCAGCGCTCGCCTCCATTCCCAGCAACAGTTTTGAGCAGCTTCAGACAGCATTTAAGGCAGTGCTCTTTAAAATTTGTCCACCAAAATTCTTTAATTTTCAGTGCCATCACTGGCATTGCCACTTTTTTACTCAGACAATGACAAAAGTGAAACGGAGAAGAGAAAGACTTCTGGCTAAAGCACAGGCCACCACAGTGGCTTGTTGTCTGCTGCTTGGCAGATCCCAATTAATTACTTTTGCCATTACTGTTCACATACCGAAAATAGGTTTACAGGAGTGGCCTTTCTGTAGTTTCACATTTTAATGGCAATGCTCTGCACATCATATTGTACTCAGCAATAAATGAGCAGAGGATTTGAAATCCCTGGTATAAGAGAATGGCTCCCCTGTGTCAGCTACATTTATGCCTAGATTTTATGCAACTTAAACACTGTTGGGGATTTAGGCGTGCAGCTTCAGCAAACACCCAGCACTGAAATTCAGTAAGGGAAATGGAGATTTGAGGCACTTTTTTTAGCTGGACTTGCCCTTGTGGCGATTGCTGATTTTTATGTGGGCTTTTTTTTTTTTGTTTCAGTTAGTGCTGTTATTTTTCTCTGCATGCATTTCCATTTCTGTGCACCTCCCCAGGTGTGGGGGATGGGTGGTTAGGGTGGCTCTGGTTGACCTCGCTGGCTCCGTGCAGCCAGACCACATCCTTCTGCTTACGCGGCACCGTCTCTCAGATCTCAGGACAGAATTATTTTTAGACAGTGAAGGTGTATCTGACTGATGCATTTAGATTTCATGTCATGGCTTCCTTTTCCTGCTCTCAGGTTTCTCCCATTCGGCCTTTACCTTCGGTATCGAGAGCCACATCAGCCAGTCCAACATCAACGGAACACTAGTGCCACCTGCCGCACTCATCTCCATCCTCCAGAAGGGGCTCCAGTATGTGGAGGCTGAGATCAGCATCAACGAAGTAAGTACCACACCACTGCCCCTCCCCTGTGCCATCACCACTGCCACCACTGGCCAGCATGCTGGGATGTGCCAAGCAACACTTCCCAACAGCCCAGGGACATGAGCCTGATTTCTCTGGATCTAGTTCCTGGATTCTAGTTTCTAGTTTCATTTATTCCTTGTACTTTGTGCCATCTCCAGCAGAGATCCTAAAAGCTCTGAGATAGAGATGTATTTCAACTTTTAGCTGTGGCATTGAGATCTTCTTTGTTCTGCTTAAATGGATATTAACAGTGTTTCTGCCACCTCAGTCAGCAAATGCAGAGTGCACAGATTCTTGCAGCAAACAAGAAAAGCCATCTGTGTTTATGGTCTTGTGTTTTCAAGGTCACAGCAGAATTTGACAGGTAAAACCTGCAGTGTAGGTTAAAACTTTGCTCCCTGACACCTCCTAGCAAGCAGCACTGCTTGCAAGCCATGAGAGGCCTGATCGAAGAATCCACAGAGGTCACTGGAGAGTGATTTCAGTGACTTTGATTCAGATCCTTTAAGACCAGTCATCCTGTATATGGTGAAACAGGTGTGTGTAAATTCTGACTGTGTTTGGGGTGAGGGTTGTCTGTGGGGGTTGTGTGGGCAGCCACAAAGTGTCTCTGTTCTCCCTGAACTGCCAGGGGAGACAAAGGAGGGATGTGGGAAAAGCCAGTTTTTTTCCCCTGCCAACCTTAAAGACATGATGCTTTGAGGGGGATTGAAGTGTGACAGATAAGCAAGTACTGCATTACAAGATATTTACCACAGATATTTGTGATTGACAGACATCCGTAATAAATATGAATACAAAAAGGTTATTGATTTTTCCTCTATACCTGAATGTAGCATGTGAACAGCATTGGGGAGAACAAAAGAATATAGAATAGAGAAAAGGTTGTGTTGTTTGAAAGCTCTGCTGTTTTTATTCAAACATTCTGTGTGGTTTTGTTTTTATGATTCAATAATTGCATGTAAGATTTGTGTGTGTGTTTTTTTGTAACTGGGGCAATGACATTTGACATTCACGCCAAGCTCCACTTTGATACAGTTCTAAAAACAAACCAATGTTAGGAAGCTGTACCAATTTGCTGCTTCTTAACATTTTTGCCTGAAATTGGAGCCACACAGTTAGAAACTTTTAGCTATGAACAGCATCTATTATCATTTCAGGTTGTATGACACCTGTAGGGGTCTCCTCTCCATACATCCAACTTCAAAATTGACCTAAATTGAGAGAATAATCTAAAAATGCACCTGTTGTCACCATTAAGTTTTATGTTGCTCTCATTATGGTTTGATTCAGGTTGAATAGGGTGCTCAGCAACCTGATCTAGTGGAAGATGTGCTTGCCCATTGGCAGGGGTTTGGAACTAGGTGATGTTTAAGCCCCCTTCCAACCCTAGCCGCCCTGTGATTCTGTTCAAATGGATACTGTTAAGTGTGTTACAGCAAAGCAAAGACCATTCTTGCTACATTTGAACACCAGTAAGGACTATGTATATGCCTCTCTGTGTTGCTTTTCTATGTGTGTTCCTTAAGAGTGCCAAGTAATCAGTGAGTCTGTAAACCAGATGTATAAAATTATTGTTTGTAATCTGCTAAAGGGCATTCATGCAGATAGTCCCCTGAGCAGTTTTACAGCTGACAATGTAAGATGGCAAACCTTTTGTTTATTGTGTAGCAAGGATTTGAGTCAAGATTCAAATAAATGTCAGCAGAGACATTTATGTAAAAAAATGCTGAGGAGAAAGAGAGATGTTTTTCTTCTCTAATGACTCTGTCCTCCTTTTTCTTCACCATGAGGAAACAAATACATATTCTCTTAATGTTGTAATTATAAGTGGTAATTCAATGACTAGTCCAGCAGAATCATACCAGTCAGGCAAACAACTATTTTGCTTTAATAATTGTTGTTATCTATTGAAAAATACATTGTTTGCCAGTTATGTCATCTATCCACATCCTAATCTTATCTGCTATTCCTCAAGCACAAATCTTTCACTGCTGAGCCATTATTATTTCAAAGAATTAAAGGGAGTTTGCAGAAGATAGGTAAAATGGCACTTAATAAAGACTACTAAAATAATTTTTCTATATTTATAGCAAAGCAAAAGTGAAGAAAAGCTAAGTAGATACTGCAGTTATTGACCTGAGACTGTATTAAGTCTTAAAAAACAGCCCTTAAAACTTTATTCAATTGGTTGTTAAATCTGAAGCCTAATTTAAAGAAATCACAATGAAAGTCATAACTATTATGAATAAAGGAAAAATAATGGCAAGGCTGTCCTGTGCAGTCAGCTACAACTGGCAGTGCTGGGCTGATGAATACTGTGTAAGAAACCACTGAATTTGTGCATACAACATATTTTGGCTGAGGTTCATTTTTCATCAGCTGCTTCCATTCCTTTCCTATGCTTCTGGAAGTGCAAGAAGACAAACAGTTTAACCAAAGTCTGTTTGCCTTTGTCATGGCTTTAGCCATGACTCTTTTTTTCCAAATAGAAAACAAAGCAAAACCTTCTGTCATCCATCAGACATATTTTTTCCCACTGTGTAATTTCTTTTGCATCTGTAAAGCATTTCTATGGTTGCATTTTCTATAAAATTCCAACAAATTACTTTTTCACTGAGCAGATTTCTGAATGGACCATGAGTACAGCTGTAATGAATCTGAGGTACAGACGGTCCATGGTCATGTGGCACTATTGGTTAAGTCAAAGTGCAGTACCTTCACACAACCCAGTTTTGTTTCTCTTTATCATTATGTCTTTGCCAGCCTCGGTGGTGAAGATCCCAAAATTGGGGTTTCACTTCTGCTCATTTTCCCTGCAGGATGGTACAGTGTTTGACGGCAGGCCGATAGAATCACTGTCTCTGATAGACGCGGTGATGCCTGATGTTGTTCAGACCCGACAGCAAGCGTTCAGAGAGAAACTAGCTCAGCAACAAGCCAGTGCAGCGGCAGCAGCGGCAGCAACGGCAGCGACAGCGGGAGCAACGACGACTGCTGTTTCCCAGCAGAACACACCAAAGAACGGAGAAGCCACTGTGAATGGAGAGGAGAATGGGGCACATGCAATAAGTAAGACAATACACAGCTGCTTGCCACTTCTGAGCAGGTTGTGTTTCAATTATAATCTTGTACTTAGTTGCAAGGTGGAGTGCAAGGTGTGCTTTCTGCAAGGTCATAGGACAGTCGTTTCAGGAGGACAGGGTATTTCTAGAAAGGCTGCCAAGTAAGTGACATTTCACATCACAGTGCTGTATTTACTGGTCTCCTCTCAGCATCCAAACACTTCAGATATCTTCAGAATTGAAAGTTGAAGACAGGATCAAGAAGTGGAGCTGTATCCTCTCTCCTTGGAGCAGACTACTCAGACTTCATTGATATTATCAGCTTTATAGGTGCTTTTACATATTTGATAAAAGTTGGGACAAGCTGTAGCCAAAGCTTGTCATTTTGGCCAGGCTAGGAGAGAGATGGGATGAGAGGCTGGGACTTACAAGCCTTATCTGTGTAAATGTAGTATGGCCAGAGAGCATAGCCTTGTGCAATCAGTGTCCTGTGTGCATCCATGCCTTGACATGGTCCTTGGCCCAGTTTGGCCTATACCAGCTTCCATTCTTGTACAGTGTGGCCAAGGATAGGATCATCCATAGCCTTACTGTTATGGCCTTTAGCCTAGTTTGGACTATGCCAACTATCCATCCCTTGACAGCATTGCCAAGTACAGGGTTAGGAGTCATGTTTGCCAAGGACTGTTCTCAGCAGACAGCTTGGATGCAGCCAATCTGTCTTGAAGAAAATTGTTCCTAGGCGTTGTATTTAATAGCATGTGCTTAGTGGTACAGTCCACTGCAGGTATCTAATTGAAGGTCCCACCTTCCTGAGATTTCCTTAGTCTGTGGGACCAGTCAGTTCTCGAGAGCTCTGAATTCATCTTTGTTTGTGTGTGACCAAGGGAGACTGTGCTCATATCTTAGACACCTGAAGTCGGACATATCAAATATGGAATGGACATGCCTGCTTGTGTAGCTGGATCTTGAGGCACATGTGATCACTGGTTCTGGTTTCTGTGTGCAAGTCCTGTCAGGGTACTGGCTGACTTCTGAAATGAGACCTTATTGCCCAGTTGCCTTCCCAGGAAATTCTAGAGGAATATGCATGGCAGGTTTCATAGGAAGTCCCACCAGCTCTTTGGCTTAGACAAGTAACAGGTCAGGATTGTAGTCATGTAGCATATTTTATTTGTTCTGCAGTGTAGATACTTTATCAGTCTCCATCTTCTCTTTGATCTGAATAGATTCCTCTGTGGATCAGTGAGAAAAATGCTTTCAAACCAGGTTTTTCTTCAGAGAATTCTGGTTAGACAGGATAGTTCCCCCAGTAAAAATGCAATTCTTTAAATTACATTTTTCATTTGAGAAAGCAAATGTAAAAAAATTTTCTGGAAATTTTGAAAATATTAATTTGTCCTTAGATTATAGATTGCTTATGTTTTACTTTCAGTGGACCCTCTGGTTTGAAACTGAACTTTTTTTGTATGTGCAGGGATGCAAACAGAAATGAAAGCGCTTTTAAATGTATCAGACACTGACATTTTGTTTGTTGACACGTTTCTTCAGCTGATATGTGAAAATTTTAGGGGAATGTCTTGCTGTCTCAAGACCAGAAAAAGACAAGTTCTTAAGGTAGAAAACTGATTATCAGTTCATCCCTAATAGAGAACCACTCAGACTTAATTCCTTCTGATCCAAAGAAATATATATACTATTGTATTAATAAAAGAAAAGCATTAGAATCAGTTCAGTTGTGTAGCCACACTGTAAGTCTTGATTTCTCAGATTTGCCATTTTTTAATTAAAAAAATAATAACTCTGACAGCTATTTTTAATAGAAGGTTTTTTCACAAAATGTTGCAGACCTTTCCTTGGAATGTTGACGAGGAAAAGTCCTGCATGACTTTTCTTGGGAGAAAAAAGCAGCCCCAGGAAACCTATTGGGTAGAAAAGACTGCTGATATGAAAGCTGTGAGAAACCTTCCAGACCTTCACTTTTGCTGTTGTTGGATTCCATAGAACTGGCATATATTGGGATGGGTTTGAATAATGTGAAACTGAAAAATTATAAGTACCGTCCTTAGTCATAACCTGGAAGTCACCCATATATCAACCTGTCATAAAAAGGCAGGTGAAAGAGGTGCCTTTGGAGAAGTTACCTTGTTTGCTTTTATTCTGGCATGAAGTTCTCCCTGACACTGTAAGTCTTTCAAAAAAATCTTTAATATATTTAACATAATGTATATATGAGATATGTATGTATGTGGTGTTACAAATATAATATGATAGATTTAAGAAAGAGGAGACAGGAAAAAATAACACCCATTTGAGGTGCAGATCCAAATACTAAATTAAAAAGTTGCTGCCTTCTCTTGCTGCTTCCCAAGTAATGTTTTCAGTGTTAAGTCACTTTAAATATTACCGGAAAAAATAAAAGTCGACATCTAGAAATGGAGCCAAACTTTGGATTGTTTTCCAACTCAAATATTTTTAATGTCATTTGTTTCATTATACTTGCAAGGATTGGCTTGGGTTTAACAAAAATAAAGCTCTGGAAAGAGGACTAAGCTCTGCTCCTTTATAACTACAGCCATAAAGAACAACCTCAATGAAATGCCTGTCAAAAATTTAAGTAAAAAACCACATCTCCTGAGAAAAGACAAAGTTAACACTCGAAATAGCTTAAAAATATATGTATTAATTTTATTTGGAGGACACAGAGTTAATATTACTCACCAGTGTTTTGAGTTGTTATTTTTAAAAAAATGCTCAGTCATAACAGTTTGGGGAAATATGACTTTTGATTTCCAGTCATTTAGGATTTTTAATACATTTGAGTAAAAAAATTAGAATATAGTGTAGACTTAACCAGAGATCCTCTGGCCTTTATAAAGTGTTTTGTGTTAGCAGTTGGACAGAGTCCTCCTCTATGTGACCTGCAGACTTATATTTTTTCACCCATGAGAATCTGATGCACTTGGTAGAACTGCCTTCTCCTTCAGAGACACTCTGAGGGGCAATTTTGTGCAAATGAGCTCTTAACCAAGAGCTTTCTGCTCTGAAGATACTTCAAAACAAAAGAAGCCTATTCTTGATGGTTACTGCATCTCACTTACCTATTTATTCTCATTCCCTATGCACATGTTGTAGGTACATCCATAGGAAAGCCAAGTTTTCAGATGAGAGCAGGGCTCACAAAGCTTGTGCTGTGTAAGGAACTTGTCACGAGGATGCCGTTTGTGCTTGGGGGTTTCTGCAGGTTTTTGTTGTTATCATAATTGTATCCACTGTATATTGCGAATGTCTGTCTGAATCTGAGAAGATCCTGAGGCAGTATCACAGAAACATGAACTGTCCTGTTTGTTCAATGGGGCATTGTAAGTTTTATGCTGAACAATAACACTCTAAATATGGATGTTTCTGACTACTGATGAAAATAGGAAGAAAACACATATAATGTGAACATTTGCAAATGATTTCTGAAAGGCTCCTCATCTTTCCATCTCTTTTCTCTTGAACCACCAAAGCTGTAGTGTGAAAATCACCACTGGAAGACAATACAAAATTATCCTGCAGGTTATTTCATTGCCCCCAGAGGCCAGTCATTCTTGCATGTACTAATGCAGGTATCAGCTAATCGAGGTTTCTTTTTCACAGCATGACTCTTTGTGGGAGTTTTTTCACAGCAGTTAGTAACATTCAAAGTGTGTGTTTAGTTTCCTCCATCTGGCCATGTACAAATGAAAAATATTTCTGAGTATCAGATGGCTTTGCTCTGATAGCACCTCTTGACTCTGGGACCTTGGAGTAATGCTGCTTCCCAGCTGTCATTTGGTTTTAATTGAGAGTGAAAAGCAGACCTGCCTTTAGAGCCAGGCAGGTAACAGTAGGATCCTATGTTGTAAGAGTAGCATCTCATTTTAATTTTTCAAATTAAAGTGCTTGAAATATCTTCTTGATTTACCCCCACCTTCCAGCTCACACTGTGAACAGGACACAGATGAATGCATAGCCATTTTCGCGCTGCTGTTTTTCTCGTGAAAAAAAAATGCTTTAAACCTGGTAAATCTGTGCTGTGCTGAGAAATAGAGGAGTGTGAGTTCTGGACTCATATCTTCTGGTGGGTTTTAGTAGTGCTTTGTTCTTCAGTGCCTGACTGCTCAGAATATCACATCAAAGCTCCCAGCTGCGAGTGTCAGGCTAAATCTTGAGTACTAGTATATCTTGACAGTATTATGTTTATCAAGGGAATTATCAAGGACAGTGCTTAACAGAGGGGCTCAGCACAGGTGTAGATTTTACAAATAGGCATTTCTACTGTTTAATCTTATGCAACAAGTCCATAGGTAATAAGAGTAGTTAAAAATATAGATATTTTTCATTAGAAATTAGCTGTGAAGTTACCATTAGTTGTTTTCTGATTTTGATACTCTGTGCTGTGCAACTCATTGAATTACATGTAGATTCCATTCCATCTGTGGCACAGACATAGTTTTAGGGTACTTAACCAAATACACAATGAGAAGTGCTGCGTGTGTGACTTAGCATAACTTAGGGAGAGCTGAACAAGGTATTTGAAAGCTTGGGTAAGGGTAGAAATCTGCATGGCAGTTGTGCAGTGTCACAGTCTGTTTTCCCAGTCAATGGGCAATAGCTCAGCAGAGCTGGAGTATGAGGACAGATGGCTGATTTTAAATGCCACAAACGTGGCAATAAGAGAGAATGATTATTCTACTTGCAAACCTATGGATCTCCATATGTGATTAAAGAATGACTAACTAAAAGTCTTAACCCAGAAAGAGAACTTGCATTTTGATCAGTCAGAGCAGATCAGCTGGCCAAGGCATTGATTAGGTAACAGGAGGCTGCCTTGCCCCAGCCTGCCAGCTACCTGCTCTTGGATGTGCTTCCTGCAAAATGGGCCACACTTCTGTGTGTAGCATCTGCTGTCTGCTGTTTCAGTGTGTCACCTGTCCTTGGTCGGTGTCTTGTTTGCAGAGGATAATAATCTTGTGTTGCTGCCAGGAAATGTAGCTAGAGCTTAGTGAGGAAGATTTATACAGAAAGCAGTGAAAGACTGGAGCGAAAACATGGCTCATGATGCAAGTTGGAATGAATTGTTACTATGAGAAATGCATCATTTTAAATTCCCTTTTTTTTTTCCTTAAGGAAATAAAAGAGCCTTATAAAAACAAAGTTACTTAGACTGCAGTATAAAGAACTGCAGAGATACAGCATACATACGCTGTAGTATCTGTGACTCATTTGGTGCCTTTATATGTATTTTGAAAAGGTGATCACTCACCATTTCTCTGCTGTGCTCTAGGAATGAGGCCCTTACTTGGTATATTGTAGGTCCAGAAAAATGAAAGGTGAGCAATTCAGATCTATATGTACCCTGTGAGAACTGAAGCAGCTACCAGCAAAGAATAAACAAGGCCACAGCTGCTGCTGAGTGCTGGGGAGGAGGTCACTCCCCAGGAGTTCACACAGTACTTTCTCACAGGACACTGGAGATGTAACTGAAAACAGTCAGGATGATTTCACCAAAACACTGGACTTGTGAGATATGAATTATAACCAGTTAGCATTTGTAGTTTGATGGTGTGGGAGTCAATTTAGCAGATAGAACGTAGCCTTACCCCTATCATAGAATCATAGAATCGATTGGGTTGGAAAAGACCTCCGAGATCATCAAGTCCAACCCTTGGTCCAACTCCAGT
>JAWWEV010000001.1:99271988-99315380 GCA_035583235.1 Hafferia zeledoni
GGATCACTTCCCTGGTCCTGCTGGCCACGCTATTTTTGATACAGGCCAGGATCCCATTGGCCTTCTTGGCCACCTGGCCATATAAACTGTGCAGTGTGTAATAAATGTCTTTCACCATAAACCTCAAAGGCTTGTCGTGTGAAGTCCTTTTCCTCTGCCCTGAAGATTGTTTACTTCAGTATATTTTTTGCGAGTAGCACACATATTACTTACAGGACACTGTGTAAAAAAATGTATGTGCTGTATGTTACTGTCTAAAAATATTTTAATAAACCTATAAGTCATTTTTAATGAAGCCAGCTTAAAAAAAGCAAACTATACTGAAATAAATGCTGACTATTTTGGGGAAGAAAAACTACATGCATTGATACAAATTGGGAAACTATGTTTTGAGGAAATGTCATGAATTTGAATCGCCACAGGGAAAAAACAGAGTAATATGATCAGTGACACTACACAGACTAGTATTTATAGTGCACACGTTGCTGTAAGCTTTAGGCCATGGGTAGTTTGCATGTTTTTGAAGCAGACCTAACTGCATCTTGGAAAGTGCTTATTCTGATCTATCTCCTTACAGATAATCATTCAAAGCCAATGGAAATTGACGGGGATGTTGAAATTCCTCCTAACAAAGCAACAGTCCTTCGGGGCCATGAGTCAGAGGTGTTCATCTGTGCCTGGAACCCTGTCAGTGACCTGTTAGCATCTGGGTAAGACCATAACTGAAAACAGCTGCTGCAATTAGAGTATATTTAGAAATGCAGGAACTTGCAAGTTTATTCAGGGCATGAATGAGTATTCTGAGCTGTTTTTTCAGCCTGCAGCAGGTGTTTTTTTTCAGCAGTACTGTACCTATATAACAGTTAAATAATAAATAAATAAGGTGACACACAATATGAAGCATTTGTACACTTAAGATACGCACTCTGTGGCCCCGAATACGTGCAAATTTTTAAAAATATTTTTAAAATCACTATGGATAATTGTCAGAATATTTGAAGTTCATGTGATCTGCTCTTAGTGGTTCACATTGGGGTCTCACAAAGTCATTGGCATCCATGTTTTCTTTTGAAAAATATGGAGATGGGGGGCTTCAGATTAGACCTAAGTTTGTCCAATGAGCTGAGCATTAAGGAGTGGTTTGAGGAAATGTTTTGGTGTAGTGTCCTTGGAAGGCAGTCCAGTTTATCTTATGTAGGGCTGCTCAGCAGTGACCACCACAGCATGGTAAGTGGGACAATCAGGAGACTGACTTACAAAAAGTATTTTTGATCCAAACCAAAGCACTACTGTAAACATACCACAAGAGTTACATGCAGGCACTCTTGAAATCTGTGTTTGTTCATGCTTAAAGTTAAACCTTAACATGAAGCTAAATTTAAGAAGTCTAGCTGGGAATATGGAGGAAAGCTGATCTAAGTTAGAGGAAGTAAATCACTCAAAGTTACTTAGCAGTATTAAAATACATGTCTCACTAGAAGAAGAGAGTCCCTATTTTATTTCCAACTTTTTACTAGGTCATCAGTGTAGTCTTTTAATCTTTGTTCACTTAATACATGACAGTAAGGACTTGCAGTGTAAATGGGAAAGAAAAGTCAAGTAAATTCCAGGTTGGATAAACAGCAGAGATCTCTAAGAGAGTAAAGACAGAAGTTTCCAAAAAATAATTTAAGACAACAAACTGGATTTTCAGAAATCAGAATTCTGCTGAATATGCTTTGTTCTGGAATCCTTTGTTTCTGACCTGATATTACGTTTAGCATTTGTAGCACTAAGTATCTTCATTTAATAATTTTAAGCAAGCTGGTGCTTGCTGTTCTGGACTGTTTCTCTAGGGTCTGTGGTTCACAGTCCTTGTGTTCATAGTTTAAATGGTGGAGCATTTAATAAACCAGAGTATGTAGGCAAGTGTCTGAGGAACCAGTCTGTGTTTAGCTTTGCCTCAGGGTGCTAAGCACTGGGAGGGTGGATCCCTGGGACAGTGGTATCTTACACAGCTTCAGGTAAACATGGAGGATGATAATCAGAACCATTAGTCAGGTAGCTGAGATAGAGGAGTATACCCTCCCACTAACCCTTCAGCTGGGCTTTACTCTTCAGTGTAATTGGTCTTTCTTAATAAGCTTTGCTACTGACTGTGGAAGCACGTAAATATACTCATGGTAGTGAAGTACAGTCAAGTGCTGTGTCTCATTGAGACTAATAGCAATGCAATGACAATGCAGATAATTTAGATCCACGTGCATCTTGATCAGATTTTAACCTGCTCATAAGGAACGAAGTAGGGATGCAGCTTAGCCTTCGGGTAACACAGCTGCCAGTGCCTGGCAAAGCTTACGTGACTGAAATGGAATGCACAGAAGAGAATGAAACTGAAGAGAGCTGAGTGAGTGATGTGCCACTGCACAAAGAAGCCTTTGAGATGTCTGGTATAAAAACAGTACAAGTTATTATCTACAGGTAAACTTTCCATTGCAGCACCAGTTCAACAAGGGGGAGAAATTCCTCAAGATCTACAGTAAGCTGCAGTTCTGTTTGCCCTTTACAAAGTAATGATTCAAAAAAGAAGACTGCAGTTAGTCTGATGCATGAACGTCAAATTGTTAAATTCTGTAACAACCATATTGTGCTGCCCAGTCCATCGTTTTCTTATGGTTTCCCATCTGCTTGGTTGTACCCATCTGTTGTCTTAAAAAGTAAATTTCAAACCCTAACTATTAAATAGAGGAAATAATAACGTTTATTTTGATTATAAAGTGCCTGATCAACTCTCAGTTTATGGCAAAGTATTTTTTCAAGCCTTGTTATACAAGCAGTAAGTTTTTCTGACAATTAGCAGCAGTTTAGACAGCAAGCTGAAGGAACTAAAAGAATAATGCAGGTTCAGAACCTAATCTGAAGCAAGCTGTTTAAGAGGAATGTAACATGAATTACCCAAAGCCAGAATGTTGGTTTACAGATTTTGTGAATATCCCACTGAGAGAAAGGAATTTTGATACTTAATGTTGCATCCACTCAGTTGCTGATTTTTTAGCCTGTGAAGACTAGCACAGGAATATACGCTCTCTGGGTTTTGCAAAGAACTATTTCAAAATATAACATAGAGACAGGAATTTCTCTGATCAAATAGCTAGAAAAAATATATTCTGCAGCTGTTCTTCCTCTTCCACCACACCCATAACCCTTAAAGCTGCAGAAGGGGAGACTAGAAATACCAGTAAAGGCTATCGAAGACATGACTGTCACCAGATGCCTATGAGGAGAATGGTTAGATGATATGAACAGAAGCATTATAATAATACAGTGAAGGGCATGCATACAGCCATGTAAGATGATTAACTCCCCTGATGAAGCAAATCAATATTCCAAAATACAGAATTGCATAGAGTGTTTTGGATGGGTTAAAAAAAAAAAAAGAAAAAAAAAAAGGTGCTTGGTTAAATGTCAAGATTTGGCCATTGCCACCTGTAAGTCGAAAGACTGATTTCTTCCACTAGTTACCTTTCAATATGTAAGTTTTAATTTTATGACACATTTAAATTGTTGCAGGTGGTTATGTTCCCTGGATGGTGTAGAAACCCATTACAGCTGCATCCACATTAGTAAACTAACCATGCCTGGGAATATTCCTGGGCACTGAGGCCAGCTGGCACAGAACGGCTGGTGTCTGTGCTAGCAAACTGCCCTGGCTGCCAAACAAACTGCACATTGGGAATCATCTCTGGACATTGTAACCACCAAGCCATGCCCAGGAGTTATTCAGGGAGAACATCAGGGCCCCAAGCAAGAGTGCTAATTAAAACAGGCCAAAACCTGTCCAGGGAATAACCTGTCAGTTTGCTTGCACAGGTCATCATGGTCCAGTGACACAGAGTGTTCTGAACATGCTTGAATTTCCCAGTGTAGAAGTGGATGGACTGTGAATGTCAGGGCTGCTAGAGCCTTGAACTCCAAAAGCTTTTCCAGTTCAATTCAGGATGTTTCTGCCATCATATTCCACTGCTGCTTCCAAGAGCATGTTCTGTTCTGTGATATCCAGCCATACCCAAGTAATTCACATAGCTGTGAAGCACAGGGACCTGGCGGCGTTACCAAAACCTAACAATAGGTTTCTTTGCTTCTCTTTGCTGATGTATGCCAGCCTTTCTCACACAGAGGAACTTTATCCCTTGCAAATCACTCTGTGTACCTTTGTTCTCCCCAGTCAGCAAAATAATTAGCACAAAAGCTGTTGTCCAATATCTTTTAGTTATGGCCATGTCCCTCAGAAGCAAGGAGAGATGTTTCCAGGCCATCTGCTGTCATGGTCTCTGGGTTTTATATCATACTTCAGGTTACTGTACTCCTCATGTCAGTGGTTGAGGATCCACTGTAAATCACCTTTCCGAATAATCCTTTTGAATTAGCAGGTTGAGCATGTTCATTTCACATATCACTCCTGCCATGTTAGTGCCAGATGTTAATCCTGCTAATTGTAAGTGCTTATTAGCAGGTGACTGTTTGGAACCATTTTCCTCAGTGCATGAAATCCATTAGTGCAAAGAGGTCTGCTGTTGAGGGGGGTCTACTCGAATAACCTGTTGAGGGAATAACCTGTTGCAGGGAGCAATGTTGTAGAATCAGTGGGACAGAGATCTCCCTGAGGATACCTGTGAGTCAATTCTCTCTACTGATTGCATAGGCAGACTTACTTTATTAAGGAAAGATCTGCTTTATTAAGGAAAAGTTAGGTCTCTTAAAAATTATGAGTTTTCTTCCCTTTATGCTTTTAATAATCTCTTTTAAAATAAAATAAGAAAAACTCTAGCCTGTTGGGGCCAAAAGTAGTCAATACAGATGAGCAATATTGCATCTCAAAATAACAGTGATTATAAGACTTGCAGCTGAAGATTAGAAATACCAAGGTTCAACAGCCATCTTGCAAAATTCTTTACCCAACTGCAGCACTTTCCACCTCTGGGCTCCCAGTTATAGAATGGTGATTTTACATGTCACAAATAAAACTCCAGAAACATTTGTCCACCTTAATTCTTGAACATACTCAGGCAGGAGAGCATGAAGTAAAACTCTTTCAGAACCAGCCTTCCTAAAATTTGGCAGTACTCTACCATGGTGCAGACGAGTATACCTACTACTCAAGTGTGCATGACTTGCATGTTGGAAAGAGCTGCTTTATCATGCAGATAGAAGTGCTTCTGTGAGCTAAGGAGATTAAATATCTTTCTGAATTGTGCTTGAACTATGCTCCCCTAATAAGGCAGGGTTCATTGAATCATTCAGCAGAAATCAGAATACTTTCCAGAGCAGAGAATACTCTTTTTTTTTTTCCCCAGCAACAAAAGGAAAGACACACAAATACCCCTGCCACACACTGGTAGGCTTATAAAGCCTCTCTGCAGGGACACATAATAGCTTATGTAGCCTTAGGAAGAAGAAAATGGAAAAACAAAATTAAAATACTGGAAAATAAGATTGCCCAGGCCTTGCCAGAAAACTGACTAAATAAAACTGTTGAAAAACAAAATATAACCCTTTTAGAACTAGCAAATAAGATATTGTGTTTGATAGCCAAGTGACTGAGTACTTTATTCACAGGGCCCAGCAATAAACTGGATTATTACAATGAGGGCAGGACTGTCCCAGAGTCTTATTTAGTGGAGGACTGAAGGAATTTCCTACTTAGCATGTTAACCAATGAAACAGGCCTTGAAAGACTTATGTTCTCACTATTGTTAATTATCACAATTAAATATGTTCCTTAACTTCCGAGCCTCATGATTAACTTTGTTAATTTTCTAGCCAACATGTGCAAAATTGTCAGTTTCCCAGACCTCTGAAGAAGTAAGGATTTATATTACAGTCACTGCTCTGTGTGGTGGCAAAAATTGCCCTGATTTGAATTATTTCTTAATCACTAATGTGAAAGATAATGTGCCAGAAATTAAAGAATGACTGTACAGCAGTAGCTGGGCAAAACCCTGGCCAGCCATCACATCTCAGCTTGGCACAAGAGGCTCAGGGGAGGTGGGGGCGCATTCCCCAGATGCCATGACCCAGCAGAGCTCAGAGCCACTGATACAGGCAGAGAGGGGTTTGCTCTTACAGTTGAACTGTTGTTTGTGTAAAATTTGGCAAAATAATTGGTAAAATAATACACAGAAATCACTGAAGTTCGACAATGGCATGGTCAGTATTTGCACTTGAAGACATGTCAAGTGTTTAAGATTTTCCTGGGATTTTTCGTTTGAATAATTAAAATGGTTTACTAGTAGACCAAAAGAAAATTTAATACGCTCTTGTGATGGATTTAGCAAAGGAAAAATGGATCTCAGATTTTTAGTCTTCAAAGAAAGACTTTTCCTCCTTGTTAGTGTATAAGAAAGAAAGTTTTAGTCATTGCTTTAAAAAAAGGAAAAACTAACACGTTATGTATATCAGCAATGGAATTTCATCCAGACTGTCTGACTTCTTGAAAGTACAAGAGAGATTCTAATTCTGCTGCAGGTTTCTAATTACATGTAAATAAAAATTGCCTTCTGGACATAACAAGCAATCCAGGGTACTTGGTTGTTTTGGTTGTTGTTGGTATTGATTGTTTTTAAAAACAGGAGGAGGGAGGGGAAAATCCCAGTAAACTAGAAAGTGTAGTGTCTTCCACTCCATTGCAAATGAATTTCTGACCTCAGAGGAGTATCTCATTAGAAGAAAAATTTAGCAGTCAAAATAAATATATTATTTACAAGCAGATAATTATAAACTCTTCCTCCTCAAAACATTTTCTAAACAAAATCAGGGTTTCAGCCTGCATTAACAACTCCTCTGTAGAAAATAATCAGCCTATAAAATAGATCAAAATCCTGATGCTGTCCCTGTCTTGTTCTATTATGTCAGCAGTTATTTTGCCACTGTTCAGACAACACGAGCTAAGCAGCGAAGCTACAGCCAGCAAAAGGCACTGTAGGCACGAACTTGGAAAATGAAATTTAAATCAATTTTAGAAAATAATTTAAATTGCCTTTCTGCTTTCCTGATCTTTAGGTTTTGTAGCTTGATTTAATGCTGAAAGGCTGTTTTGCGACATGTCTTCTGTCACAGGCTGTGTTCTGGTCTGTCCTGAACAGAAGTACCTTACGAATGGGCCATGGCCAAATTAAAGGCAGCCTTAAGTTCACCTCCTGCTCCTGCAGTAACTATCAGAGGATCCAGGGAGGACCAGGGAGCTGGCACTGCAGCACCTTTGTCATGCTGCTGGAGTTCCACTTTCCTGAGACTGCTGCCAAGGTGACACTCCACAGCTCTGCAGGTGCTGATCCTGCAGGTCCTGTCACGCTGTGCTCAGAGCCTGCAGCAACCCCGGGGACACCAGGGACTCAGCAAGCCTTTGGGAGCTAATGGGCACACTTTTCATGGGAGGCACATGGCACAGCCTCTGTGCCTCTGTTGTGTCTCCTCAGTGTTACATTTGTAATAGTGAGTTGCTCCAGACTATCTCAGTTATGATGATACCAGCTTCAGGTATGAAGTGCAGATTGTAGAGCGCAAGTGTGTTTATTTTAGGTTAAACTTCTCTGAATAAACCAAATTATTATGTGGATTTAGATGATAGGTATAATTTAAATATGTTAGCATATTTTAAAACATGTATGGAGTGTAGAAAGTGCTGAAAAGAAAAAATCACTTCTTAAAGGCTTTTAATGCCCCAGTCTGCTTGGTGGGTTTAGGGAAGGTAGTTGGATTTGCTCTAGGTGGTGCAAACAAAATTCTCAGGAGGTTCAGTGGACTTTTACTACAAAATTTAGATCATTCTGATCAAACAAGGCACTGGGCAAACTTTAACTTAGCAATCTTTAAAACATCCAGACAAAGGAAGGCACTTTGCAAACTGTAACTTGTTTAAGACACACAGTTGGCTGCTCCCATTCCAGTGGGACCAGCAGTGTGCCCTCCCACCTGCCCAGAGCTCGCCCTGCTCCCTCACCAGTTCCTGGTTGTTTTGAGCTGGTCAGCCATTCCTCTGGTCTCTTGCAAGGCTGTAATGTTCTCTCAATGAAAACAGAAATAGAGGCTTTACAGTTTGCTGGGTCGAGGCGAAGAGGAGTTTTCAACTCTGCACAATTGCTTTTGTAGCTCCGGAGACTCAACGGCCAGAATATGGAATCTCAATGAAAACAGCAACAGTGGTTCCACTCAACTAGTTTTGAGGCACTGCATAAGAGAAGGAGGACACGATGTCCCCAGCAATAAGGATGTGACTTCATTGGACTGGAATGTAAGCTAACTTCTAAGACTGTGCATGGTTTTTAACTGTCTAAATTTAATTCAGAGGCAATCACAGCTGCTGCTCCATATCTTTTATATCCAAGATGACCAGAAGCTCTGTCCTAACCTACTGACCTCTGGTTTCAAATACTCATAATAGTCTGAACTTTCCCCTACATGCTGTAATTTTCCAGGACTGTTGCCATCTTCAAACTTAACAATGATATATTTATGTCTCTGTTTTAAGAGCATGGGTAAAAATAAGCTTAGCTAACTTTAAGAACAAAGATTGAACAGGCAATCTATGTAATAATGAGGCCTAATTAATAAAGCATTCATAGTTATTTTAGCATGTAAGGAGATAAAAGCACCAGTGAAGCTCTTTCTGAGGTTGGACTCTCAAGACCCTCTCTAATCTGAATTATGCTGTGCACAGCAAAACACATTGGCATTACATTCTTTGTCTTGCTAGGAGCATGTGTAGTCATTCTATCTTCACTTACCCGCCTTCTGGGTAAAACTGTCTTGCCTGATCCCTTTTTTAGCTTTCATCCTGCAAAACTTTCTGTCTTAGATATGTTCCTGCACAGAGAAGACTGAAATGAGCAGAGGGGACAGGTATTTTTAAGAATCCCCAGTGTCTGGGCAGTGTCCTTGGGCAGCTTTAAGGCTGCTTTATGTCTCCTATCTGCCACCAAGCATTCTAAGAAGAACTTACAAGACCTTGCAGGAACCTTAATTAATTTTGAGATCATTTACATTCTGTCTGTTTTGCTGATATTAGTACAGACAGAATGATCACATTAGCCTTGTTTTCATAGGAAAACAGATTAAAAAATTAAGTACCAGAAAGGATTCTCAGCAGTTATGTACAGTCTCAGTTGCTGGCCAGAAACCAAGATTTGATTAATCATTACTGCAATATTATTGTCCTTCAGGTGAACTGGGTGCTTCACAAAAGTGAAATAGGCCACTGCACAAGGTGGTTTTCCTCTATATATTTTATATTTGCACAATGAAAGAACTTGGTGAATAGCACAGAAAGTAAAGATAGGTTAGCAAAGCAAATAAAACTCAAGAATGTTCATGACTTGTTTCCTGTGAATATCATAGTACAGAAAAATAGTTGGAAAAAACTGAATAGAGGAGTAGGAAAAGAGTAATGGAAAGAGGAAAACATGCAGTGGGTGCAGAACAGTTATGAGAAAAGTTGTCCAAAACATGTAGAGCATTGTCTACTATTTCCTGTAGTAATTCCTTACCTTTCCAAACTTCATTGATCACAGTATTTTACTTGCATTATGCTCGTACCTAAGGCAAGGAAATGTTCCTAATTCAAACACTTGAATGCTTCCAATTTACTCTGAGTTTTCCAAAGAATGTGAATTGCCACTAACAAATTTCCATAAGCTCTGCATCTAGTCCCTGAGCTTTCCTTTCCTTTTTCTGTTTGCCCTTACCACCTTTGTCCTTGTCAGTGGTCCAGATAAGTGTCTATCACAGTGAGGCTGGGTTGGCCCAGGTTTTTATATTTTCCCCCGTCATCATTATACATTTGAGTTAAATCTATAATTGCTCTGACTCACTTTTTTTGGAGGGTTGGAGTGGACATATGTTCTAAAGGATTATTTTGTGCTTTTTCCTAATTTTCTATTCATGAAGTTAGAAATTACATCTGCCTTTATTGTTTATTTAGAACCACAATATTAATCATATTTCCCTGTGAAATTTTCACACGCGTGATATTGAATCAGTTCTTCTCTGGTTTATGTGATTTATTGTTATAGTGAGAAAGGTTATTTCTAGAGGTCATATTTAGATCATGTGCTTTGGTACCAAAGGTTGGATTCGTCTCCTGTAGATGTAACCATCTGAACTAGTCATCTAGACTCACTTTAAGTCAGCAGAAACAGCAACACATGCCTTCATGCTGATCTGGGCATAATCTGAAGCAAATGGAATCAGGAGTTACACTCCAGAGGTGCAGTTATATGATGCTATTAGTTATATAGGGCAGCTAGATTGCACCCTTAAACTAACTCCTGACTTCTGGATACCTGGAGATTAAATGGGACTAATCTCACTCTTAATCCAGGTGCTGAAATGTTGACAGACAAAATGCCCAGCTCCAACACTACCCATCTCACCAGAGAGTCATTTTAATTATTTTAATTCTGATTCAATCACTTATTTTAATTCTGATTTTAATTCTGATCCAATCTCTCAGCATAGTTGGCTGTACAGGAGATATCCTTCTGTGAAGGGTTCCTTCCAGGAGAATACATGTGATTTGCTGATTCGTATTCTTCTTTGTCCTAATTGGGACCCATGAATCCAACTTTTTTCAGTCTGTCCACCATGGTACTGTGTCCCTGAGCACATGTTGGACATGTGTGTTCCAACAAGCAGAATGCAGTTTCTTGGTAATAGATAATTTGAGGTGTTAACTGTGAGTGTAGGTGGCTTAGGTGTTTAGGTCCTTCTTTCAAGTATAGGTACCTGAATTTCAACGAACTGGGATTTGGTCTGGATTTAGGTGATCTGTTGAAGTCTTAAAGCCTCTTTATGTCTAAGAAGTAGTATCTGTTTATTATGTGGAAGAAACCATAGAACTTTTTATATCTTTACTTCTTTTTCTAATCTTTTTGATTAAATGACTCATATCTAATGGTGTAGCCCAGTATTTCACTGTATGTTAAAGGGTTTTATTTCCTCTGTGCTGTCTCCAGTAATAACCTTTAGCTTAAATCATACGATTGGGTTGGAAAAGACCTCCAAGATCATCAAGTCCAATCTGTCAAAATCATCTGTCTCAATGCATGGACTCAGAATTCCAATAAATCACAATTAGCAAACTTTAAGAAAGAAAGAAAAAGGTTGGTTGGAATAGATTTCATCTCTTATCAACTTTTGCCATTTATATATCCCAACAGAGTGATGGAACACTATTGGCTACAGGCTCGTATGATGGTTTTGCAAGAATATGGACAGAAGATGGTAAGTCAAACAGCATTTATTGTTCTTAAGCACCAAACAACAGTGAACTGTAAGGTGACCAATATGTAAGCAAATTGTAATAATAACCTTTTCTTTATTCCAGGTAACCTTGCAAGCACCTTAGGTCAACATAAAGGTCCAATATTTGCCCTGAAGTGGAACAAAAAGGGGAATTACATTTTAAGTGCTGGTGTTGATAAAGTGAGTTTTGAAGATACATTATTCTAACATATAAACATGTTTGTCAGTGAGCTTGTGCTGCTGAATTCCTTACAATTATGATTATTTTCTTCTTCTCCAGCCATCCTAGAGAGTTTGCTTTTCTTTAATATGTTTTAGTGCACGTTTTTGAGGCTGCATAAATGTGTACTATTTTTATGGAAAATATTTTACCTTAAAAAAAAATGTATCAAATTGCATCTTAATTGTGTGTGACTTAAGGAAAAACTGCTTCCAGTACTTAATTTTGTAGTTTTATCAACTATTTACAGAAAGGGAATGATCCTAAAGATACCACACTTTTTAGCTCATCTAATTATTTGAATAAAACATACGTAGCTTCCTAAGCAAATACGCAAAATAAATGGTAGTTCTGAACTCAAAATCAAGCAAAGCAGTAGTTACAGCCAAGTGCACATTAGAGATTAAAATGAACAGATGACTGATGATGATGAGCATAAATCCATTAAAACTGAAACTGGAAAGTACACAGCATTCATCTTGCCTAACTTCTGATGCCTAAAAATTAGATACATATGTCATCCTTGGCTTTCTTTATAAAATTCAGAGAGAAAAGTGGCACTTCAAGTGAAAGGCTGCATGGCCTGTGTTCAGTGAGATGCACTGACAGTGCTTCTCTCCAGCAGCTGACAGAGGGAGTCTGTTTCAAACTGACTGAAGCTTGTACATTTGATTTGTATCCTTGATGAATCCCTATATTTTCACATCCTTGTGAAAATGGAGACTTAGTCTTATTCCCTTTAATACTGGGTTATATTCAGGATATATTCAGCTACACTAGTTTTCCAATGGTAATTCCATTGCTCTGGCAAACTTGCATTCTCAATAAAGCAGCAATTCTTCAGATTATCCATTCTCAGCAAGATGATACATCCTCAATTTATTTTCTGAGAGTATATACTTCCAATAAATTGATAATTCTCTGGTATTGAGCTCTACAGGGGATATGCTTGTGTGCTGTGAGTATGGATTAAACATGTAGTAAGCCAGTTCCACTTTAGTCTGTCCCACCTCAGTGGCAAGAAGTGATGTGTACTCTGCTGATAAACATTTCACCTGTTAGTTTAATTGTTAGAAATGCAGTTCAGCATAGTTTCAGAGTAGAATTCAACTTGCATCTCTGGAAAGGGGAAAAAGTATATTTTAAAGAAGAGAGCTGAAATGTCTTTAACAAAATGCTTGTTAAAAATGTGTAATGTTGTTTTCTAGCATTATTCAAGGAGAATATACCCATCCTTCATAGTTATATTGCTTCCTCTGTAGGCATGTTACCTCTTCCTCTACACTTACATTAGTATTCTGTAATATTTGGAAGCAAATTCTGGGGTTTTGGCTGTTTAGCACATGAGGCTCTCTGTAGTCAGTCATTCTATCAGCCCATTGTTTAGAATTGCCCCTCAGTGAGGGTGCTCTCTGCTTTTTTTTAATCTGAGCTGAACTGTCACTAATCCTTTTCCCCCCCCCCTTTCTTTGGATACAGACGACAATAATTTGGGATGCTCATACGGGAGAAGCTAAACAGCAATTTCCTTTCCATTCAGGTACTTTTTTGCATTACTTGTGTTAGGAAAATGAAATGCAGTTTTTAATTTTGTCAGTGTACTTTATAATTTTGTAAGAATGTATCTGCCAGAGAAAAGTTTCAATCAAGTTTTTTGTTAACTATCCTGAATATCATGGTTTGTGGGTTTATTCTCATTTCAGAAAGGTGCAGTTCTGTGAGAATCAGCTTTGAACGTCAAACTGATTCTGAGAAGGTTTATATACCAGCCATGTCCACCTAACTGAACAATTCTGTTGTTATCTGTGTGCTTGAATAGTACCAAGTGGTGATTATGGAGAATTTTCAGTGGAGATGTCTGGGATATTTTCCGTTCTTTCTGCTCCTGTTTCAATGAGACAGAAGCAGGTGCATCTCTCATCCAACTTACAGTCACCACTGCACTCATGAATATTATCAGGAATTTCTTAGCTTTTAGTTGTGGCTTGAAGTACTTCAGTATGTGCTTTCTCTGATTATCAGAAGTCAATTGCCAACCTTGAGTTTCAAAACCTTGCACCAAAACCTTCCTTGGATGGCTGTTTGTAGATCTGATCTGCTTCAAGAAGACAGGAGATGTCACAGATACTCAGTAATCTTGACTAACAGGCGATCATTGACGTAATCTGAAATTCACCTGAGACCAGACTTGTAAGATGATGGCTGAATTCATGATCCAAACTGGCTAAGTTGTCACAGTGAAGAATTTGTAAGGGGTATAATCAAACCAAGTTTCAAACCACCAAAACATTGCAGGTTCTGATGCAACAAATGTTCATCTTCCCATGTGTTCAATGTAACTAATCCATGTTTAAATACAGCAGGCCTTCACAAGGTGCTTAGTGGTGTTTGAAAACACAAATTTTGCTACTAATTTTAAAACATTAATTTGCACATGCTTTTCAACTCAATTTCTAGTTGCTCTTATTCTCACAGCTCCACAGATGTTAATAACATGCACGAGTGATCAAAACGGTTATTCAACAGAAGACAAAAGTATGTCCATGCACTCAGCAAATCCATACTCTGCGTTTTTGTCACTCATCTCCTCACTTATTATTGCAGCTGTCAGTTTACAGGAGTCAGTGTCTGCTGACAGGTTTTCTCACTGTGGCATTTATTTATCTGTTATAACAGTTATCTGTTCCATAACAGCAAACTTTGCAGTGTTACAGTTACTTAGTTAATGAGACTCTTAATCCTCTAATCCCCAACTATTAATCTAAATAGCAGTGGATTCAGAACTTATTTGCCCCTTCAGAATCACGTTCACTGATGTGTAAGCTGTCTTAGCAGTGATGTGCATCAAGGACATAGCCCTCCATTCCCCTTTTAGCAAGTTGAAAACTTAGCTGCATATTCCAATGCAATATGTCTGTGTCCATCTGCATTATTAGATTTTTTTTTTTAAATTTTACATTCTGTTTGTCTTTGGACCATAAGATACAACTGAAGTGTAGATGTGGAGAAGCTAATATTTTTAATTAGTTTTTTTAATTATTTCAAATAGGTTTTCATAGGGAAGTAAAGCAGTTAGTTATTAAGAAAATTGTTGCTAAGCCAAAAGCATATGTCCTACAAAACCCTCTTAAAATCAGCCAGAGTCTGTCCTCACATGATGGAGTCTTTGTCCTCACAAGTCTAAAGCCACAAAAACCTCACCTTGTGGTCTTTGAATCACTTACTCACCAGAACAAACAAACAGCAAATTCCTTTTCATGTCTGGAATCTGAAAACGTTGTATACCTAAGGATTAAAGGTGGCATTTAACAAGTAAAAGTCTAGTCCAGGCAGAGCACGCTTCCTGTAATACATATTCCTTTGAAGTTTGGAGATAGTTGGCCTGGCAATAACATAAGATTTTTTTATTCTCTGCTGCTTTATAACAGTTGGTTTAGTTTACACCCACATGAACAAAACTGTTATCTTAAAATACATAAGGAAAACTCCTTTGTCCAGGTCTTGAAGGCCCACAAATCATTGGTGCTTTGGCATTCCCATGTAACTTCTAAGGTTTTATGGTCAAAATATGTAAGTATGCAGATAAGTATCTTCTAAGGTTTCATTATTCTTCGCAAAACTATGAGTCATCATGGGGCATTTGATCAAAATATATATTCACAAAACTTACTTCTTTAAAATGAAGCAAAATAATCCAATTTTGACATACAGTGGTAGATGTGGACTGATGTCTATGCATGCAGGAACAAATTGGTTAATTGATACCAAAAGAGCTACTTGAGTGACCTAGTTTTAGACATCTAAGTGTGTAGTGATAGGGCAAGGAATGGATGGTTTCAAACTGAAGGAAATTAGGTTTAGATTAGATATTAGGAAGAAATTCTTTGCTGTGAGAGTGGTGAGGGACTGGAACAGGTTGCCCAGAGAAGCTGTAGGATGCACCCCCGTCCCCTGATGGGATGCCCATCCCATCAAAGCCAGGTTGGATGGAGCTCTGAGTAACCTGGTCTAGTGAAAGGTGTCCCTGTCCATGGCAGGGGGATTGGAACTTGATGGTCTTTAAGTCACTTCCAACCCAGGCCATTCTATGATTTTACAGTCTAAGTGCTCTGAATCACACCTAAATTTGTTCAGAAAAAGCTTAAATTAATAGATAATTATTGTAACAATTTTATTGTTGGTTTTTATTTTAGCTGCATTCCTTATGGATTTGTTTCTGCTTTTATTAGATAATATTCTAATTGTTTTTATGAGATTGGCAGGTATCCTGTGGTTTTGGAAACACTTTGGTAGTTTGATTACTTGCATAAAGAACCACATTTGGTTGTTTTTTTCAGACCATTTTATGTAGTTACTTATTCAGTGAACATACAATTGAGTGCACAAATAGATGAATCAGTGTTAATTATCAACACTTTAAGTTTCAAATTATGCTGCAGGGTAAATCCATAGCTTTAGGTGCCAGTAGCTCTCTGAAAATCACTTTTTGATTCATATGTATCATACTGGATATTAGCTCTGAAGGCGTATTGTTATTAATGATGATAGAATTTTGTTTGCTCTGAAATAATATAAAGCTTGCAGCATAAAAAGAAAGAAAAATAGGCAATTAAAGAAAAAAAATTCTTTATTGTTTCCCTATCCTTATTCATACAATATTATGGAGCTTTTTTTCATTAATACTGTAAAAAATATTTGTATTTGAAACAATTTCAGTCCTCCATTCTCATTTAGAGAGCGACATGATGATTTGGAAAGTGATGTGGATCCTCATTCATTTTGCACTTCATAAAAATTATAACAGGAAAAACATACTTAAATGTAACAGGCTTGGCAGAACAGATATCTTTTCACCTCTGTATTATGAAAGCATCTTTCTGAATGCATTTGAATAAGGAATTTAATGGTAAATTTGCATTGTATCTTTGCCAGAAGTAGGTTCAACTTTGTCTGACACACTTCTCACAAGAGAGTGCTGAGAATGAAGAATGCTATATTTCAGTGGGTCTTATGTCATCCTCTGGAGGGCAGCTAAACACTTTCCTGAGGAGGAAAAACAAGCAGCAGTCAGAAACACAAGCAAGCTCTTTGTCAGGAACTCCCTCCTGCTCCTGTGCATGCTTTTAGTCCACAGTGACATGCTGTAAAAGTTGTTTGGAGTTTTTTCCCCACACTCTTTGCAAAATGTGTGTTGCACACAGGCACTAGTTACGTGTTCATGTGCTATCTCTGTGTAGTTTCATTGGTTCAGTACTAGTTAATGCCAAACCCTCTACAGAAACTCTTCCTTTCATTTCAGATCAGCTTGATCAATGTACCTGTCCAAAATCAGTCCCCAAACAAATTAAACTGAATGTCAGGGTTATTAATCCAAGTGCCTGCACAGAACGATAGGTTGTGTGAGGCTGGTGCAAAGGTGCCACGACCTGTGTTTTCAGCTTCCCAAGTGTTGTGTCTGGCAACACAGTAACATAATTTCTAACCCAGATGAAATTATCTATGTTTTTTCTGGATTAGTTTTCTTTCAGTTTCTTCACTGAACTGGCTTGCAGAGAGATTAATGCTAGAGATGGCCCAAGAGAGATGTGTAGCTGGGAGTAGAGGGTGGAGGTGCTGGTTTTCACCCTCTTATGTCACTCAACCCAAAAGATTCTCATAAATAGATGCCACACAAAGCATCCAGATTATCCACTGCAATGGAAAAGTTAATTTGTGCCCCTCCGACAATCCGTATCCATCCTATAACTGGCAGCAGGTGATGGGCCAAGAACTTAGCCTGTAGTTTGATCCACACAGATGATGGGGGGAAAATTATTTGGGATAGCCGTTTCTTTGCTGTGTTCCCTGATGTTCCTTTTGTTGTTTGTATTTCACAGCTCCTGCTCTGGATGTAGACTGGCAGAACAACACTACTTTTGCCTCCTGCAGCACTGACATGTGCATTCATGTATGCAGACTTGGCTGTGATCGTCCTGTTAAAACCTTTCAAGGACACACAGTAAGTTTAAGAAGTCCAAAATGTTAGTGATAAAGTCACAGCAGCACATTACAATGATGGCAGATGATGTGTTTGCAGGGTGTGTTCTAGCACTAAAGGTGTTGCATCCCATTGCTTCCCGAAAAACATATTCCTTGGGAGTGACTCACAGTCTGTGAGAAGAATAAAATGTTCTAAATCACTGTAGGAGGGAAAACCTGCGGCTTAAACAGTGTTTATATGTAGCATGAGCTGCAGACTAAAGACACGTTAATAAATAAGGTTTTGTTTTCCACTGGCTTAATTTCCTTTAGTAAATGAGAGCTATAAATAAGGAGAGAACAATTTACCCCCAGCCATTGTTCAATTTTAGAATCAATTTAATCTAATAAGATGTATTTAAGATGTATTTCCCCTTATTTTCCTGGTGGTATTTAATGACCATCAAAGGTTACGTTTTCTAGCTTTTGTTTGTGAGAAAATCTGCCATCATCTGCCAACCTGTAATTTGGATGTTGACTTCTAGAACTTGCTGTCTTCCCACTGAGGAAAAACTGTGCTTTTGGAGACCTTTATCCTAGGCTATGAGCTAAACTGATATTTCAGGACAGGTTGTACATTCCGAGCAACAGACTGGTGCCCTTCATGATTGTATGAAATGTACCTTTTTGCATTCATTTACACATACATCTCTCTTTAGAGAGACCACCATTGTTGTAGAGCAGCAATACTAAGAATTATAAACTCCACAAAAGTTTGCACCCCACCAGTATCAGTGTTTTCCATTAAGAACTTGTATCTCCAAGTCTACAGAACACTGATGAAAGAAATGCCTCAATTTTAAAAAGAAGCTAATGCTGCATCAATCTATCTTCTTTGAGGGTTTATTTGAACCCTAGCATATAAAGAAAGGGTATGAGAGACTTTGTGCCAGAACACACATCAGAAGACTGATTGATTGTATTGTTCATAAGCACAAAATGATTCCTCTCCAAAATACCACTTAGTGTTTTGGTGAGGCAGCACTGTTTTTGTTCACCCCTGTAAGCACCCAGGGCTGTAATTTGTGGGTGAACTTGTTCCATGCATAAACCTTGAGTGCCCTCTGCTGAGTGCCCAGTACAATGCAGTGACTGGAATATTTACTTTAAAAAATGACTCTCTATTTCAGAACGAGGTCAATGCAATCAAATGGGACCCATCTGGCATGCTACTAGCGTCTTGCTCTGATGATATGACATTAAAGGTAATATAATTTCCATTCCTGCTCACCAAGTAAAGACCAAAATTATGTCTATTTTTAATCTTCTCCAGAATGATGGTACTGTATCACTTAAAACTCTGCATGAACAATTATTTCCATTTTGTCACATTTTCTTAAAGCCAGTCTGAAAGCTTGAATACAGAAAAGCAGGCACCAGAAAAATTGAGACACAGAATCCAAATAAGTGTTACATGACTGAAAGGTCACTGTCATGGAAAAGTGATAGTTTAAATAGATACTTATATACATCTGCCTGTCAACAGAAGCACAAGCCCTATAATAAAAAGCAGTCTATTGGTTATACTTCAGAAAAGAATATACAAATAGTTTTCTTTCCGTTTGGTGTCCTTTTTTTCTGAAAATAACTTCATTAGACTCGTAAGAGTATTCTTTCTTTCTTTTTAATAGTCTTGGACTAAGCAATGGGACACAGCATATGTATTCAGAGCCCACCAAAAATCTGAATTCCTCTCTGAAGATGCCTGTCTTTTTCCATTCCCTGTATGAGAAGCATGTGGCAGCCATGCTGCTGATGTACATGCCTCTGTTAGATTGTGTGGAATGAATCTGGTTTTTGGCTCATAGGCAGCATAGTCTGCTTTACCAGCACACCTGGTACTGTACCAGCACAGTATTGCTAATACCTGGCTTGAAGAAATGCTTTTCCCAATAGAGCTTTTGCAGCCAAAGCGCTCTCTCTCTCATTCTCTTTTCCCAGCCACATCAAATTAAGGCTATGTCTGTGTAGGAGTAACTGTATGTTGTAATCGCAAAGCCCTTCTGCTACTGATTTATGATGGTTCCTTGGGCAAAGCAAATGTCTCAGGAAATAGTTGGGTTTGTGGACAGAATTGTACCAGTAATAATTTCCTCATAGTATGATTGTGTTAATTAAGACTCATACCTCTTTCCCCTGCTGATTAACACAGCTGAGGCATGGGACATTCCTAGTGTGAAGCTGAGAAAGCAGCAGAACTTGCAGATGAGAGCTAAGTGAATGTCAGCATCACAAATGCTTCTTCTTCATAACTAGCCTGACTTCTGCTGTTCTGATCTGTCTTTGCCACCTATACCCACTGAGTATAGATGTATTATTGCATCTGAATTCTAGATGTATTATTGCAAACTACTCATAAACTGGAAATTTAAAGGAAATGGGACTGAAAGGAAGCACCTTATCTGTTATAAAGTAACCATTCTTGCTCTGCTTAAACGTCCTGACCCAGTGGTAGCACAACTTTTTGGTGCCCAGTTGTGTGCTGTGTTTTAAAAACACACCATGGCTCAGTGTTGTTGGTACCAGTTCAAATTCCTGACCACTGAATTTGGCACAAGAACTAGTGGTTTGCTATCCATGACCTCACCTCTTTTTAAAAACCTTCAGTGATGGAGGCTGCAAGTGCTCCAAATTCAAGCAATTATTCTTCTTCCTTTTCCTTTGTAAATCTGTCCTCTCACACTTCTTTTTCTTCTCTTTTTGGAGTTCATTATATTCTCCTGTAAGTTCTTGGAACATGCTGCCTGTTAGCCACATTTCCAAAAGCAGTCTCAGGTACAAGTGATAGGAATTCAGCATAAGAGCTCATCATTCCTCTCATAATGCAGACTTACAACTACTGATTTAAATAAACCATTATTACGTTTTTGGTATCTCTGTGAAACTGACTGACTAAATATGAGTTATTTTCCCTGCTGTGAATTAGCTTCATCTTATTTTCTCAGTTAGCTGAAGAAAAGATGGACTAAATTACCTGTCATCTCTGTTGAGCATATTCTTCATCTCATGCTGAAGTATTTGACCATGTAACACTGCATAAATAGCTGATCATCTTCTATCTTCTGTGCTGTTAAAAACATGAGGAAGACAAATGGAGTTCAAGAGGAAAAGGAAAAAATTTACTGGCATATGAGAAAATTACTAGGTTCTAAGTAGTTCCTGCAATTTTCTTCACATTCTTTAAAATGACTGCTGTTATGTGACTTAAACTTCTCTAAATAGATGAACTTAAACTTCTGTATGAAACTACAGTTACAGGCTATGGGCAGTACACAGCAACTATTTAATTATTCCCATCTATTGAATAAATACTATTAAATATGTAATTCTTACCCCTATTGGAGTTATTTTAATGTGTGTGCCATATTGCTGTATTAATAAATTATGTGTATGCATGTGCATCAAGATCTTAAATAAACAAATGGTGAGAATAACATCAAACTGAAATAACTCAGCTGAGAAGAGATTAGTAACATTGCTATTTTCCCCCTTCATTATTACTCTCACTTAGATTTGGAGTATGAAGCAAGACACCTGTGTACATGATCTTCAGGCTCACAGCAAAGAGATTTATACTATCAAATGGAGCCCTACAGGACCAGGCACCAGCAACCCAAACTCCAGCATCATGTTAGCAAGGTAAAAAAAGAACCCATGTCTCTTGCCTGCCAAAAAGGATCCTCTTTCTGACATGTAACCCTACTGTCACTTTGCCATCAATCTTCCTGCAGGCAATTCCACTAAAAGGTATCTGTGTTTGTAACTCAGGGGGATGGATGTAAAGGTAAAGGATTCATATATTGGAAAAGGAAGGCAAAAAAAGAAGGAAAATTGAGTCGTGATATGTAACTTTTCAGCTAGCTTGATTACAGGGTTGTAAATTTGATATTGCATCTTCACATCCAGTCTCGGCTAAAAAGCCCTGTAGTAATCTTTTGTAATGTTTACAGTATCAAGATACAAATGGATCAACACCCAAATGATTACATTCTGATGCTTCTTGCAGTGCTTCGTTTGATTCCACTGTTCGGCTCTGGGACGTTGATCGAGGAGTCTGCATCCATACGTTAACAAAACATCAAGAGCCTGTCTACAGTGTAGCTTTTAGTCCTGACGGAAAGTATCTAGCCAGTGGGTCCTTTGACAAATGTGTCCATATATGGAATACTCAGGTACTGTTTTGTTCATGTGAAGCACATTCTGGTTTAGATGACACATTCATAGCAAAAGCTTAAATGGAAAATGTATGTACCTCACCTCTGCCAGCCAAGGTGAACCTGATTATGTTGGCTGATACAAATCCATAGCAGTTGAGTCACTCAGGTGCAGTGAGGTGATTCTTAGTCTTCTTTGTAGCTAAAACAACTAGCATGCATGAAAATAGGTACCTTGTGTTGGGTCATCAGCTTTGTGAAGCAGAGGTGTGGATTGCTTCTTAGAAATAAGGGGTATTTTTATGTAGTTACAAGCTGAGTTCAGCTGTGAGTCTGATGCTCCTGGCTGAGACTTTGTGAAGAGGACATGATGGATACAAAAGGTATACAGGCTTGGGACTAGTGATATTCTGGAGAAAAGTGGCATGTCATTGTTCCACAGATTTAATTCTGGTTACTGATGCCTCACAATCTGAATTAGGAACAAACTTTAAGGAAGACCACATCAGCCTAATCCCCAGGCCTTTACTGTTACAGAGTTGACAAAAACAGATATCTGAGAGTCCTACTGTTTCTGGAGGAGCTTGTTGCTCTTCATTATCAAAGACCAGTTTCCTAACTTCAGCACCTTATGGAGGTGGCCATAGCTGGGTGATGGGAATAGTTCCCCCTTGCTATCACTCTCTTCTTTTTAAGGGAGAGGACAGAGAAAAGGAAGGGCCACTTCTGCACCAAATGTCTGCATGCTGTTTTGCTTTGTAGAGTGGAACTCTAGTACATAGCTACAGAGGCACAGGGGGCATCTTTGAAGTCTGCTGGAATGCTAGAGGAGACAAAGTGGGAGCAAGCGCATCAGATGGATCGGTAAGGATCTTTAAACATTGTGAAGGTTGGGTGGAGATTTCTTTTCTGGGGAGCATCAACAGAAAACATGCATTCCGTGTGACCTCTTGTGGACAGAGCTGAAGGTGAAGGCAGCTCAAGACGTAAGTACCTCTGTGTAGTATATTGAAAACACTGCTGCTTTGAAAGGTTTTGAATACCAGGGGGTGGTGTTCCTACTGGAAATGAAGAATGGTTATGAAATAGGTGAATGCTGCTGAAAATGAGAATTCATTTTAAATACATATTTGACAAGAACAACAGTAATGTTCCTGTTGTTACCTGTTAATTTTTAATAAAGATCACATCACAGCAGTCAAATCTCTAACAAACAGCTAGCCTGGGGCTTTCTGAGTTTGATCCCACAGAAGTTTATCCTTGAATAGGATTAGCTAAAGGAGAAATTTTTCAGCATGATGCCCAAAGATTTCATCATGTGGTAAAGGAGAAATATTGCCATGGAGATATTGATTATTCATTACTATTTTTGCTGTGAATGTTACTTTTAAAAAATTGCAGTCATAGCATGATCAGCTTGTGAAGGACACATGGCTGGCTGGCATAACTACTCTGGAGCAGTAGTTTTGAACTGGTTTTAACAAAGGGCACACCTACAACATGATTCCGTTGCTTGAGATTAGTTGTGCCATCTGAGACGCTGCCATGCCTGGCTCCCAAAAGCTACTCCAAATGGGCACATGTCAACTGTCACAGGCCTGCCAAGCCTGCCTTTACTTTGGACATATCTCAGAAGTGGAAATGGTGTTTAGGCAACTGAATAGATCCCACAGTCTTACCTGGGATGTGCCACCAAAATGTTTGTAATCCAGTGAAAGCCCAGCTAAATGTTAAATGTGTGGGTTTCTTTTGGATTTTCTCCCATGTCAGTTTGTTCCTTTATGTGTGTGCATGTAAACCAGTACTTGAGACAGGCTGTTTTGAAGCTGAGGAGTGTGGTGTTTAGCTGGATGATTAGCCTGTGTACAGGGCTGTATGTGAACAGGACTTCCCTATCACCTTCAGAAATGGTTCTTAACGCTGGGTCTTTTCTCTGCAGGTTTGTGTTCTAGATCTGCGGAAGTAAAAGTGAAATGTTTTAGAAGAAATTTCTAATGGACCAGCAGTGAATGTGTGGGGAGAAGCACTCTTCAAAACTATTCTTAACAGCTCCAGAACTGTACGAACTTGAACAAAGTTAGAGTGTACCGTGAAACCATCTCTCCCTGGCCACAGGTGACTAGTATTTTGTCCGTAACCTTCATCAAGGACTAAAACCGCAGTCACTTCAGAGAGGGAGGGAATGGTTTCCACCTGAAACATTCAGCCTTGGAAGCATGAAGCCACCAGCTAGGCATTGCACTGTTTGGTTTGCATCTGAGAACTTGCTCTGATGGCTGCGAAAAAAAGCTGTGCCAAAAAAAAAATTAAAAAAAAAAAAAGAAAAAAAAAGAAAAATGCTGTGATAAACCAAAAGGGAAAAAAAATCCTCCTCCATGCGGTGTTGTATTTTTTCCTTCCAATTTGGACACTACAGTTGCTCTCCCAAAGGACGTTCAAAGACCAGTTTGTACTGATGAAATGCTCAACTTTGTAATCACAACACTTTCTATTTTCTAGACTACTTTTTTTGTTCAGTGGTTTTTCTATCAGCTGGAATATTACAGCCTGGAGGATCCCAGGCTTAGGATGAAACTTGTTTTCCTTTTATTTCTCCCTTCCACTCCCAACTTCTCCTACCATTTTTTTTCTACTCTTTCTTCTTGCCTTTTTTTTTTTTCTGTTTTCCCTGTATGCCCATAGTAGATGCAGCCAGGTGGACATGACAATGAAAATTTTTGACAGACTGCTTCTCTCTTCTATCTCTTCCTTTTCCTTTCTTTTTCTCCGTTTAAAAGAAAAAAAAATCCTCCATGCTTCAGATCTTAGCGTCTCAAGGGCACTTTCAGCAAATTGTGTAATAAGTGCTTTATATAAGAATGCAGTGCTGGGGAAGATTTTTACAGGAGAAAGATGACTTTTAACAGAAAGAACCCAGTGTATTTTTGGAAAAAAAATATTTTTTATGTTAAACAGTTTTAAAAGCCTAAAATGACCACAAAATGTAGACCAGTTGTGTAATTCAAGCAAAAAGAATGACACAGAGTCCAGGTAACATGAAAGATGCAGTATCCTTTTTCTCTTCTCTTCTCTCTCAGAAAGTGCTATAAGAAAAAAAGGTGTTTGATATAATAAATACCAGTCCTTGACTAAGAGTCCTCTTCCAGCATCCAGCCATTTATATAGTCTCATTTCATTTTTTATGGCTGTTTGATGATGTACACTTATTCAAAGAGATTCATGAGTTTGAGACTATAAATATAGCATTCATTTTCTCTAGTCTATATTTTTGTTTGTTTTCAGTAGCCAGGAGAAAATGCTTGTGTATCTTCTTTCCTCTAGAGATAGTCCAAATTTCGACAGAACATGGGTTTGGCTGCCCATGGCCTGACTGAGCAGTGCTGTCTTCCACTATTCATCCCACTCAACTGTTTCTATTCCAGTAGGTCAGTGGGGTTTTACCACTGACTTAATGAGACCAGTTGAACTGAAATATATTGACTGCATCTGTCACTGTTGAAGAACGGACTCTTGCCAAGCTCCTGTCCATCCACAACCACAAACACCAAGAAACAGGCTCTTCCATTGCATCTGGTGGTGTGTGGTGCTGCTGTCACCCTCAGCTGTGCTTGTGCTGCATCCTGCTAGGAAAGCTCTGAGCCTGCACTTGGAGGCTTGCTATCTGCACAGACAGGTTTAGCCTTGGGGGTGTCCTCAGTGTGGTGCTCAGAAGACAACCCTGAATTCTTCATTAGGTGACAACATGATAAAAGACAATAAATTACATCTCAACATCCATACCACTATAAAGTTAAGGTGAGTGAAGTGATGAGAATGACAGTGGAGAGTTCCAAAGCACTTTGGACAAGATTTCTTTACCATAACCCTGACACCTGCACAGATGCCAACTGAAGACTACATTACTCTAAGAGGAAATGATGGATGCAAAGGACACATAGGCAGAGTTTACTAAAAGTGCTGTAAACTATAAGGCAACCTTGAGGTTACTTAGCAGATTCTCAGAACTGGCTGAGTCAAACAGGTGTCCTCTCTAGCCCAGAGACTAGGCTAGGATCTATAGGAGAGAGATCAACATATGTAATACCTTCCTGCCCAAAGTCGATGTAACACAGCATCTTCCCTTGGATTCGATCACAGCTGCTGAAAGGGTGATTTGAACTGAGCAAATCCAGAGCCCTCAGACTGAAATGGTGGTGTGACCTGCCACCATGGCATCGTGGAATCTGTACACCACTTTTTCTCCTGAGTTTTCTTCTCCTTATGCTTGCATCTGTACAGAATCTTAGTCCTTCCAGTAAAACCAGTCACTGCCAGCTTCAGCTACATTTCTTAAAAATACCCCTTTGGAAAGGAGAAAAGAACAAAAAGAAATAACTTCTAAAAATGTTCATCCTGAGGTGAAAGCAGTTATGTGAAATTTTGGTTATTAA
This sequence comes from Hafferia zeledoni, assembly GCA_035583235.1. Lineage (NCBI taxonomy): Eukaryota > Metazoa > Chordata > Aves > Passeriformes > Thamnophilidae > Hafferia > Hafferia zeledoni. The sequence goes on from JAWWEV010000001.1 coordinate 99,298,088, forward strand.
TGCCAGTTAGGTTTGTTTGTAATTTATCTCAAATAATTGAATGCTAGAAAGTATCAAGGATTATTTTTGTTGTTTAATGTGTTTATGTGTTGGTTTTAGTTTTCTGCTCCAAGAGCACAGGCTGGAGATCATCACATGGCAGTTTGCGCTGTTTTATAATAACCACAGGTAGCTACTAATTTAAAGTCACTACTTTAAAAAAAAAAAAAAAAATTACTTACTTGCTTAAAAACAGACTTGAATTAGAATACTAAGACATAATGTGGTTTTATAAAGCACGGTTGGGTCAATGATTTCATTACAGTCATTGCATGTACACGGTTAACTTCCTAAGCTGCTTTTTGTTGGCATTTCTGAGAACAGCAGGCAGAAGTTGCCAGTCTGTGGGCAGCAGAGCAGTGGAGGGCAGCACTGATGGGGCTCTGACCTTGCCTCTGTTCCTTGAGTGACACCTGAATAGGCCAGACCTCAGGATTTGAAGAGGTGGGTTAGCTCAATCCGAGTTCAGCGATGTCAGCGCATGACTGACTGACTACAGAGCCTGTGTTTCCCAGGCTGTGCTTGTTCCCAGGATAGCTACTCTAGATAACTGAGCAGTGTCTGTGCCACCTTTTTCTTTTTCCTTTTTGTGTTTTTTTAATTTGTCAGAACACCACTTTTCCTCTGCCTGCCTACATGGAGGTAAAAAGCCAAGAGAGACAAAATTTGAGTATCGGTTGGTTTGCAAAGCCCACACGTGAGAGAGGCTGTTGCTATAAGTTTTCTGTACAGACCATCAGATTCAAAAGCAGCATGTTTGAGGGGCTAAAAAAAATTCACCTTCCTTCCCCCCCGCCCGAGACCCTAAAGACTCAAAGATGCTGTAGTAGAGAGCTTTCAGCTATTAAGGGAGACAGAAGGTGTAGTTTCCAAGGTTAATCCTAGCCTAAGGAGATGGTTTCTTTCGGACATGGGCAGTGGGGAGAGAGAGGCTTTTCCAGGGAGTAGTTCAAGGTGGATATCTCAGCCTGGAGCTGCAGAACTGCTCATGGGAGCTCTTGCTTTCCTTGACCACAGCAGAGTGGCATTCCCTGGCCAGCAGAGCCTTCCTGCGACTCCCCTAAAACAGACTGCATGAAGCAACAGGCCAGGGGACTTGGCTTTTTCACAGAATTTCTTTTTATAATTTTGTTTATAGTTCATTGTAACAGAAGAGAAATGGAAAAACCTAAGCAGCCAAACAGGATTGTGAAACCATCCAGAGACTTGCTGGATTTTTATCCTTGCTGGCTGTCTGGAACTGGTCTTGAAGTGAAAAAAACCCATTTCTGAAAAACCACTCTACTCTGTGGGTTAGAAGGATACTGAATCTTTTATGTAGAAAACACTGGGTCCCTTAAGGGGCAATAAAGGGCCTGACTTACAGGGTTATACACACATTAACCCCATGCTACATCTTAGAAATTTCCTTTTAATTTGTTAAAAAAAAAAAAAAAAAAAAAAGAAAAAATAGCTAATTTTAGAGCCAAGTGAAGTGCACTTTGTCAAATGTAAGGCTCTGCTTTGTTTTTGGGTTTCTTTTTCTTTTTCCCTTTTTAATTTTTCCTCTGTTTTTTTTCCTCTTAATGCCTTTTTAAAATATGTGGTTCTTTGTCAATTGCAGAAATGTTCTTTCAGCCACTCACTGAAATTCTGAATTCTGGCTTCTGCAGTTTTTATTGTCTGTGTCAGACTTGCAGCCAGACTTGGTTCTCATTTCAGCATTTCCCGGTTCTGTTGAAACAACATCAACCCTTATTTTGTTTCTCCTCCCACACACTTTCTTCAAATTCACCTTGTGTATTGTAGCTCATTTGTTTTAAGGAGAGAATCAACAGATCATATTCAGTGTCTTGAATAAATTGCTATATTTTGATATTAGAGAATTCTGTGCGTGTTGTTCCTTATTCTTTTTGGCTGTTTTGGATCCTGCGCTTAGAGCTGGGGTTGGGTGATTTAAGTTGTGATGTGGTGTCGAGATCTAAAGGGTTACCCAGGCTGCAGGTGTGTAAAGATCACAGCTGTGTGTACACAGGATTTTGTAATACACAGGGCATGGAGACTTTGGCCTCTAATTTTCTTTACTTTATTACAGATTACCACAAACACCACACAACTCACCATTATCAAGTACACCTATAATGAAGAAAGCAACATATTTATATATACATACATATATGTGTATATGTAATACGTACTATTACAAAGTATTGTCTGCAAGTATTGGTATAGCAGCAATCAGTGATACAGCAGTAATTAATTTATGGAACAGTTAATTATAGCAGCACTCAATAGTAGCAGCAATAAAGTGTGTATGTGTATAAATATATATATTTATATGAAGTGTTAAAGGTTACAACTATGTTACCACTAGTGAAGCAAACCTGCCAGATACAGTTATGATAGGTTACTTACACGTATAGATGTGACACCAAGCTTATTAGATCTCAGAAGGGGCCTGGCCATCCCAGAGGTGGGAGGACAAAGCAGACCAGCCCCAGACATGGGCTCGGTGAGACAACAATAGAACAACAGGTAGAGTCTCACTTCAAACATGATCCATGTCATAGAGTTTGGAGTCAGCATCCTCAACAAGGGTCCAAGATCTTGTAGAACAAGCTCATGCAGAACTGTTTAGGAAAGGGGCAAGTACATGCAGTGCAGGAAGAGAGAAGCTGATGTGGATAAAAGTAATTTTTATATCATGGAGACATAAGGTGGTCTATGACATTACTTCTTCGAGCAGCCAATAGATGCAGTTTATTTCTGGTTTTCACCAGGGACAGCCAACAGATTATTTCTGTTCTACTTTGGAAGTTTTCCTGTTCTTGCTGTTAAAACAGCCAATGGCACTTACTAATACCAATGCTTTCCAATTATGTTTTGCCCTTTTTCCAGGCTATTTTTCACCTTATCAGATGATGTTACCTTTACAGTTCCTTGGTTTTGCACTGTCTGAGAGTTTCTCAGGATGCCTCTGGTTTCCAGGTACCCGGCTGCACTTCAAAGATGCTGGCTGTGCTTCTCAGGGATGCTTCTGGTGCCCAGGCTCACAGCTCCCAGGCTGGCAGGCAGTTTCTCTCTCAGAATTTCAGCAGACCTCCTGTTGAGTATTTTTTCCCTTTTAACCAGATCACCTTTATGGCTGCTCACATCATGTGTTTATTGGAAATCTGTACAGCTGATAAAGAACCAATTTGAGTAAGATTGGGTTAAGTTTCCTTGAAAAAAGTTTCCTGAAAAGTTTCTCCATATAAAATAAATTGTACTGTAGTTCTGATCAAGGTAAATTGTTAATCTTTCTTTAAGATAACAAAGCTAAAATTCTACTTTGCTTGAGCAGGTGGAAGGTTTTGAAGAACTTCAGAATATTCCAACTCATGCAAAGGTGTCACAGTCATACCCTCCTATGGGCTCTCTCTGCTTGGGGCTCAAAGGATACAGGGGGAGAGGGTTGTTTAGCTTTATTGGAGTGGATGTTGTATAGTTTTTAGGCAGGTTTTATTCCACAAAGTGGCATGCATGGTACTTAGTGGGGGAATCAACATGAAAAGGGATTTTTGCTTTGTGGCCATGTAAATGGCCTGAACCATTGATCTAAGCTAAGGTTGAAAGATTGTCAAAAGCGCTTGAAAGGAATTAGCACTGAGAACAAACAGTCCTGTGTATTACATCATCTAGTTTTTAGGTATTTCAGGACCTAGAGCATTAAGTTAATATATAACATTTGGGAGGACACAGGTGCTAGAAAAACTGGTGTGCTGATGATGAGCACCTTGCCATCAAATATTCAAAAAAGAGAAATAAGGCCTTTTCATGACACCTGTGTCAGTTCATGTTCTGAAATCTGCACAGCATTAATGTACCATTAGGACAAATACGTTTGTTCAGCTCTCACAAGACCAGGAGCCACCAGCCATCGTCACAACAGCTTCTCAAAATAAAGAATGTGAGACCTAAGGAGGCAGCCACAGTAGAGCTGGAGCTTAGTAGGCAGTGCTATGTAAAAGCTTCCACTTTACCTGCTTCTTAAATAAATGCTATGTGATGGTCCTATTTTTAGTCATGTCATTTGCAGGAGTGTTTCAAGAAAATATGTGACTGTCAAACTAAAATTTTAGTTTATATTTCCTTTATTTATCCTGGATATGTTTACTTAGCCTGAAAATTATATAACTAACACTGTAGCATTGACCAGTCCTAAACATTTGCTTCTCACTTCTGTCAGCATGCAATACAATTAAAAGATACTTTTTAGAGCTATTGTGGGAAGATGTAATATCAGCATTTCACTCATTTCCCTGCCACCTTTCTATGTATCGTTTCCAGTCTAGGGTGAGATCATCTTTGTCCATTAAGAGCACACACAATTTCATATCTAAGCTCTGTGATATAAAAAAATTAATTTAAAGCTTTGAAGTCTCTTAAATGAAGAAATTACTCACTTGGCAAGGAATTTATCATCCTTGCTGACTCCTTTCCCAACAGGAAGGAAGATCTTTGTTTCCTCGGAGATAGGGGTTTTTTCCATTTCCTTTTGAATATATTCGCAAAACCAAAAGAATACAAAACCTAATAGCTGCAGGAAAGCAGCTATATCCTCTTTATGGCTGCAAGGTCTTTTACCTTCACAGAAGAAGCCTTGGCTTCACCATGTAATTAATTAGTATCTATCTCAATACAAAAGGTTAAAAAAAGATTCTGCTCATCACTTTCCAAATCCTTTCAATTAATACTCTGATAAGTTTGGCCCCCTCGTCCTTCCCTACAGTAATTCATCACACTCAGAAATGCACAACAATGAAAATAGATTTAGTTGCAAAGCACTGCAATTCTGCAGTTCCAAAACTGAGAATTATGTCTCTAGGCTTCTGAAAAATCTGTGGTGTCAAGTTAAGCGTTGCATCCCTACACTCTGTGTTGCAATTCCTGAAATATTTTTAATATTTTCTTTAAGGGAAAGACAGAAAGGTCTTAGAAGGGTTTTTGAGATTTCCTGCAGTCCTTACAGGCATTGTGTCCTCTCAACTGGACTGAAAATGCAGAGAGTACTGTCAGTGAGGGCACTGTGGGAAGATGACTGAGGGTAAAAAGGTAAGGGTATGGAAGTTACAGGGAAAAATACAGTTGCTACTCCCTGGATGGAATGCAGCCAGCATACCCAACATGCCATGCAATCTAAGGGGGGCTAAATGGAGAGTGGAGCAGAGTCAAGACACTGTGGTGAGGCTCTGTCAAAACCATTGCAGAGGAGGGAACTCAGTGGTACTTTGTAGCTGATAAGCCACACAGCAGCTGAAAACCAAGGGATATAAAGGAAGATGTCCTTGAATTAAAAACTGTGTCAAAATCACTCTCCTTGGACTGACACATGTGCCTGTCCCAAGTTTTTCTCAGGTACTATAGTGAAATACCCACCCCCAGGTACAACCACCCCTCAGTGGGTAACGTGTGACTAAAGTCATTTAAACTCCATCTCAACTTAAAGGAATAGTATAAAAGTAAGTTCAGCATGGGGAGAGCTCAGGGAAGACTCCAGGGTAACTTCTGGAACAGCTGACAGACTGAACCTGTCTTCTCCCCGACAGGGGTGTCTAGTGCCCAAGAACTGTACTCTATGAACACTGAATGTTTATCTTCCAGCTAATTTTTGTTAGGGATTAGAGCTTGTTAGTTATTGCTTTGAATTGCTTTACTGCTTTGATAGGTTTTTGTGGTCAAATACTATCACGGACAGTTCTCAAAATCTTAACCAGTCACAGTTTTATTAATGGAGTGTTATTCTGTAACCTGTTCATGTGAGTCCTTCAAGGGCATTGACAAACGAATCAAACATTAAGGGTTTGAGAAAATCTCCCCTTTTCATGTGACAGGCACTTAGAGTGGATGGGAGCCCAGACTCCCAAGATTAAGAAGTCTCATGGGAAAAGTCCTCAGTGTGGTGTTGCCATCTTCAAAGCCCTGGACAGTGGCTGCTTGTTGGCTTCTTTCCCAGAGACTATTCTGGGGAGAATCATGAGAAATTTGTGCGCAATGAAATGACCATGTCTAATTATCCACCCACTCACCTTCTTCCACAGAGGATGAAACAGGCAGAGAGCCTGTGGTTCACTCGGACCACACAGACACCTTTTTTTTTTTTTCCATATCCCTATTAGAGGTCCAGATCTCATGACTTAATCAAGGAATACATATCAAAGTAATGAGAAAAAAAAATTACATTTGTAATCTATCAACTTTTAGAATGGCATTCTCACTGGATCTTTTCTAAGATGGACTTCATTGTTGCACTTGCTTTTCCCAAGAAAATATTCTACAGTAGCTTCTTGGAGGCCCATGTTATAAATTATTTATTGAGTCAGTTGAAATAAACCAAAACCAACCAAACACCTGTCATTGGAAAATGGCCCTGAAAAAAAATTTGCGAAGGCTAAGTAATGGCAATTTAATGAGAAAATGTTGGTGGATTTTTTGATGGTGTTTTTGAAGAATATTTTGGAGTAGCAGTGAACTGAATGTTAAAATTCTATTTTTACAAAAATTTAAGGGTTTTTAAACAGAATATTTGTACATAATTTCAAGTAGTATCTTTGGGGATGCTTATTGGTGGTGGTTTTTAATACGAGGCAATAACATTTGGAGGAGAAAAACAAAAAAAATATCTAACACAAAATCAATTAATTTGTAGTTTACCCATCATGAGAAACTATGTTTCTATGCTTCTAAAACCTAAAGAGTACTTGGGGGTGGTGTGCACATGTGTGTGTTGCGATGTGTGTGTGCACTGACATGAGTTTTTGTGTAATTGTAACTGAACATTTATCAGTTTCTTTCACAAGTGTTGGCAGAAGCAAGGCAAGAGGCCACCCCACAATTTCATAGGTATGATCAGAATCTGATCTGGAATAAAATGAATCCATTAAGTTGGTATCTGCAGTGTGATATCTTCATAAAATAAATTAAAACAATACATACCATTTTTGTCTCCCAGTAATGTACCAATAAAACGAATGCTTGAAGATGGTGCTATGAAAAAAAATTCCTCTAGAAGAGAGGAATAATTCTCCCTGTGTAGCCTTGTGGCTGCTTTTGTGTCTTCTGCTTACCTGCTCATATCTTTCGCATGAGCAGTTTCCAGTTATTCCAGAGAAGTCATGGAGCTCACTAGCATCAGAGCCCAGCAAATCAGGCAGAAAGGCCTCTATTACACTTAAAGATATCTATTATAAAGTATTTTGTCTTTAGCAAAAAGTATTTTGCTCAAGTAGATGCAATTTCTTTTTTTCATTTTAAATTCAAATATTATATTGAAGGAATCTGGGTATACCAGCTTTCAGACTATAAAATCCCTGGGAACTAAGGAGAAAGCTTCCTTATCTAGCCTCTACTGCATTGTTCTGAGTGTAATTGCATTCCTGGGGGATGGCTGACTGCCTGACATGGGGTTATAGTAGAGCTGGGTTGTTACACAGAGCACTTAGTGTGGCTGGGGGAATGTTTCTGATCCTTGGCAAGCCATGTCTGGTGCCTTGAGGAAAGGGCTGGTGAGAAGAATGTTGTGCTCCCTGTCACATGGTGGCATGTGACCAGGGGCAGGCTGGGAGGATGTTTCATTGCCACATGAAAAAGGTGGTGCTTGGTCGAGTGCTTTGACCTAAGGAGGGAGTTGTGTTGTTGCTTTTTTTTTATTCTTTTCCTCCAAAAAATTCACTCAAGATCTGCTGTAGCAGGCAAACCAGGAGCAGATGCTATCATGTGGCAACAGCTGCAGTGAATGGCTGCCACTGTTTTCATGCTTCCTGGTGCCCTCTGAGCAGGGAGGGCAAGGGCAACTCAGCCATCGCAGCTGGCTCCTTACATTGCACAAAACCAACCCCACTGTGCTGGTTTAAACCCTTGTCTTTTAGAAGTACCTTTTTCAATAAGTATGATAAAAGAGGTCATGTTTGGTTCTACATATTTTTAGGACTTTTCAGGAGGCTCACAGATGCACAAGTGTGTGGGTACCTCTGTGGGGGCAGCTGGAGGACAAGGATCGAAGGCCTCCATTTACCCTCTGTGTCCCTCTTGGCTGTGCAGCGTGCAAGTGTTCAGGTAGGGCAAAGCTGGTGGAAAACTAAGGTAGGACAAGGCTTCATCCACAACGGCTGTCTTTATTAACAGACTTGTCGTTTTCCTGCTCTCCAGAGGGAGGAACACATTGCAACTCATTATGGCTCTTCTCCACTCCTTAAGACCTGGTGTTATACCCACAGAAGTGAGGGCAGAGGCTGCCTGAACTTCATCCCAGTGTAACGCCAGGGCAAAGAAGAGACCCACAGTGCCCTCTGTACTGCCACACACAACAGGACAGAGCCCAGGGCAATAGTGAACTGCCACCTTGCCGGTCTCCTTAGCTAGGAGCTGGCTTTGCAAAGAGACAAATGTCCCCTGTGGAGAAGCCTGAAAGCTTAAAACCTTCTTGTCAGCCCAAAATGTGATAAGCCCCAGCAAAAAAGAGATGCAGGAGCAACAGAAAGTCTTCCCATCACTTTCCTCACTGGATGGTTTCTCTGGTAGCTACCAGTCTTTTGAAAACCTTACCTACAAAACTCCTAGGATTAGTGCCCTGAATGTTTGAGTTTGCTTAGAGACCTGCAGTGGAGGAACCAACTTACCATGCATTTCACAGCATACACCAAGGAACATAAACCAGGAAAACAGATTCATGCCTGCATCCCTATTTTCCGTTCAGTAAGACTACACCTCCTTCAGCTGCCAGTCTCAGTGTCCACACATATGCATGTCTGTTCCTCAAAGAGTAAATGACCCAAACAGCATCTGACTCCTCTTACATTAACTACCATGTGGTTTAGTGATTTTCATCTTTGATTACTCTAAACTTGAGGATTCCATAAAAATTAAGAAAACTTTTGCAAATCAAGTAACTTTTCAGTATGAATACACAGAGGCAATTACTGAGGTACAAGTCAAGTATGGATATACAGGGGGTGGGGGGGATCACATTTAATATTTCACTTTCTGGCTGTCTCCATGTTTTTGGTCTACAAGACCAGAAGAAGGGCTTAATGAGAGTTGTAGTTAGGATTTTGGTATTCAGACATATGGTGGACCTCATAAACACAGAGCTTTGGTATGCAAGAAATCTGCCTATTCAAGTTCTTTATTATTTTATTAGTGCTCATATTTCAGCTTTGCAATTAGCCTGAACATCTGGCCAAATAAAATAGTAATTAAATGCATGAGGCTGGCAGGTCAAATACGGTTCCATATGTCCTCTTCCACCAGCAGAAAACAACTAGGAGTGTTAAAGAAAGTATTACAGGATATGAGAAGGCACTTTTCCTGCAAGTTTTCATTTTATCTTTGAGTGCTTAAAAATAAGTTTTGGTGAATACAGACAGCACTTACTGTGTATGGTTGGATTTGATAAGAAGGCTGGGAGGTGAGAAGGGTGTTAAATAAATGGAATTCTGTCCTGTATGGATATAGATATCCTCTTTATGAGATTCCACTACAGTAATTATATTTCATTGCATGGATTCAACTCCTTTTTTTGTTGTTGTTTTTTTTTAATTACATTTTTCCCTTCAATAAATTCAGAAAGGCTTTGTTGCTCTCTAATACGCCCAAAATACAAGAATCTAAAATTGACTACTGCTGTGCTCTTGAAACAATACTTTAGCTACATGTATTTTATTAGACAGTATCTGATCTTGGTTTACTTCTGTTTACTTCTCCTGTGAGTCACACCTTGCTATTCCAGAGAAACATCTGCTTCCTGCTCATGAATGGAAGAGCTGTGACTGTGGAAACAAGCCCCTCCCAGGGATATAGTGTAAGTTGAAAACCATAGACTCTGAGTTCATCTGTGGACTTCAGCATTGGCAAGAGCTCTCTCTTGTTAACACAAGCCATATTTGAAACACACCTTAGAAAACAAATATTCAGGCCAGAGACAAGCACTGGCCACATCCACCAGAGCAGCCTGCATAATAACTAAGCTGATACAATTCATCATCGAAATGAAAGCTAGGATATTCTTCTGTGTGCTGACAAGCACAAGGCTCCTCTCAGCGGTCAGTGGATGGCACACTTAAGAAGGCAGTGTTTAGGTTGGTGTTACAGCTGTGCTGCCCAGGTCATGGCATCTATACCTTGTCCTTGCTGATCCTTAGAGCACACGCTTAGTTTCCCTCAAAATGAAGCCATCTGTGGTAGCCTGTGGCTGCCCATCACGTGCATGCAGCAAGCACAGGCATGGGGGCAATCAGGATTGTACCTCAAAAGCATATTCCTGGTGGGAAGAGAGTGGCATCTGTAGCAATACTTGAAGAAAGCTGATTTCTTGAATGGTGAGGCAAGAACAAGGTCTGTGTGGGGCGAAGTGGTCAGGTTACAACATGAGTAGAGCCAATTATCACCCCGTTTCAAGGTGTGAAGGAATGCCTTCTGTACATCCACTGGAGGCTGGATACGAATCGCAGGTAAGGAAACTCTCCTCATACCTACTTCTTTTCTAAGTCAAAACTCACCTTTTTGTCAGTTTGCTCTGCAATGCTCCATATGAATTTCTCAGTCCATCAAAATTAGGTTAGTTGTCTTTCTTAAGCTCTCAGATGAGTCCTGACTTATCCTGATGACACCCTCTAGAATGATAATACACAAACACACCACACACCCCAAGGACAACCTTGAAAGAACAAGGAAAGGAGAGGAGCAAAGCATGGCCCTTGCAGAAGGCTGTCCCATCACAGGAGTGCTCCAGTGCCAGCAGCCACCTGGCACCGCTCAGGGGCTGCTCACAGCTTTATGGGGACCAGGGCTGGGGCACCCCATCAGTCCCTGTCCCACAGGTGCCCTGGGGCAGTAAAGGGAGGGAGGGATTAGTCATTCAGTAGTCTCACAGGGCCTCTTGCTACAACCTATCACCTCCCAAGTGCTTTCGTGCCACGTAATTATTCCTGTGAAGCCAGAGACTGCTAATTTTGGTTTAGGGTTTTGCAAGCTGGCCCACACCGTAGCATCTGAAAAGTTCTACAAACAATTCCACCTCCACATTTTTCCTGTTCTTTCAACTTCAGTTGTGATGAGTATTGCACTGAAAAATGGTCTCTCTTTCAAAAGGATCTATATAATGTGCTCATAATTCTGCATGCTTTCTCTTACTTATCTGGATAACAAATGACTGTGATGAAAAGAAAGGGTCTGGTGATCTGCCAATAGTTCTGACAACTAGAACAGCAATATAAAGGCGTAAAACCACAAGGATTTCTACTGAACAGAATGCAAAAGATGTGCTACAAACCAACCATAGCTCTGTAATGATCTGCCTAAATAGTTGCTCAATTATTTTTTAACACTTTTGTATCAAACAATTAGGTCAAGAAGCCAATGTATTTAAATTAGCCAATCAATATTTTCCCATATTGGTTCTGCTGATCCTGAATGTCTAACCATCCTGGGACTCCCCTGAGTAACACAGGAGCTTAAGCTTCATGTTAGTATTGCATTAACATTTCAGCCGTCTTTAACAATTTCTAAATTTTTTTTTCTTTTGTTGCAATAGGTGAAACGAAACTGGTTGGAAAAGAAAGATGGGGACAGGCAATGAAGTTCAGCCAAAGTGGATGTGAGCAGGGCTTAAAGCCCAGCCCTGGTCACATGTTGAAAAAAGAGAGAAAGGATCTCTGGGCTCAAGGGGCTTCCATTGCCATTGGTCAAACTGTTGTAAACAGCTTCCAGCACAAATAGACCTCAATCACATCACTTCTACTTTTGGTATGAAGACAAAAGCCTACAGTAGACATGATCATCACTTTTTCTTAACTTTGAACCCATCTGGGGAATTGTTTGGATATATGTATTTAGGGCACTGTACCAAAAGAGGTATGTATCTGAGAAGCTAAGGAGAATGGATTTAATATCTCTTCATTCAGCAGATGAAGATATAAAATAGAGTACACTTTTAAAAAAGAACTATTGATTCTTCTTGTTCTGTTTTATGATGAGCACTCAGAGCATTGAAAAACAGGTTTCATGCATATTTTATCTCTTAATGCACCTGCCCCAACATGCATAATCCTGTCAGGTAAATACACATAAGGAGCACACTGAATCCATACTAAAATGCAATTTGAAGGGTTATTTTTGCTTGAACCAGGAGTAAAATGAAACCATTATTCTGAAGTGCTTGTGGAGCCTATGCTGGGCTTGATTTTTTTTTAAAAAAAAGCTTTTCAGCTCCCAGGATAAAACCACATCAAATTTCACATAAACAAGCTAAAAGAAGACTAGGTCAGTGAGAATCTACACAAGCAGGAAGTGTTCGTGCTTAAGTCAGAGTTTGCTATCACTAGCAAACTCTGTTTTACCAGACTGTCAAGGCTGGAAATGGTGCCTCAGAAATCCCAGAGCTGTAATTCTGGGTGAGGAATTTCATGTTGAGCAAGAAAAGCAAGGCAACACATTTAAAAACACAACATATTAGTAGTCCATTTATTTAAACAAAAGACTCTTCTATCATATGGAAGTTACAAGAGAGACTAAAACAAAATGGTTGAAAATTAAACATAAGAAACATGTATCTTTGCAGAGATATGCTCCTGCTGAAAAAGGATCGAGTCTTTATACCTGTTTACATGACCCCTGGAAGGCAACTGAAGACATAAACCATATCTCTCTGTCTCACGTGCTCTTTCCCACACTCACAAGTTATAGGAAATTACATCAAGCCATTGAGCACAAACCTAATCCCAGAGTACGCAATGATTCACACATTGACATGGTTTTATGAGCACTGACAATGTGAAAAGTTAGATCCAGCTCTGCACCTGAAACTACCAGCCCTGGTAGATGGGAGAGCTTCTGGTTAATCTCTCGTCACTGCTAGTGTTACCTTCAGACAACATGCTTATAGCCTCATCGGTCTGCTGGCTGTCAGTTGTCGATATCTTCTTGGAATCGTGGATGTTGCTTTGGTAGTTCACAGGTGAGGGATAGGCATTTTCCCCCACAGTTGATGAGGACATAGATTCCCATGGTATTTCTCTTTTTCGCCATTTCAGGTCCACTCTCCATCCTGTCCAGCCATAGAAAGCCAACGTGAAAAGAAAACCTTGCATGGGATTAAGAACCCCCTAGGAAAGAGAGGTACAACAGGAATTACACCAACAAGGCCTCATTTTCAACTCCAGTAAAACACTTTGCATGTATTAACAACTCCCCTTTCATTCAACAATTGCTGACTTTAAAATATGCTATTTGCATGCGAATAAAAATGTATGTTGTCGCCATTGCAGACACAAACAAATTGGAGTGAAATACCTTGACCCTGCTATTCCAAAATGCTGAGGCAATCCCAGAGAACAGTAAGAACCAAATGATTTTCTAGCATGAATTTTAGCTGGTCAATCCCCTGGTGTGTTTTTAACTTTTCCCGCAAGCTCGAGACTTTTTTAGTCATGAGAGCAAATATATTTTTCATTAGAAGCCAAGTCAACGATGTGAGACTAGACACTAGCATACACAGTCAAGCTTTTTAAATTAGTAGAAGTTTATCTCTCTGGAATTTCATTTAGATTCCTGAGCCAGTGCAAATGTCCATCAAAGTAGGATGGAAAAATGTGGAGAGGCACTGCAAAAGAAAATTCCAAGTGATGTCAAAAAAATTTATCTCTTCTTAGTGCCATGGGATGCTTAGCAAGTTAATGGCTTTAGCTGCTTCCATTTTTCTCATAGGAAAAGAGGAAATTATTACAGCCAATTTTAAAAGTAGTTCTGTTCCTAGACTTGACCTCTTGCTCTCCAGGTGAGCAACAGCAAGGTCCCTGCCATGTGAATGTGTTCACTACTTGTCAGAGGACAACGTTGAATCAAATCAGTTGCATCACTTAATCCTTCAATATCAAACTGCTCAAGGGCTTAACTATACAAAGCATGCTCAGGTCTTACATCTATTTAACAGCCCCAGAATAAATTCCCTTGGAAAAAGGAACCTGCAAAATCACCTCTGAAAAATCCCTTGTCAAATATTCTAATAGAAGAAAAGAGGGTAAGGTACAGTAAGACACCAGCATTTTACTGCTCTTTTCAGTGCCTTGTTTCCAAGATTTTTCATTTATTAGTCCCCAAATAATGACCAGAATGTCAAGAAATAAAATGTTATTATTCCTTAAAATTAAAAAACCCCACCCTAGTTACAAACACAGAATCACCATAAAGTGCCTGTTTAATGGGGAAACCTTCAGGAATCATGAGCTAAAACTTTGCAGCTTGCATTATTGCAGAGATTAGCAAGGCTGGGCTAGAAATCATTCTAGTGGTCTGTTCTGGTTCTTAACATGGGTAGAGATCACTCACAAAGAGAATGCATAGTCCAATAAATGGGAAAAAAAGTACAGTTTTGGCAAAGTTTCTATGTGAAATGCACTCCCACTGACTGCTCATTCTTCTCTTACTTAATGCTTTTCTTCCTTGATTTTCAGGGTGTTTATATCCCCCAAAATCATAACCCACATACTACACAGATGCTGTTCCACCAGCCTTAGAACAGTGACTTCAAAGGCTAAGCGATGTCATGGCTAACCTACCATTATAATCCATGTGATCAGTGCAGCACTCCTGATGTTTTTCAGGGGCATTTCATTGATATCTGGCTGCATTTCAAGATAAAACAAAAGGGTCTCATTGATTATATTGGATGACCAGCTATTGGAGGAGCAAAGAAGAAAAAGAGAGTTACATATATGTAAGTACATGTAAAATATGCTTTACCTTTAAATTATAGAAATTACGATCACTTATTAGGACAGTAAGATTTTTTTAATCATTGAATCATTAAGGTTGGAAAAGACCTCTAAGATCCTCAAATCCAACATGATTGGACTTGTTAAATCTCACTCTGAAGGGACCAGAAATGTTTCTGAGATCATGACCAAAAAGCAGACACCTACCAGCTAACCCAGGCCTAGACAAAGGAGTCGATATAAGAGAAGAAAAACCAACAAAGACAGAACCTGACAATTTGAACTTGCTGCAGAACAGTAAAATAAAAAATAAAACTGAGATGAAAAGCAACTGTGACCCATAATAGGAATATTATACATGCTGATTTCTTTCGCTTGTGCCTTAAAAGAGTTGTGCTCACAAATAAGCAAACCAAATATATGCACATGTTGCTGTAAAAGGCCTCAGGAATTCCAGCTGGAGTTAGAATTTCAGGGTTAGATTACAGCAGACTTTCAAAATGTCCATAAAAAAACTCTACAAAGCAACACCAAAGTTGACTTTAAAAACCTTGAAAATGCTATCAATTTTTTTAATAAAGGTAATGTTTGTTTCCAAACAAGGATGAGCATAATCAATCTGTGAAAGTAACTATGTTCTACACTAAATAAAGGCTATAGCAAATGGCTGTAATTTCCCATGACTTCTAAACAGTTAGACAAGTATTTCTTTATAGTTCAACTACAGCTTCAGAAAGGAAAACATCAGCATCCATGTCATACTTTCCAAAGGGTTTTATGTACATCTTTCCTGCAATTATATTCTATCACAGTGTAAAACCTCCTGCTCTCCCCTCCCAAATCTATAGGCATCTCTTCTATCCCATGTTGCCCCAAACTGCTGTCTTTGACCAAGTCATTCCAGATTTGACTTCTGGGATGTAAGGAAATCTTCATTAAGCTTCTTAGATGGGACTGCCTCAGTCTTTCCCTCCATTAACCTTTGAGAGAGGCTTTTTTATACTCTAAAGCTTATGTTTTATTAGAACAAAATCCTGAACCAGATCTGTGGGGTTTTTTAATAGGAAAAGCCAGAATAAGACAGAATGGAAATAAACAAATGTCCCCATACTGTCCATGGGAATTTAGCCTTTTCTTTCATGCTTGCTCTGAGATCATCAAGCTCACCACCATTCCTTAGGTTGCAATCACTTATGTGGTGCCTCTGTGCTCTTTCTTTTCACAGGCCTGGAAGTTTGACTAAATCTCTGCTCATTATTTCAGCAATTTCTAGGAAGCCATGCTGCAGGATCCTTTGCTGCTGTCTGACTCTTTTCTCTGCTGACTACCCCACCCTTCACATTGGAAAGTTCACTCCCAAGCCAAGGGGACTCAGTTATTCCTTGAGAAAAGACAATCACTTCCCCTCAGAGCACTCCAGTGGACAGCAGCCAAGAGAAGATTAAAAAGGCAGCCTTTCTTTCTGCTCAGCCTTTTAAAGCAATGTAACATGCATTAACACACCTGTGTATAAAAAAGTTAAGTAGGGGTAGAGACTGTAAGTTTGGCCAAGTCATTTCACTAGTTAGGACCATTTCCTGTTGCCCCTCTCCTCTCTTCCCTATCTCTTTCCTGTCCTACCCCAAAGTGCTATTTTCATGGAGGAAGATGGAATATTAAAAAAGAAAATAAAAAGGCAGATTAAATAATCAGAAATTTCACACACAATCATATGGAGATTTCTTTTCTACCATATAACCTGTATTTCCAGTCAGTATCTGTGGTTTTTGTCAGACATTTGGGAACTCTAGTCCACAGAGGTGGCTGCATTATATAACCACAGTGAGAGCCGTGAAGCCTGACTTAGAAGTATATTTACTGTAGGTTTTCAGTGATGTGTTTGGTGACAAGAGCTACTGAGGAATCTTCATTACAGAGAGCCATCTCTCAGCCCACATTTCTGGGGAGCTGCTGTACCAGACATCTTCAGTCTATGCCCAGCCTGTCTAGAGTTTTTTGCTATAGTTACTTGGGGCTTTTGCTTTTCTGTTGGTTAAACATTTTATCATTTCCTCACAGCCTTGTGATGTTACAGGAATGATTCAGCTCCTTTGTGAACTAGTTTAGAACTGCCTCCTTCTTAGACATTTTCTCTTCCAAGCATAGAGATAAGCAAAAGAAGAAACCCATCAGGCTTTACTCTTGTCCCTGTCCCTCTCCATCTGAGAAAAAGGCAGTTTAAAACAAAATAATGCACTTCTTACCAAATAACAAATACCAGCATAATTTTGAAGAAGCGCATCTGGATCTCTGTCCCCAGACGTCTTTCATTCTCTGTGTAAATCCCTTGTCTTCCTTTCAATAAGGAGGCAACTGGAAAGTATAAAATTATGTTTATATATATCTATATCTATATCTATATATATCTATATACACACACACACACACACACATATATATACACACACACACACAGTTAGTTAGTTAGTTAGTTAGTTAGTTAGTTAGTTAGTTAGTTAGTTAGTTAGTTAGTTAGTTAGTTAGTTAGT
>JAWWEV010000001.1:99322716-99370678 GCA_035583235.1 Hafferia zeledoni
CTAAGTGAAAAGACTTTTTCTAGGTAAATGCACATATATATTTTCCATATTTCTCTTTCTTTATTTACCCCTATAATGTTTGTTTCAGTAGTGGCACTTATTAGGTACTGTGATAGAACCTGGCTAGGGATGAAAGGGGAAAAGACCTGAAACACACAAACTCACCCACTCTCCACCTCCAGCAGCAAGAGAGACAAAACAGCACTACTTCTATTATCTGATGCGAAGATAAAAGTGCTATGTAGAAACAAACTTGTCCTGTATTTTCATGTGTCATGGTAATTTATACCTAATTTGGCAGTAAATGACTGATAGGACAAATGACCAAATGATTGATGGGACAGCTTAAGACACATTAGTTTCATTTTGACTCATGCATTTTGTTTCATTGTCAGCTATTTTTTTCCTCCAGCTATCAGCCAGAGGCTGGGCAGCAGGTTGTCCTTGATAAGAGAGCTTCACTCACATTTCAAAAGCCTGTGTCCAGCATGATCTGCATGCAGCTGCAATTCAAACCCACTTGCTATCAATGTGATGTGCCCAGAGAAGTGCCTGGCTCATGAACAAGAGGCACACTTGGTCCTAGAGGATTTAAAGACATATAGGATAGTGGTTTTGAAACATAGTCCCAAGGATTGGCTATGTGTTTCATGTCAGCTTTAGTTTTCAGTGTGCTGCCTGGCCTTCACTTGTATGCCTTACTCTGAGAACCAGTCACCATTCTGGATTTAAATTTGTTTTAAAGCAGAGATTTTCATGTAGATTTGACAAGAGCTTTCACTTCTAAATTATAACTATTAAACAAGAACTTTTTCCCCAAAGGCCCATCCTTTTCTGATTTTACTTAGCCCAAATCTTTATGTGAACACATACAGCATGTTTCCCTCAGAAATCTCTGCTGATCACTCTCCAACTTCATTTGTCTATGGTATCTCAGAGCAACAAGAGCCTGCTACAACAATGGTGAGGGACATCAAGCTGGCACTTACCTAAGCCTCCAAGGATGTCACAAATGGAGATAAGGAGAAGGATAGTGGAAGAGGAGGAGGCTTTGGGCAACTTCCGTGGGCTCTGTCCCTTCTTTGGCAGGAGCTGCAGGATGGTCAGTAGCAAACTGATGGAGGCACTGCCAATGCAAACTCCGCAGAAGACTTCAGGCTGGAAGTTCATCACTAGCTGTGTAGCTGCATCCCTGTTTGGGCAGCAGTAGGTTTCTAACCTTGGAGAAGCCATGAAATGTCTGACTAGTGGAGGGGGCCCAGGAGCAGAAGAAAATGCTGTTGCTTCCCCAAGGCAGCATTCACTTTTTCTTCACCCTCCCCATTAGTCCTCGGTGGTGAGAATCACGCGATTGATGGATCATGTGCTGCTGCTGCTAGAAGTAAATCCCCCAGAGCTGCCTTTCTCAGCCTCTTCTAGCAAGGAGATCAGATCTGAACAAGAAAACACAGTGTAATCTGAAACATTCCCCGTGCTTGCTCAGAGCTATTGGCATCAGTTCACTCACATATTTCTCTTTGCACAGTATGTGATACAGGAAGACTTTGACTTGTCAGAGCATTGAAGATGGTTTAAAATAAATAAGTATGCAGATACCAAAGTAAAAGCATTGTATTTCAATTGTGTTTCTCTTTAGCCTTAGCCCACATAGCACCCTTTAATTACTGCAAATTCATTGAAAAGATGAGTCTGGACACAAGCAGCTCCAGACTTTACAGGGAGGAGCAGGAATATAAATCCACACCCTAACCAAAATCTCAGTTTTAGTGATCCAGCCCACGCATTTCTATAAATAAAATTAGAAAAATGATACCCCATCACTGTAGAAAGAGATTACATTTGGGAAAAAAATTATTAACCTCATCCTATTTAAACCACAAGTACAAAAAATCCTCTCTTTAGACTCTACTGTCTGCATTGGATCAGCTTGACATGGAAAATTCCAGGACTTAGGCTTTTTCAATAATATTTTTGTTTCTTATTTTTTTCCTTTTTTAATTTGGTAAGGGTTTAATATGAAGAGAGGAATTTGACATGTAACATTTGCTTTTAGTTTATAAGTTAGACAATATCTTTTAATACAGGGATCCTGTTAGACAGAGCAGCAAATACTAAGAACCATAAACACAAAAATTAATTCTCCTCTCTTAACTAAGTCTCAAACTCCCTGTATCAGCCTTCACCCTTCCAGAAAACTTGTTTATAGGAAGACATTCAGGAAATACAGGAGGGAGAATTGCCAACAGACTTCAAGTCAACAGAATGTTAAATAAGTAATGGATTTTATAACCAGTCCCTATAAGAACAAATTACCTAAACTTTTATGTCTTTCCCAGCCTCCCCCCGGCCCTCCCCCAGTGGTCCAGCTTATTATTTTAGCAGAAATTATGAAGGGCTGGTGAATGACAGTGGGATGTTTTGTGTGTAGGGTTTACATACACAGAGGTTTCAGTCCATGTTTGCCCTCAGTAGAGAAAACAGCCACCAGTCCTGGGTAAAATGATACCTGCTGCCTTCTTCATTAGGCAAGATACCTTGTACACTTGATCCCAGCAAAAGAACGACTCCCACCAAGCCCACCGGCTTGCTGATTGCTGATGGGGGCTGTGTAGCCCCTGGTGCCAGACAGGCTTGGGTGGCAGCTGGAACCCAATTTGCCAGGACTGGTGTGTGACCACCTGGCCTGTTCCAGGGCACTCCCCAGGGCTTGGCCCAGGCAACACCACTCAAAGAGCAGCATGTTAGCTTGCAAATTCAGACTCCTACACACGGATGTCCATTCATCAGCAAGGTGTCTGAACTCCCATTATTGTCAAGTGAGGTCTTAGGCAGCCAAGCTTACAGTCTAGACTTTGTCTAGAGAGCTGTTCAGCTCTTCTGAAGATAAATGCACAGGGTGAGCTGAGTAGGCTCCAGTGACCATAATGGGAATTTAGACATACGTGTCATCAGGGACTCCGAAACCCAGGCAGCTGAGCTGAATGGTTTTGCTGGATGTTTTTGCTCCTTTAGAGCATAAAGACATTTCCCTGCTCCTCGGATGACGACAGGAGAATGACCTGGATGTTGCAATCCTGGTTTTTGTTGCTACTATGTATACAAAAGTATACTGGAGACAGCAATGTTGCAAAATCAGATTGCCAGATGTGCTCCAGAAATACAAATTCATGCTGAGGTGTCAATACAAGACTCTGATGTCAGTACAGGTTTGGGACTCCTCAGACTTTATTTATTAGATCACTGGTGAACAGAGTTGCCACATTTCTGTCAAGTTACTGCACTGAAACCTAC
This sequence comes from Hafferia zeledoni, assembly GCA_035583235.1. NCBI lineage: Eukaryota > Metazoa > Chordata > Aves > Passeriformes > Thamnophilidae > Hafferia > Hafferia zeledoni. Next base: position 99,326,008 of record JAWWEV010000001.1, read on the forward strand.
CTGGCTACTAAAGAACAGAAATTACAGTCCACAGAGACAGATTATTATTTAAAATAAAGCCATCATATGCCACACATACAATTCAAATACATATAAATTAGAATAAATTATGTTTGCTGTCATTTGAAGGTAAATTTATATTGCTTGGATTATACTTACAACAGCAAAACCTTAAATTATTAAATAGAAATAGAAATTGTTGAATAGAAGCCTTTCATTTCCACAATCAGGTTCTACAACTGTTCCGCTTACTATTTTTGTTGCCATTTCCCTCCCTTCAAAAATTTGAAAAGCATGTCAAGGTATTATCCTGATTGTTTGTTCTGACATAGATAGGAATGTTTCATGTGTTTTGCTTTTCCTGCTTATCATTTGTTTTCATCAATCTTGACTGTGATTTCGTTTGCCCACATAGATTTACCATCTTTTATTTTAACTTCCCCCCTTTTGTTCAGCCACTTTGAAACTATTTTCATTCCTCAATTGCACTCTTATACTCTGGAGAATAATTTTCTTATCTTTCTCTTCTTTACTCTCCACAGTTTTGCCAGCTGTGCACCCTACTTCTATTGCTTGACTTCTCTGAGTGAAGGACTGGTTTTTAACCTCTTCTGGGTCCGTTCCCTTCTGAATCTCTCAGGATTTGGTTACATATTTACTTATAGAGAGAGTAAATATCTTTTTTTGGCACCAAAGCATATGACTTGTAGCATACCTAATGCAAGACAGAAAATAAAGTGACTCATAAATGAACAGATATTTGCCATGATACAAGCAAAGGTGCCATCATTTGAGGCTGAATGGATCTGCCAAACCAATGAGCCACCAATTATCTCAGCTGGTAGCTGGGCTCAAAGTACAAAGAGATAGAACAGTCAAAGAAATTCAAAACTGGTTTTGCAGTTTTACAGTTGAGATTAAATTGTCTTCTTGTGTTTATAAAAATAAGAGAATCAGAGCTGGGGCCAAAGGCAAAGGAAACAAAAATAGTAAAAGAAACTAAGAGAATAGTTATTTTGTCTTGGTAAAGACCATTATTTAGTAATCAGTAAAACTTTTATTATTCTACAGGTCCTAATTCCCGTCTGTCTGAGATTATTGACACAGTTCCCACTTCTGCCAGTGGCACAAAACAGACCCACGAATATGGCATGTCTCATTTCTGCACCAAGGCAAGATCTCAGCTAAGCAAACGGTGTAGCTTGGCGACAATCATTAGCACACATGCAAGAAACATTAAAAAACACAAACACCCTAGCATTGCAAATACCAATCAATTACACTCACAGCATAAGTGTAACATTGCACAACACTGAAAATTCCAGTGCTGGTTTTGTACCTTGGCAAGAGTGTGCTCAAGAATGAGAACAGCACTGTGCGCCTTGCAAGGAGAACATGTGTGTACTCCACACTTCTAGAAATACCTACTCACTCTCTCCTTGGATCCAGGACATTGTGTTTCACCCCTGTCTGTGTTTAGCATTAAGATGAACACTGGCATCTAAGGGAAAGCAACAGATTTACAAAAATACAACAGGCTTGCATTTCGGTTAATGTTTCTGTGTGTTTATCACTTATGCCTCAGTGTGCAGCTACACTTACTTTAAACCCTGTTTAAATCTTAGGCTATAGCACTGGTTTACAAAGGACAAGGAGATTTGTGGATATAGAGATAGAGGATAGTTTATTTTTGTTTATTTTAGTTCAATGCATCACTGCCTGAATTTACAGCTTTCAGTGAAGATCTTAACTACTTTACAAATGTAAAAGCTGTACTTCATCAATGGTTCATCATGTCAGAGTCTTTTACACATCACGTAATGTAACATTTCCCTAACTAAAGAAAGGTAGATCTGTCTTCAAGCTAAATACACGCAGTTATGATCTCCCCAACAGATCCTGCAATATATTCCTGAAGACCTTGACATATAAATCTTCTATACACCTTAGCATTTTATCCACAGAGACTTCCTGCAATTCTATTTAATTTGGTCAAAACTGTATGTCCCTCCCATTATTAGCAGTACTGATTTATAAAGGTAATTTTAAACCGGCTTTTCACTGAATGTATTACTGAAATGAACAGGGAAATTCACACCCCACTATTTCTATTACAAGTTTGCTGTAAAATTAGGAGGGGAGATTGGAACAAATGAAAGCATAACATCTGTCACGATCATGAGAGCTACAGACTCCATTAAGAAGAACTGGAAGAAAAACATGCATCAATTCCCATCCCTCAGTGATTTAAATATAATTATAGAATGGTAAATTATTAATTTACATTTAAGGATGGTGAATATTAATTTAAAAGGATGAGAATCAATATCTCATTTGCATAAAAATAATAACATTTGAGTCATTTTTGTTTTCTCTAAGAATAAAACCCCTAAATACATGAAATGAATGTGCATTTGAAGAGCTCAATAATTGTGTGTATTTGACTGATGCAATCATGTTACACATATTTTATGGACTTATTAAATACCTTCTCCAGAGAAATGTTACCTTACCCAGATTTTGTGAAGAAACGTACACAAATTATTTCTCAAAACTGTGCATGTAATACATTAAATTAGTAAACAAGACTTATACAGATGAAGTACAAAATAACTGAGTAGGAAAATGCATCCATAAAAGTGAAGAAAACAATTTTTGCTTAGGGACTGGAAGAACAAAATCTCATTCTCTACACCAATGCTGAGATTATGGCCTTTGAACCTGTATTAAGAGAGGTTTTTGTGGTCACATTTCTGGACAAGTTCCACTCAATTATTCTCATTGCTATATTATTTCACAGAAAAAAAAAAAAGATACCTCTGTTTCAGCATATGTGTAATAAAGGGACCTTGTCCCACACCTACACAGACTACATGAGGCACAGTTTGAATAGGAACTGCATAATGAAAGAGACTGAAAAGAAGAAATATTATCTCACACACTGCGATATTGAACGTTGATATTAATGTCTATAAGCATGTAGATGGTACCCTGATCTACAAACTGTTGAATGTCTGTCCTGTCCTCAGTATCTTCCAAAGGAATCCTGAGCCCAACTACTTTGCATTGTCTTTTAGATGTTATATTAGTTGGTTCCCTCAGGAGAAATTAGGTAGGATACTCTTATAACCTTGTTATGATAGCTATACTGTGGGATCTTGTTAGATTATATCTCCCACCACCCAGCAGTTGTATTTTCAAAGCCCATCAGAAGTAGAACATTATTGCATAAAACCTCTGTTCCCAGAGCAGCCTATGCAACTAAATCAAAACATTCCAGTACTAACTTCACAGCTCTTACAATGCAAGAACTCTCCAAGGCTCTATTACTTAAAATGCTAAAAATGTCAGTGTACCATGGCCAATTAGACAGCCTTGTAGAATGCTGTAACAAAGTATCAAAGGGAATTCTGACAAAGTGCACAGTCCAGGTCCAGACACTAGCCAATGTTCCCCTTTAAAATCCCATGAGCATCACTGGGTGTTTTTCCTGTGCAGTGGCTGCATGGCCAGCAGTCAGCCCTGCAGCATCTTGGGACTGGGTGAAGGAAGGTTGCAACCTTCTGTTCCACAAATTGTTGTCTTGCAGTTTCTGAAATGAGCAGGTAGCTCAAAAGCATGGCTTAGCTGCCTCAGGGAATCAAGAGGAAATGCAGTAATAACAGCAGAAAAATTATAGTGCAGGAAGGAGTTAAGATCCACTCTTTTGACTTCCCTTTGAAAACATGATTAAAGATAATGACTTCATTGTCAGAGGTGGACTTCACAGTCTGGGGTGGACAAAATAAGGAACATCCAATATAGTTTACTGGATATACCCTTTAGGTGAGTAATATGGCTACACTACATATTTATATTACAGCTTGACTGCATTAGCTACTCCTACTAGTGAACTTTCTGAGACCACAACTCCAAGAAATTGTTTGGTCCTAAAACTGCTTCAGAAAATGCAGTGTTCTGAAAGTAAGTGTAACCTTTAATACTCCATAAATTCAGACCCTCAAAAGAAATTAACCTTTGGGGTTGTAACAGGATTTGTCTTACCACAGAAGATGGGCAATTGCCCCTCACACCACAGCTGTTTCCTCATCATGTTGCTAATAATGTTCCACTGGCATGACTTTGCTTTACACAAAATTCAGGCTAAGGAAGCAGTAACTCCCCACAGCCTTATTCTTTCTAAGCCAAACACAAACCAGCAAAAGCTAACCTGAATGTTGCACTTTTTCTCATTTGTATGGTTTGCTGGATTCCCTCAAATATCCTATCAAGTGGTAACTATTCTGTTAGCAGAACTGAGAGAAGACTACACCTGTACATTTAGTATAAAGGAGTGTAACAGTCTGTGGGGATGTGGCATGCACAAAAAGAACTTCTGTCCCCTGGACTCCTGGGCATACTCAAAACAGCCTTACATGTGCCCTAGTATCACCACATTCATGTAAAACTACAAGTCTGGCACTGCTGGACCATGGCCTCTTGAGCATATCTGATGCTTTGGGCAAGCTGCTATGGCACTGCAAAAAAAAAGGAAAATTTACTTTGTGCCTTATGCATGCTTAGATAGACTCTCATAGGTGCTACATCCTATGACCTTCACCTGGACGTGATTCATTTTCTATGTAACCAAACTGAGAATAGAAAGGTCATTTGTAATGAAGAAATTACGTCTGTTTATAGAAAGCACTGAGAGATTTACTTATACATGGCTGAGAGGCAGAAAAGGGAAGTTCTGCTCGGGGCTAGCAGTGACAAATACCAGATTACAAGGCTTTTGTCTGCTCTCATACATACTCTGGCCTCTTGCTATTTATCTACCCTTTTAAAAGGCTTCACAGCATTCTCTGCAATAGGGCATTTGAAACCCTCCCTTTGGCATTTTCCCTGACCATCCCTGCTCCAGTGACCATCTTCATCAAGTATAGAATTTAGATGTAACATGCTGTGATATCAGAGCTTAAATGCATTAAAGACTCTTGTTAGCCTCTGAAGCTGTGTCCCTCATGTAATTAAAATGGTCCAGTGACTGTTTTATGGCACATGAGGGCAAGTGGCACAGCACAGTTTGTACAGACAATGTTATCATATAACTTGTTATCAAAGAAGATGGAAAAACACTCCTTAATGTCCCCTGATCAGAAACACAGCAGCAAGAATATTACAAATGATGCTTCAGTGAAATGATGGAACTTCATGAAGAAAAAAAAAAAATAATCCCAGGTTAATGCAGCTGCAACATGTTCTTTCACAACTAAAAAAAAGGTGGCTTCATCCATACTGCCTGAGACTGACAGTCACTGACCCACATTTTCCCCCAAACTGTGTCCAAGCATTGCCTAGTTAGCCTGCTGACAATGAAACAGTATGGACTGTCATGTCCTGGTGCTTCAGGCTGCGCACTTTCACTCTGCTTTTTGGTTTCTTTGTGAAGTAGTCATCTGAGATATGTAATATAATTTGATCAAGGGCCCTAATGTAGGAACTGGAAAAGGAACAGTATACAGATACTGGAGGGACTATGGCCTAAGGCAGGACTTAACATGTGACTGAACTTTCCTACAAGCTGGAAAACACAGCTCTGGGGAAAACTGGTTACCTATTCACCTCCTCTTTCTACGCTGTATGTTGTCTTCTGACTGTACAATCATATGAGGAGTTGCTATAGCCCTTTTATTTTTAATCTTGTTATCATGCAACATTGTGAAAATTATAAATCCTGAAGATGGCTATGGATTAGAAGAGTCTGTGTTGGACTCATTGCTTTTTCTTGTGCATGCGACTAATAGGTCTGAGCAAAGAATATTATTGTTGGCAAACCACCATATCTTTTCTATTGGTCATTCATAGCTGCAGTTTGTTCTGCAGTGCATGCTTTCCCTCTCAGAAAATTCCTCTGAGGTACAAAGCATATGTACTGTGAGAATAAGTAAGAATTAAGCAAAGTTTGAATCAAAATCATCATGGGAGATAGAAATATCAGAGCATCATATGAAATGCTATTCTTTCACAAATTTCTGCTTTATAAAAAACCCTAAGTAAAGAACACAGAAGATATTTTTTTTTATCACAAAGAACTGAAGAACCCAATATATATTTGAGTTATACATATCTGAAAGGTTGAAAACTTCTGAAGCTTTCTCCAGCACTAATTATGTGCTGATGAAGCCTTATTTGCAATACAGGAGAAACAAGACACACTTGGGAAAGATTTTTAAAGTGCCTAAATCATAGAGGAGACATTCTACTGGAGCTTTTCAACATGGCATTTTTCATTCTGAGCAAGTGAGTAATTTGTTGAAATCAAAGTGTTTTGCAGAAGAGCGTGATTAGGCTGAATTCATCAGAAGCAGCATGGCAGGTTTCCAGAGGAAAGCCTCTTGATTCCCAGATATGCCAGGATGTCTGTCTGTTGGACTGCTACCCAACCTGTTTCCCCAGGTTCTCAGGACTTTCAGACTCCACAACAGACTGCCAGCAGTTTGCCAAACCTTGAACTCCTTAATCAAAAAATCCATCCACTTCTGCTACAGGAATATTTCAGTTGTTTTGGTCTTTGTGACGATAATTTTCAAAGACATTAAGGTTTGAAACAGGAAGGAGCTGGAAGCCACTGTGCAGCCAGAAAGCTACAGTCTAATCACTGTTGCTGAAATGTGAATTGCATGACTGGAGGGCTGCCATCAATGGCTATAAATGGATCAGAAGGGACAGGCAAGAAATTCTTTACTATGAGGGTGATGAGGCACTGGAACAGGTTGCTCAGACAAGCTGTGGATGCCACATCACTGGAAATCTTCAAGGCCAGGTTAGATGGGGCTTTAAGCAACCTGATCTTAGTGAAAAATATCCCTGCCAGTGGAACATTGGACTAAATGATCTTTTAAGGTCCCTTCCAACTCAAGCCATTCTGTGATTCTATATTTTGCTGTATGTTTTGCTAAATGCACCATAAACACCTTATAGGATTAACTTTTGCTCCACATACATGTGCACACATGCCCTATAGCTTTTAACAGTAATATTACAGACTGCTGTGCCAGTACCTGGGAATAAGATATGCAAGTCCATAACTCACATGTTGCAACTAATTTCTCTCCTGAATTCTGGCAGTAATCTCACTGGAGTCATATTATTGTCACAAAACTGTAGCCTTCAGAAAATCTTTTTTTACTGTAGCCGTCAGAAACTTTTTTTTTTTAATTTTTTTCTTCTTCACTGTAGAGACCACACACTGTAGACAGCACTAGTGACTAAAAGGATATTTCTTCAGCAACCATGTCAGCTGGTTACACAGAAGATGTTGCCTTGGTACAATTATCAGATAAGGTAGGTTATTTTGGCAGATACCACTGTGTATAAGTCTGCTCTGCCTCTGTGCTGGAGGTTGTAACCCCTGTAACTGAGCTGACAGAGCAGAACTTGGGCCATGGATCAGCTATTCTGTTCCAGCATCTTAACTTGAATTGTCAATGAACTATGCATGCTCCAGGGCATCAATTTTTGATTTCATATGGCTGAAGCAGACGAACCTTGTCTCTTCACCAACCTGTTGATATTTGGTGGTTAACACCAGGAAGGGAGTGGTAACAAACAGTGGGAGGTTATAAAGACTTACCTCATCTCTTCACTCTGTAAATATGAGGCGAAAGCCTTTACTTCTCTCAAGGTTCTCAGTTGATGGGAAAACAAAAAAGCCCTGCTGACATTGGAAGGTCCAGCACAATGAATGACTTCAAGACCAACAGTAAAAAAGCCTGTTCCAGAGCCATCCCACAGGTATCCTGCACCATTCAGCGCAAGATGCCTTAAGGAAAAGGTATGTGGCGTACGGCCACAAAGGTGAACCAATCTGTACTTTAACAGCACACTGTGCCTCACACTGTTTAAATAAAATCCTGCCCATAAAGTAATTTATTCACAGTTTTGGTAATCCCAATGACTAAGTAGGGAAGAGTTATGCAATGTGAGCAACAGAAAGAATGGACTTTGAGTAAACTCTGTAGAACAAAATTTCACTTGAAATTGTTAATCAAGCTTTAGGTACCAAGGTAGGTTAACAGATGAAGTACTGTCAAAAGAGCTTGGTTTTTACAAAGCAGGGATTCACAAACTGGATATGCTGTAACCATGTGTTAATAAACTCTGATAGCTCCTTTCGCCTGGCAGTTTGGGAAACTTTTGTGTATCACTGAGAGGGATCTTTGATACATGTTTCTTTGGCATATGATTTACAGAAGGGGATTCCTTTTTTATCACATTGGTCACAACTGCATCATTCTCTATAGTTAGTGTGAAAAAGTCTGTTACTTCCTTTGATATATTTATGGCACCCTGATGTATCGGGCATTTCTACATTCTATTGCAAACTTCCGTGTACTCAGAAAACATTTGACATTGGAGAAAGCTGAGGATTTGGTCACTGAGGCTTTTGTTAAACAAATACAGTTATAATTGGTTATCTTATCACACAAAGTAACATTTTAGAATACATTCACTAAATCCTTTGTTCTTTATTTGAAACCTTGAGAAGGCTGGTGAAGCTGCAGAAATTCAAGTAATAAAGTTATCACAGTATTTTAAGAGCACAAGTACAAGGCTCCAGCTGGGTTCTGAACAAGCTTCAAGTCCCACAGAGAGGGAGGATATAAAAGATATGAGAGAAATTTGACCAATATGACAAAAGAGAATTCCTGTCTTGCTTCGACTTGTCAAACTTATGTGAATGAGGAACTTTACATAGTGGTCTCTCCATTTTCTATTGGTAACATCAACGGAGAAAAGGCAAAAAAAGGTGTCATTCAAGATAAGGAAATCTGATTTCTGAACTGTCAGTCACAAGCTGAGGATGTGCTTGATGACTGTGTCAGACTATTAGGTTCTAAGCAAGCCTGGAACTTAGCTAGAAACTTGTTCTTTACAGAGGCCTGTCTTAACTGTGAGCGTGAAAGCTTTCTGATATTCTTTCTTTAGGCAACTGCTTTCCCAAGAGCTGTATGTCCACACTTTCCACTGATGTAATGACAGTAGCAGTTTGACAGTTTTCAGTGGATGATGGTTCCTGGCTCTACATTTTCCAGTTTTAAAACCTATGCTCAGGTTTCTTCATAATTCTCCAATACTGAACTTATAAGACCAAAACTAAAAGCCAAACAGTAATGTAACTCTTGAATTTCTATTGCGCAATAAAGTGTTCAAGATGAAGAATGAATGTCTGGCAGTTGAAAAAGAGGGGATTCAGAGAAGGCCTTTTTGGAAGCAGATTTTGCTCTTCTCATTAGTGATGTAAGCTATTTTATTTCCATTTCATTTCAATGAGCACACTTGGGAATACACTAAAGTTCAAATTGTTATTCTAGATCTTTTTTTATTATTAGCTTACAAAACCAGAATTGTATACTGCAGCTCTCTAAAACTTCCAGCTGTAGGTTTCTGAGTGTACATTACTGTGTAGTCAACCTGGTATGTGTTACATAAACACAACTGCAGATTTTGTCTCAGATTCTAAGAGCAACTGGAGATAGGACATTGAGTAAACCACTTGTATTTCTACTCATCTATATGACAGAAAATAATCAGAGAAGAAATCCTACTGAGGATCTGCAAGTCATCAGAGGCCTTAAATAACTTGATGCAATACCTAGGTTTGGTAAAAGGCTTGTATTTAGCAGGATGTTCATAGAAGGACGTTTATGTTTGGGTGCCCTCTCCACTGCTCCTTCTACGCCTTAATCATCCCAATAATGTATTTTTCTTATTTCTATATGTCCTCCGATCTGCTGCTGTGATTGATGATTCAGATTGTCTCAATCCTGAAACCAAAGTTCTATTTAAGTATTAGATAAGCATCTTGTCACTAATGCTGGAAGCATTGCAGAAACAAATTATTTCAGTGCAAGACAGGAGAGTTTTATGAGGAGTAAAACAGCTGAAACAGGAGTTAGAGGATCAGACTACATAATCAGAGTGGCATAATGGTCACTTTCAGAAAGCAAAACATGTGAACTGCCACATCAATACACAAAACCTTGAAATCCCACTGCATGCACCTCCATGAGACAGTGTGTCACAGGAGAAAGTCCCTTGAGGTTCACTAGTATTTCAGAAACCAAAACAGATTTCCCTGTGTCTTAGATCAAGCAGCACTTCACCTTGGTAGTGAAATGCCAGGAGGATTGTGTGTTGGCACACAGTCTGGTCCTGATTTAAGGTACTGAAACCTCCTGTAAAGTGATGTAAGTTGAGAAAGTTGCAAGAAACAAGCATTCTACTCCCAGTCCCACCCCTAACTCAATGTCGGTATCAGGCAACCCTAAACCTTATTTCCCATCTATAAAATAAGATTTGCATGACGATTAGTAGTCCTGCCTCGCATTCTGCCATCAAACTTTTTCGAGTCTGAAACTCCAAATGTCTTCTCTACTGGGTTCCTTTGCTGTAGCCGTCACCCGTCTTTCCCACCGCTCCATCCCGGCGCAAACCCCGGCCCGGCCCCGGCTCCGTCTCCGGGAGGCCGCGGCCAGGCAGTGGTGCAGGGCTGTGGCCAGCGGGGCTCGGGGCTCGGGCTCAACCCAGCGACCAGGGCTCCTCCTCCTCTGCCCCGCAGGTGGTGGAGGCAGCGGGGCGGGGGCGCGGCCGAGAGGGGCCGGCTGAAGGCGCCTGCATCCCGCCCTCGCTCCCGGCGTGGGGCTCCCTGACCTGCCCCGGCGCTGCGCGGCTACCCCCCGTGCTGCTCCCTGACCTGCCCCGGCGTTGCCCGACTCCCCCCGCTCAGCCCTGCTGAGCACCGCGGCGAGACGGGAAGAGCCGCCCGCCCCCTCCGTCCTCCCCGCCCCGGCCTCCCGCTGCCTGGCACCGCGAAGGCGGGGCGTCCCTGGCCGGGGGGTGGCCACAGCCGCTGGTTGCCCTTTCCCCCTCCCTCCACCTGCTCGCCGCTTTTGTTTGGGATCGGCGGCGGAGGGGAGGCGCGGGGGTGGCGTGGGCACGGTCCCGTCTGGGCGTTTGGGGCTCACGGACCTTCTCGCCGCCACCTTTGTCTGGCGGTGGGTCCGGCACTGCTACCCCCTTGCCCCGCATCTCCTCCTCCTGGGTCGGGGGTTGGTGCTGCGGGGCCGCCGCTCTCGGTGAGGGGCGAGCAGCTGGACCGAGGGTTTCTCCCTCCTTTCGGGGCGAGAAGCAGGGCGAGGGCGACTCTCCCCGCTGCGGCTGCCCCGCCGCTGAGTTGCCACAAGTTGGAGCCGCCCCCCCGCCGGCAGCTCCGGGCTCGGCGTGAGACAATACCGCGGGCTGCGGGAGGAGGAGGAGGGGGCGGGCGGAGCACCCTCGCTGCCGCCGATGGGGCCGGGCGGGCCGGCGCTGCGGGGCGGGTAGGGGAGGGTAGGGTAGGGTAGGTGGTGCGCGGGCGGCGGCGCAGGCGAGGCAGCCCCGGCCGCGACGGGCACTCCATGGAGGACGTGGGGCTGCGGGGCGGGCGGGAGCGGCTGGCCGGCGGCGACCCGCGGCTCGGCGCCGTGCTGGTGGAACCGGGACCCGTGATGGTGATGGTGGAGCAGCGGGCAGTCGAGGGCTACAGGCTGGTGGAGGTGCAGCTGACCGGCGGCGCTCCCTGGGGCTTCACCCTGAAGGGCGGCCGGGAGCACGGAGAGCCCCTCATCATCACCAAGGTGAGTGGCGCCGGCGGGGCGGGGGGTCCGACCGGCTCCATCTTGCCGGTCCCGATGGCGGTGACAGCCTGGTGAGGGCAGCGTGCCCGGCCCGGCCTCTGCGCGCAGGTACCGCGGGGCAGCGCGCCCGGCGCAGGTGCCGCCGGCCCGGCTCGGCTCGGCTCCATCCCGGCCCTGCCCCGCGGCCCCCCGGCCGCCCTTGGTGCCCGGGGAGCGGCAGCGGTGGGCGTGGGGCCATCCCGCGGCTCCGAGGGCAACAGGTTGCCGGGCGCGGGCAGCCTGGCGGCTCCGACCCGCCGCTCCCGCTGCCCATTGAGAACCCGGTGCCGTCCTTGCGGGCGCTGGTAACTGGCTGCGGGACCCGAAACCCTCTGCCTGGCTGTTCCCTCCCTCTTTTCCCTCCGGGCGCCTGGCGGAGGAGAGTATGGAGACTGAAACTCCCGGCTCCGAGGCTGAGTTTTCTCCGCTGCTCTTGCACTTGTAAATTCTGAGTAATTAGGGTAGCCTTTTGTATCTCCCTCCTCCTTTAAACAAAAAGCTCTTGTGGGTAGTGACCAAATCCATGCTCCGAGGACGGGAGGAGGGGTCGTTCTTGAACATATCTGCTTTTTCTGGTTGCCTTTTTTTCTTCTTTTCCCTTTGTAAAGTTCTTGTATACTCACAGCTTTAACCTCGGTGTATTGGACATGAGTTAGAGAAATACATAACGTTTTCTAGAAGATGTTTTTCATCTGGATGTGTTTTGACTTAAGGAACCCCCCCATCCTCAGTAACTGGTTTTGCTGTTAAGACAGCTTTCATGGTGCACAGTGAAAGCACATTAAAATAGATCCATATGTGGTTGTGGGGAAAATAATCCACATTAACAAAGCACGTTTTACTCAAGAAATGTAGGAAAGAGATATATAAAATGCTTTTGTTTACATGTCCTCTGCACTCAGCCTGTTGCCATTTTAAAAGTGCCAGAGGGTGACAGAGGTCAACAAGTCCTGTTTTATCCACAGCAGAAATTGTTCTAATCTTATTTTTCGGTTGGTTTCATTGTGAGTTGCTTAGTTGCTTTCCTTCTCCCACACTTGAAAAAACTATGTTACGGACTTTCCAAGTTAGGACTTTTGAAGTCATCTGTTTCTAAATCTCTTCCCTACTGCTGTTTTCCAAGAAACAACAGTCAGTGGCAGAATATGTATATGCTGAAAAATGACTGCCAGTCTGTTGGCCTCTTCCCAGTACCCCGTATTACAGAATAGCAAACCTGAGAGCATTTGAGGAAAGGAGGAAAGAGCTACTTTGCTATGTATGTACTAGCTATTAAGTGCCAATTCAAATAATTCCACCTTTCTGGTAATGGCTAATAAGTGCTACATCTAAAGACTGATCAGTGATACTTATTCATAATGTTACCTTGGTATTAAGTAACAGGCTTAAGTATTTGTGGCATGAGGATGTGGCTGTGGTATGTGGAGAGAAGTGTCTGGGGCTGGGAACCTTGTACCCTGGGTCTGTTGCAAGGGAATAATTAGGTGGAACTGCACAACATGGAAGAGGAAACTGAGTCCATTGGTACAGACGTAGGAATAAGAGACAACCTGGATCCCTGAGTTTAAATTCCAGAGTGTATTTTCACTTGCCATCATTGGTTATAAATGTATAGTACTGTTTTTGAAACTAAGGACTGGGACACATGTCCCTGGGACTACAATTATGTAGCTGCACAATTTTCCATCTTGATTTGGCCCATCCATTATAGTGTTCAGTGGGTTTTTTCCTGTACTGCTTGCAGTGGTAGAAAGCTGTTGGGAAACATAAATTAATACCAGGTGGTTAAAACAATCCCTCCTTGCAGGAGATGTAAAGTTTTTCTCTTCTCAGCTGAAGTTAGCCTTGGACTTGAGTGAGCTCCTTTCTAAGTGGGGGTCATTGGGCTGCAATGGATAAGGAAATGCCACTTCACCTGCACTTCTCTCTGTGTGGTGTGTGCCCTCCATTCTCAGGTAGGCTGGTGGCTGGTCAGTGGGAGATCCAAGAAAACCCACTGGACCAAATCCTTCAGAATACCAGTGGAAAACCTTCTGGTTTTGTGGATTCAAACTGTGCTTAAGCATTAGCTGGTTCTGAAGCTCTGTCTCACTCCAGTCCAGGGCATCTCTGGGGAAGTGAGGGTGGATGATGCCAACTGCCACTTTTTAAGGAGAGGAATGTGACAAGGTGTGAATGGTGTCTCAGATAGGAGCTGCTTAAGGGGGATTTCTAAAATTCTGCCTATCTTTTTTCTAACAGTCTCAAAAGCAAGATCAACTTTTTAAGAAGGCCCTTTATGTAAATGCTGAGAATTCTGTGGTGTAAATATTTCCTGCTTTCCTTAGCATATATGTCACAATTGCCAGAAAAGTAGCATCATAAAATACCGTAGTTGAAAAATTCGTGAGCAAGTAGTTCTGCAGCCCTTTCTGCACAACATACATCTTTGCTGTTAGTTTCTCTGGTTGTGTGGCTATTTCACATGCTGATGGGAAAGGATTTTTTTTATTACAGATACCATAGGGAGAGTCCGGGGCAAGAAGAGCTGCAAATACTATCTGGGAATTTGTTAGCTGGAAATCTAGTCAATTAAAACAAGAGAATCCTTTGATCCACCAAATTACCAATAATCAGAGAGGGGAAGGCATGCTAAGGAGGAGAAAACATGTCCAGCCTTAGCAGGGGGATAAGTGTGTGCTCAGCTGCTGGAGTTTTGTCCCTGCGCATTGCAGGGGGGCTGCACTGGATGACCTTTAGAAGTCCCTTCCAGCCCAGACCTTTCCATGATTGATACTGTGAGGGAAGGGCTTTGCCCCGGGAGAGGTCAGTGCACAGTGACGGCTGGTGCCCTGCAGTGGGCCCGGCCCCGGCGGCTTCCCCGATTCGTGGTAGTGTTTCTTTCTGTAACTGAAACAAGACTTGGAGAAATAGTCCTGAACCAGGTGGGCAAAATATCAAGTTCACCTGCCAGGCGCAAGCCTTTTTATTTTTTTCCCCCCCTTGCCTTTTCTCTTAGTGCTGCAATAGGCACAGAGAAAAATGGTGCATGATACAGCTTGCTTGGTCTTTAAACATAGCTGGTCTTCTAGAACTTGCCCCACCTATGTGCAAATAGTGTAACTAATATGTAAGAAAAAAGTCTTTTAGCATTGTTGCTCTGTTGCATACTATTATTTTTTAATGTTCCTTTAAAAAAATGCTTTACATTTTTTCTCATCTCTGCATGTGTATGTGATAACATTCCAAAAAAAGTTGCCCAAAGGCAGCTTGTTCTTGCCTAATTTGACATCTTGAAAGAAAGGACTTGCTTTTTATAGCAAAATGTGTATTTCAACAGAAGGTGAAATGAGAACTTGGAGGGCTTTATTTAATTAGAAGCCTCAGTTTGTGCTTTCCAGTTTTTAAAGAAAAAACTTCTGAAGATGGAGATCTTACTGGAAATAATGATGATGAAAAGTCAAAGTGCTCAAGTGGAAATCTTGTGAACATCTCCCATAGCTGCATTATCTTGATTACTTTTACTTTAAAAAGGCTCTTATCTGAGATGCCCAACTTAGTGTCAATCATAATATTGATTGTAGGTGATGGACCGAAAGTCATTTCACTTCCTGTACTAACAATATCCTTAGGAACTCTGAAGTTGCTTTGCAGTCAGCTTTATCTATATCATTAATAAATATGAAAACATTCTAGTTTATGCATTTCAAGAAAGACTGATGTATCATTTAAATAAATTTCTGTTTAGTATCAGCTTTATAAGAGCCTACAGCTATACCTTGTCAAGCAATGATCTCATTGCAGTCTAATCAAGGCTGGGCTTGGCTGGTATTTCTGCAAGATTTCCAAGTGAAACCTGGACTGTTGCAAGAAGTTTTGTTGTTGATTTAGTAGATAGAGCTCTTGTCTCCTGAATCAGTGCTGAATCCATGCCCCAGCTGGAGGTGCTGTCTTTTTAAAAGGAGTATCAGACAGACTGAACTTTTATTTTCTTTATTCCATTGCACTTTCCTGATGTGCTTCTGTCTGTGGTTAAGTGTGAACTGTAATTTGTTTAACCCAACAATTATTTAAATTGTATAAAGAAATGCTTCTCTATTAATTGTCTGCAAGACTTCTCCATGTGACTTTCATTAATTTATTATTTCAGCAGTGAGTGAAGTGTTTTCATTAGGTAATTCTTTATTCTTTGACCTTAAACATATAACTAAAAGCAATTACTTGAATCACTGGACAGCAACAATATTTCGAGGCGGGGGGGGGAAGCTTTAATGGTGCTGTATCCAGATGAAACAAAAAAGACATTTTCAAACATAAATAACCGGTTGCTTCCCTCAAGTTAAGTGTTTGAGATGAGCTGCCTTGCTTGTAGACAGTAACAATTCTTAAACTTGGCTGTAAAGCTTGATGTCCAGAAAACCACCATTTAGCAGTAATCTCGTGGAATAACTGACTGCTTCAATGTAAGTGCAGTGATTTGTGTAAACAGCTGATTTATAAGTTATTGGGAGCCATTGTATTGTGGCCAAGAAAGAATTCTAATGTAGGTCTCTGTATCCTGGCAAATTGAATTCACTTTGTTCAGTTTTGGAAAGATAACAGATAGAATATTCATTCTATTTCGTCTTCTATCCGTCTGCTCTTGGTTGTCAAACCCAAGAAAAAATTACTCACCTGTATGAGTCAGAATTTGAACAGGTATCTTAATGAGCAGTTTTAAAAGAATGTATCAAGTAATTTTCTATGTTTCTTTAGAAACCTTTATTCAACTTCCTGTCTTACAAGAGGAGTTTATGGCCTCAGTTGGATTTCTTTGTGTTGTTAAATTTGATACTTGAGAAATATTAGGAAATGTGTGTGTGTGTTACAATGAATCTTTTAGTATTGAAATAGTATCATGTACCTATTTATCTTTTTTCCCTTGCCAAACATGTTAAAAATTGGGTGGTTTTTTTCAGTGCTATAGAAATTGTTCTGAGTTGTCTGCTTGTTAGATCCCAGGTCTCTATTATTGCTTTGCTTTGATGCAGGAAGATCTTACTGCTTTTTTTTACTTTGATTGATGAAGGGAGTGCTCTTAATTTTAGTGTTTTAATGGCTGTTGCATCACCTCTTTATTATGACTGTTAATTTACTGGCAGAATGGAGCCCCCCACCCTCATATGCAGTGTAAATAGTTTGGCTGTGGAAGTCTGAAGCTTAAGAGGTTGGGTTTGGGGGTTTTTGTGTGATTTTTTGTTGTTGTTGTTTATTTGTTTTTTCGTTTTGTTTTGTGTTGTGGTTTTTGATGGCTTTGTTGTTTATTTGGTTTTTTGTTGTTTTTTTTTTTCCCCTGAGGGGATTTTGGCAGGAGCTTTAACAGTTGCAAGGCCCCAATAGTCGAAATTGCATTTAAAAGCTATCTTGGGTAGTGCTATATGTGATCTAAAAATTGTGTGAGGAGTTGAAATGAAAGGATGGGTTAAAGGCTTGTGACTGGAGACGTTTCCAGGCAGTTCACTTCTGTGCTTACCAGTCGACAGTGTGAATATGGTTTAACAACTGGTGTGTATGTGTGTGCTTGCAGTGCTAAAACTGCAGTCTTCCTTTGTGCCTTGCACACTACATTTCAGTACAAAAGTTTTCTAGAGGAGTCAGAATGCTTGTGTTTAAAACCAGAACTAAGAAACTTCCTTACAAGTGAAGCAACAACTAACTTTTGAAAATACTGATTGCTTTCAAATTGTTTGTATTTATCTCCTCTGCGTTTCTTCCTTTCAGCTACTTGGGCAAAAATGCTCAAATTTATCATGATTTTTTTAGTTAAAAGAAAACACAAACAAAAGCATTCATGTCTGGAGTCTGCTGGAAGAATTGGTGTGTTTTGTGGGAATAGTTACTGCAATAGAAGTTTATAGTGGGATTGACTGTTTGAATGTTCATTAATTGGGTCTATTTAAAGGACAATTTAAACTTCTCTGGTTGTTAGTTAATACACATGTTAGTTCATACTTTTCAGTATGAATTTTGGATGCTACCAGAGGCATTAGCCTATAAATAAAAGATCTGCAAGACCTCTGTTTATTGGTTGCTGTTATCGGGTTTGCCAATAAAGCCATTTTTCACCCAGATCATGCTTAGGGTTTAGTCTCCTTTTTAAGAGGAAAACCAGTGTGGACATGTGTGGTGTTTATGCATGTGCTGCACATGCTTTACCCAATTGCTCAGTAGACTGTACATACTTTTTTTGCAGATCTTGATTCATTGTGCCTTCTCCTGCTTACTGAATATTTAAAATAGGGTAATGTGGAAAGAATAAGGTAAATGGGAGGTGAAACGTGGTCATGAATAGATTAGAGGAAACAAGTGTTTAATAATAACCAAGCCAATATTATATCACATATGTGAGCTTCTTTTTTCTCGACAAAAGCCATTTGTATTTAGACTTTCTACACATTTGTAATTTATACATAGAATACCTAATATGTATATGGATATAGTTCTGTGAGTCAGTTTATTACAAAAGTTTGAGACAGGTCCTAGCCATTAAGCAGATTTTTTTTTCTTGCTGTGCATTTAAGAGAGACAGTACATGAAGTGTTTCACAGAGAGTTAAAAATTGATGCAGTTGTACTGAGACTTCATTTAATCTGCACAAACTTGCTTTCTACTGTCTGTTTTGGACCTATTTGATGTAAGGTCAATTGAAGGTTTTGTTAATATGTGAATAAAAAAAGTATTAATGCTTCTCTGTAAACTTAACATAATTCTGGACTTCTGGTTTTCAGTTTTTTGGAGTTTTTTGGGGATGCATGTATGTGTTTGCTTATCTTTAAGACAAGAAACAAACTTAGAAGCTTTCTAATTTCATGTAGTATACCATTTTTAGTTTCTTAAAGGTTACGCAGGAGGGGTATGTTGTGCTGTCCTCATCCCCCAACCCCCGAGAATATTATTGCCTCTCTGTGGTGAATTATTAGGAGTTGTAATTTTTGTACTACTTGTAATTTCATAGATATGGTCTCATACAAGCAAGACAGAATGTAAGGTTTATGGAATGGGTAGCTGAATGCCTTGTGTTTAAATGCATTCATTCTGTGATAGGAACAGTCTACGAAGTTTTGAACTGGCACCAGTTTTGAAAATTCACCTTGATGGACTTGTGAATGTATCCTCTATATATCCTTTGCCAAGCAGCAGACTTTTGGTGGTGTTCACCCAGGCTTAAGATGAATGTTTAATAGAAGTCAATACTTTTGGAAAGTGGTTTGTAGTGTTTAAATTAGCCAGGACTTAAGCTCTGAATTGCTTTCTGAGGGTGTGTACTATTTGGTGTGGACTGTGTGAGAAGCTGAGCAAATCAGTGCCTACACCTACTGTAGTAAGGTGAAATATTATTGAGCAAGGTGATTGTCTCTGTATTTGCAATGTATGGCTATACCTAAAATGTTAAAAAATTATTTCTGTGATTGGTTCTGAACACAGCTTTTCAGTTTGATTTATTGAGCTGATCAGGGTAGAGTTGTAACCTACCGAGGACCAACAACTTCCCATACCTATGAATTAATACAGTATCAGTATTCAGTCTCTAATTCAGGGCATTCTTTCTTGGTAGAGCACAGATCTCTTATTGCAAGATAAGAGAATGGCATTTGCAACATGACAAGTTGTGGGGTCTTTTTGGTGGCCTTTGCCTGTACCTGATAGTCATTGTGATGTGCTGAACTCCCCCAAGGCAAAAAAAAGTCTTTGCTGGAAATGCAGCAAATTGCAGATTTGAGAAACTGAATAGCTTTTGTCAGGTACCCAGTTCTTGGATTGACTCTTAAAGCAGAAACAGATGGAGTTGAGTGTTTGATGATAGAAAAGAGGTGGTTATTTCAAAGTTCCTCCAAACCCTAATGAAAAGCCAAAATCAACTGAAACTGTTTAGTCAAAAGCTCGGTGGTGTTGGCACTGAGGGAATGCCTTGCATCCTGTGTCCCTGTACCTCTCCTGTCTCATCCCATATGGAAAGGAAGGCTTCCCCTTGGCCACGAGCCCTGCTCTCTCCTCATTTAAATCTCTCCATTTCAAAATTGTTAGGTTCTTTGAAATGTTGAAATTCCTCTCACTTAGCCATATCTATCAACTGATAGAGTTAGGAAATACCTTGTCATGTTTCTGAGATACCAATTTTCTGAAGAACTGTACTTAGTGATGAGGTTTTTGAAGGATATAGAGTGGTCTATTTTTCAAGGGTGATACAAAGGGCAAAGAATTGTCTCAGTGACTGAAAGCTGGAAGTAGGTAACATAATGGGGAACTCCATGCAGTGCTATATCCCTTTGGATAGCTAGTAACAATGCAGCTTCATCCATTCTTGCACTCGTTTTTCTGGCTGAATGACCTTTTAGAAGAGACATGGATTGTGATCAAGGGTGTTTTGGGGATCATAGGTGGCCTTATTGGATCCTTTCTTTGCTCCAAGCTCTTTCCTGTTCTGTCCATCTTGTTTCTAGGACCATTTCTGTATTCACAGTACTCTAGACCTTTCCTGTGCATTTGTCATATACAACAACAGGGTGTTTATTGTTCTGCTAATAGCAGAGGTAGTTATCTCTGAGCAGTTTGGCAGAGTCTAAGAATGCTTTTGCTGGTGTGTGAAGGTGAATTCAATTTGGTTTTGTTGAAATGGTAGCATAACCTAGTGAAACTAAGCTTTTTTTTTTTTTTTTTTTTAATGGAAAGACATGAGCTTCATTCTAAGCTGTGCTTTGGTTTTTTGTTTATTTGGATTTTTTAAATGGAAGAAGATCCTCAGTCCTATTATATTCTCTCAGTAATGGGCTTGCAGTGAAGTCTGGGTAGCTGAAGGATGGAGGGATCTGTCAGTGGGGAGGGAGCGTGGAAGTACAGTAAGTTTGTTCAGAAGTGATGCACAGGTACCCACTGCTGTACTCCAAGTGGCAGTTTCAGTACTTTTACTCTTCAGTAAAATACATGATTGTCCTCAAAATCCCTTAGTGAAGCTATGCAAACAGATTATTTTTCTCTCTCTTGATATAAAATGTACTTTGTTATACACTTGCTTTGAAAGCTTTCAACATAAACTATTAAACAAAGCAGTGTCTCCCAGTTTTCCAGATACATTTGAACTAGTCAGCATTCTTTAGGAAATAAACCTCTGATTTGGTTCAGTGAATACTGTAAAAAGTTACTATGGGGGGTAACTGCTCTATTTGGAAGCTGTATATTTTTCAGTGAAATACTGTAATATTTTAGGATAGTATCATAGAAACATGATCTAATCATAAAGGAAGTGAATGCTTCCTACACACTGTCTGTTAGTCATCACTGTGTTAATTTTCTTAAACAAATTACATGCAAAAATGAATTTGTGGGTGTTTAGCTAGCCAGTATCTGATCTAGTGAATTATCCAGCTCCCGATGAGTATTTGGATTCTGGATAACACAATAATTGCAGTATTGTAAATTGCTGTATTTCCTCTACAAATACATATTTTGCTGATCCAGAAGGAGAACATTAGATTTTCATCAGACACATTTGCAGGGGTTTTTTTATTGGAATAGCAAAACGTCCATTTCACAGCCATTCATTTACATAAAAGAAAGATGCAAACACAGCATGTTGACATAGTGTTTTGTTGGATGTTTATAGGTGGAAAGGATTTCAAGACAACACAGAAAATTCGAGGTTTTATGTATCTGTTAAATATAATTAATGTTCAGAATAGTTAAATCAAGAATTAGGAGAACTGTATCCTTTAAAAATCAGCTTTTATAAAGAGTTTGTAATCTGTTTCTTACATGACTATTTTGGTCAAGTGCCTTTATTTCTAAATATAAATTTGTTAGAACACAATTTTAAGCTCTAAGGTAGCTTCCCCCCCCCTCATTTTAAATGATATCTTTTTAGTATGTGCAAGAACTTTTGTATTTCTTGGTCTTTTTCCTTTCTCCTGTTTTGTAAAAGGTAAAACCCAACAATTTGCTCCCCTGCTTATAAAACAGAAACTACACTGATATATTAGTAAAATAACTTTTTTCCTACAGTTTTTACCTTCTGGGAACTTGATGTTTTTCCTGACTGCTGGGGAAGATTGCTATCGAGAGCAGGGCTTTGCCTTTCCTGACACCTTGGAGACCTGAGGAGTTTCTGTGATTACTCAATCTCGTGTTAGGGAGGGGTGTAAGACAAGTCTTTTGTTGCTCAATTGAATTTCTTCTGTCTGATTAAGGAATCCGTCATCTTCACAAATATTGTAGCTGTGACCTGCTGTGTCAGGTGTCGGTGATTAAAATAGGCGAGTGAAGAGGCGTGTGGGGCTCTTCGGTGGTGCTGCGGCTCCTTGAAGCCAGTAATGGGTCTGAGTGTGCAAAGCTTCAATACAAAACCCTGTCAGAAGCAAGGAACTGGGAATTCAGTGAACTGAAAACTGGGAGATAAAGCAAATTACCTGTTTTGCCACAGGTTGCTTGTGTACTGGTGTGGAGGTGTATGGCACCTCTGCCTCAGTGTTTGGTGTTGAGGAGAACTAATGGTATTTCACACAAATTTGTTTCTCATGAAACTGACCTGATGCAGGAGGGCTGAAATATTATGGTGGCAAAGACCTTACAGTCTTTCTGGTAAAACCCAGAACACAAATATGTGAAAACCCTAGGAGTACATGGCATTGTCTCAAAAGGCTTTAGTTAGTGATTCTGTTGGGACTAAATGCTGCTTCACAACAGAAAGCAATGCTTTGTGCTTGTGTATCTACAGTGTTCATCAACAGTAATGTACTGAAGTGTACAGTTAGATCTCTGTTTACAAAATTAAACTGACTACTTACCCAAAATGCACAAATGCTCTCAGTGCCTCAGAAAAATAGAAGGTGTGAATGGAGGGATATAGGCTGTCAGCACTTGAACAGGAGGCAAAAAAGCCCCATAAATGTGGACTCCTTAATAGAAGGACAACCAGACATTTGGGTCTGTGTAATTTGAAACACTTACTGGTAATAAAGCTTCATATGAAAGAACATTTTTGTAGCCAAAACACGTCTTTGCTGACCACTTGAATTTCCTTTGATTTCTGGTGACTGACCCACTTACAGCTCTGTGATGGAAGGATACTGTCAGTGACTTGAAGATTGATAATGGATTTACTTTTCATCATTGTCTAAGATGATAACATAGCACGCAAGGCTCATCAGAATCAGGAGAGTATGAGCATGTTTTCTTCTAACTGCAGACAAAATTAAAAATGTAGTTTCTTCATCTGTACATTGTTAGAACTAATTGCTGGCTACTGTCTGCTCCAGTATATTGTATCAATAGTTGTTACAATCACCCTGCCTTTCAACCTGAAGGTTTTGGGCTAGCATAGACTTCACCTTAAATCCAGTGCTGCAAACATCAGGTCTTTAGCAACCTAGTTTATTTTTCTGAAAGCCGACTGGGGAAATGTTGCATGAGCAATTTAATTATCCAATTAGAGGGAGTGGAGATGAGCAGCAGGGAGTGGCAACATCGTGGTATACAGTCACATGCTCTGCAATAACTTACAGGCTGTAGTCCAGCTGATTTTGAGTGAAAATTAAATTGAAGTATGAAAATAATTTTGAAAGTGCTTTTCTCCTGTTTTCTGACTTTCAAGTTTTCATTAATGAGCAGTCTGAATCCAGACATGTCCTCTTTCTTCCTCTTGTGAGTAAAGAAAAATAAAATGTGTTCAACTCTTTGCTGAGGACAAAATGTACATAAATGTTATTGATATCAGAATAAAAGACAGAATTACTCTGCTAGTTTTAGTTTTTTGCTACCAAAAAATACTTGACCGTCTAGGGGAGCATGGTCACTAAATCAACACTGAATTAAGTCGTGGCACATTATAACTACATATGCATCTGTTGTAGGTGACTGTCTAAAGCCTTGGAGTTTACTGGTGTATTTGATCAATGCTGGCTGCAGTTTTTTATGGACAAATTTTCTTCTCTTTGAATTCTATGGAAATTTCTGTGAGGAAATATCTTTTTTTTTTTATATGAAGTAAAATTAGTTTTATACCTTTCAATAACATACTGCTAGTGATTTTAAATGTGTTTGAACTTCACACTGAAAAGTTTTCTTTTAATTTTCTGATTTGTTTAACTCAACTCCGTGGATGCCCCATCTCTTGGGGTGTTCAAGGCCAGACTGGGTGGGTCCTTGAGCAACCTGGTCTAGTGGAAGGTGTACCTGCCCATGGCAGGGAGGTTGGAATTAAACGATCTTTAAGGTCCATTCCAACCCAAACTAAACATCTTAAATCATTCTACAGAGTGATTTGGTCTCTAGATTTTATATTCTTGTAATAAATTTTGTGTTTGTTTGCTTTTAGGTTCGGTTTTTTTTTTTTTTTTTTAAGAGAAGGCAAAAAAATATGACATCCTAGTGGTGTCCATATGATTTTATCAGCTGCAGTTTTCCAAACTGATTTTCCTGTGGGAGTCAACAGCAGAGGGTGACTGGGGTACCTTGCCCACTGTTTTTCTCCTCTGCCAAAGGAAGGTTTGAATTCAAGAACTTGATCTCCAGGTTCTGGAGGGAGTGTGTTGTAGTTGCATCTTCTTTCTGGTACTTGAGCCCAGACTTTTGTGACTTTCTTTAGCCTGTTCCAGTGTTGCCTCTTCCTTACCCAGAAATCTTTATGCCTTATTATTCTCCTCATTTGAGTGATTCTGGATTCAGTTAAATAAGCGATGTAAGGATGCACACATGGAGACAACCATGCACGTGTCCTGGATGCTCTCTGATTTTACTGAAGCAGGGGGTCACTAGGGTGTTGCAAATTCAGTTGCCTGTTTTAGTATGTAACATAAGCATTTGTTGTCTAAATTTTATTTCTTCATTTGTGTTTTTTTGTGTTTTTTTGTTTATTTGTGTTTGGGGTTTTTTTGGAGCTGGGTGAACCATTTCAGTTTAAATTTAAGAAGCCTGAGTGTTTGAGGCTGTTATGCACAGTGGAAAGTTTCTGCCTAACTAACTGAAGTATGTCAAATTCATCAACCTCTGAAAGAAAATATGATCTCATGATGAAAGCATTGAACAACTTTGATTAGTGGAGTGGCCAACACCACCTGTGGTTAATTACTGACATGGATCTTGAGTGAGGTGAGGACATAAGGTGATTTTTGTAAAACCATGGCTGAGATACTACTTTATTAGAAAGGTGTAATGTGTAAATAAGAGCAACAAAAAGGTGTCTGTATTTCCTGTAGCATAATTTAAAATACAAATGAAGAGGACGTCAACAGCTTGCAGGAAGAACAGTGATTTTGTGTTTTTGTAGTTGTATTTGAAGTTAATCAGGCTGCTTTTTTACTTCGAAGCCAGAGTGCACATAACGAACTGTGACCTGAAAAAGTATCCTGTGAATTTTGGTATGCAAGAGAAGAGCCTGTTGTGTTTTCTCTGCCTCTGTGACTCATGCAGCCAAGACATCTCATTGAGCTTTAGTTTTGAATAAAAGAGCATCTAGCAGGGATAGTGGATGTTTTGTAGTGTTTGATGATAGTTGTCCAGGTGATGAATAAATTGCACCAAAGCACTAGAAAAATGTGTCTCCTTTTGAGATATGCTGAGAGTTATTTCCCTTCCCGATTAGGCTGTGAGGTGAGGCACAAGGAGCATGATGTAGTAGTTATGCATTTTAAAAAGCTGAGCTAGGTTTAATGTACAGTGACAGAAAAGGAATTTTCCATTCTTGAGCACATATTATTGAAAGCTTACGCAGTTTTGGAAGGAAAGCAGGAACACCTTTTGACCTCTTGCATATTCCAGTGTTTGGGGTTTGAGGGTTTTTTCGATTTTTTTTTTTTTTTTTTTTAAAGTGACAGTTCAAATGCATTTTGTTCTTATTTAATTTATGTTCACAGACCCATTTCCTGAACTGACCAAAATTCTGATGGTGGATGCTAGTTTCCTCAAGGGTTTCAAAGTTACATAATTAAACCTTGAAGTTCATAATCTTTTCTTACTGAGTGCTGGACCTCAATCTCAAAGCACTGGGGAAGAAAGCCCAAACCTGTAAGCTGTGTTTCTGTTACTGCTCTTCTTGTAATGCAAATGCAGTGTGAGTTGTGCATGTGGGAATGGGGACTTCCTCATAAGGCAAGACGAGACTAAGGTTTTTAATGTGGAGTTTAAGATGTAGTGGCATCACAAAAAAGGGGGTAGAGCATTGTCTTGGGTGTTGCAGCTGAGGATACCATGAGTTGGTGGGGTTTTTAATCTGCTGCACAACAGTTGACATAAGTTTCCAGTTTCTTATAAGGATGTTGAGAATTGAGTATGGTGCTGGGCAGTGGAACAACAGTTACTGAAAAACAAATAAAATGTATTTTACTCAAGGAAATTGAAACACAAATCAAAATTAAGTAGATTTTTAAGCTAACAAACTTGAAGAATTCTCATGTTTGAAATAATAGGAATAGTTTCTAACCTTTAAACAGTATGTCTTTAACTTTGGTTTATGTTTTCTGTTGTTTAGTGGTGTTGAGGTTTTTGTTTTTTGGGGTTTTTTGTTTGTTTTTTCTTTTTTGGGTTTTTTTTTTTGTTTGTTTTTTAATACTTGCTTGATGTGGAACTAATTATTTGGCTCAGGTCAGTGTACCTGGAAGAAGGCAAATCATAAAAAAGGTTATTGTGAACTGATAGACCCTTTCAGTATTTTTTCCATTCACAGTTTCTGAAGAAACAAAAATGGATTGGGATTCCAAACCAAAAAACCAGCAGAATGATAGCGGAGTAAAAGCTAGGAAATTGTAGGATCTGTACTCAGTCAAGCTGTTAATTAGTCATAGGGCAACAGAACAGTGAAACTTTTGACTGATACCATTCAGGTTAAGTACAGGAAGAAGTGGGTTTTGTTTTGTATTGCATTGTGTTTGCAGGATACTCAAATGAAAATATGTGGCTGTGTTGGTGGTTAAACACAGCTTTGAATCTCTGTTTTTCCATGATCATAAGATTGTTTATATAAGATATGAAGTCAGGTCTTGCTCTGAAACGGTACAGTATTTTCATTTATCAGCTGAATGCCAGATGATTTTTGAGATTAGAGTGGATAGTGTTGGAATTTCTTCAGTCATTCCTCATATTTTATCCATATTTTCTTTATTTTAAGTACAATAACTTCATCAGTAGTTCTGGAAAAAAAATCACTGAGATGACTTAGATATAAGAATTTAATTTTAACTTATACTTAATGTCATATCTCTATGGTTTTGTATTTTGTTTTATTTCCTGCTTTTGACAGTGATTTTTAATATTATGTTTAGTGTCATAGTAATGCTTGGAGGTAAAACTTTCTTTGTCTGGTCTTCCCTGTGGTGTAGAAAACTGAAATCTGCCCATTCTCTTTTCATATGACCCATCTTAGCAGTAAAATTAAACTCCTTAAAATTTTTAAGGTTGAAAACAAAATTGTATTTACTTCTTAATTTGAGTTCCATGGTTTTCTCATTACTATATGGTAGTGGTTTAATTCCTTCTCACAAAGTTTGGCACACTGTCTCTGAAATCTGTAAATATGTCTGAATCATAACCTGTGTCTAATGAAAACAAAAGATAGAAGAACCTGCTCTGGTGGATTGAAAAACCTTTTCTAGTGGAAGATGTTGAGGCCCACGGCAAGGAGTTGGAACTAGGTGATCTTTAGGGTCCCTTCCAACCCAAACCATTCTGTGACACTGTAATGTATCACATTCTGCGATGCTGTGCATGTGTTAGAAGTTTTCTGGTGCTGTGGTATAACATGCTTTTTCCTCCAAGATACTCCTCTTGCCTGGGGCTACTTTTGGGTGGAGACTTGAGGGTGTGCAGCAGCACTGGAGGTTAATATACAGGATGACAATAGCAGCAATTTGTGGTTATCTCTGTGGCTGTATCAGGTTTATGCTTAGTTCTCCCAGGGAAAGCTTCCTACGGAAGCTGCGTCACACCGATGTACGCCTGCCCTGTTGCAATCTGGCTGGAATCAGCCTGTGACTCTCTGAGCGTGGGAGATGTACCAAGGCAGAGTTTCTGGTTGCTTGCTAGTTTCAGATGGAAAGATCTGCAGGAAATAAATGTGGCTAATACATTTGCAAATGTGATGAGCTCTTAATATGCAGGCCACGAACCATAATGATGTATTGGACATCCCCACTGATGAGGAAAACATCTTAGTTTTGCCAATCAAAGATTTTCATCAAGGTCTAGACATGTTTTTTTTCCTGATTTGCTGCAGTTTCTGTGTAATGACTGTTGCAGCAACACTTCTGTGTGTTCTCAGAGAGCAGGTTCTAATTTGTTTCACGTTTAAAATTTCATACATTTAAGGAGCACCAGTTTTTTCATGTCTAAAAGAACATAGCCTGCTGGTTCACAGAGGGAAAAAGTAGTTCTAGGGTAGCACTGGGAAACTTAGGAGACCAGTAATTTCAGCTGAGGTTACGTTGCCCAGGAAGATGCCTGTTTATTTGATTTGTGTGCATTTATGGAGTCATTGCAAGTAAGGACACAACTTATGTGAAATATTTTTATTTAGTCAAAAGTTCATGTGACTGGACTAATTTTGTTTGCCTACAACTAACTTGGGCTTGGTATTCTGAGATTTTGTAAAAACTGATTATTTGTCAGCTTTATTTACAGATTAGAGTGGCAATTTCCCCATTAAGCTTTGAAATTCTCATCTGAAATTCTTCTATTTAATAAATTATTAGCACTGGTAGAGTTGTCTGGTTATGAGCCTCTGTCAGGATGCACTGACAAAATGGTGATTCATCTACTGTCCAGTCCAAACCAGGGAGCTTGATAAGTTATCTGTGCTTTCCAGGCAATAACATTTCGGGTTTTTTGTAAGTGTAATAAATAGCAATACAGATTTCTATCAATTCATTGCGTTTTGCAAAAGCTTCTGGTTGACTTTGGCATGTAGGTACACTCAAAACAGTCTTACTGCTCCACATGCAAAGTTGCTATGAATATTACAGGGTCATAGATTAAGGATTCGTGTAAAATAGGTATATTACCTTTATTTCTTTTACTTTATCAGTCAATGTGCTTGTTCTTGTCTCCGCAGTTAGACCTCTGGAGGTTTTTGTAGCTCTTCAGTTTGAGATTGCCATCCTATGAATATCTGCTCTATGGATGCAGTCCTCTTGCAGTGCTGTTCTCCCAAACCTATTTATTCTTGAAAACAGAGTTTGCTGCTCGTGATTATCACAACATTGCTTAGAGGCATTATGACCTTGCACCTCTTTCTGAAAATACCTTACTTGTAGTTCTTGACAGTATCCTTTACTTTTAAATCAAAATAATTATTTTTTGTTCTTCTTAACTTGATAACGTTACGCATTTTATAGAGCTGCTGTATAGCCAGCTTAATGTGCTCTTTGTGTTTCTCCTTAGCATCATGAGACAGAAGATTGTCTAGGTGGGCATGCCTGCTGTATCTAAGGATGTGAGCCCAGCTATACTGAGCAAGGACAAAGTCTACCAGACCTAGTTCTTGATTGTGGAAGTAGCTGGGAGCTAGGAACTAGGTATGGTTCTAAGAAGCAGAAGTAATGTAGTGTAACTTAAAAATTACTATTATTTTTCTTCTTTCCTTTACCTTTGATATGGTTGGGTTTTTAATAGACACAAGGTAGAGAATGATTTGTGTTCGAGTCAATTAGCAAATTCTTGGCAGGACCAATTTACTCTTTTTAAGCTCACTATACTCTTTAACTTTTGCCTTCCCCAGTATCTACTAGCAATGTTTCACACCTCCTTTTAAGAAAATAGTCCTATTTTACACAGCTGTGTAACTGACTTCATTGTGTTTCTGAAAAACAACTGGCCATCTCCATTTTGTGGATTCATTATAGTTATGGACTAATATATAATAGTTCTTCTTGCCACATCTTTCTAAGCTCAAATCTGTCCTGATTAAATTCTCCTCATGCAGATGATGGGTCAGTATCTCTGACCAGCCTGTTCTCTCTTATGTTCCAAATTCTGCTGGATTCTTGTTTGGGTGGGATTAATGAAACTTTCAGTTTATGATAACAAAGAGAATTGAATGACACAGTACCATCATGTGTGAGTGAAAAGGGCAAGCCATTCCCTTTCTAATAATTCCAGATGTTTTCTTTACTTCCCTGCTGTTTTCAGAGCAGGGCCTAACGTGATGCAAGTGATGATTTCTGGCATGCCCAGAGCTTGCCTATGGGTTGTGTTTGTTGCATGTGGATGTGTGGGAGAGCTTTGTGTGTGTGTTCCCTTATCTACAGTAACTTTAAGCATTGCAGTCTCCATTGTGTGGCTCTTTGCAGCCAACAAAGCTTTGACTAATATAGATAAACATTGATGGTTCATCCTCTTGCAGATCATTAAAAAAAAAAAGCAAAACAAAAACTAAACCCAACATGAACCAAAACCCCAACCAAACCCCACCAAACCAGAAAAACCAAACAGCACAGTCCGTACTGTAGATGCCAGTAAGATGCTTTTGTGGTATCCTTTGAGTATTTTGAAATGCTCCTTTTTATTTCTATGTTTTGTTCTATATCTTTTTATCTCCTGGGATTCTAGAGAGGGATTATTTCTTATCCCATGAGAACATCATTTCTTTTAAAAGTGTTGGTAAGCACCATTGCCAAAAGAGGAGGAAAACCTTTCTGGCGAAAAGCAACAGTATATTGTTTGAGTAATTCTTTGTGTTGAGTTGCGAAGAATTTAACTTGACTACATGACAAGCCTGCAGAAATCACACTCTGCTGTTGCCTGCTGTATTTTAGTAATGCCATCTCTTCTGTAGTGCATAAGTTGGTAGAAATTATAGTACTCATGCACTTACCTTAATTTTCTCAGGACTTTTGTGGGGCTACTGTAGAGATTATTTTATATATTCCCTTTATTTTGTGAGGTAGCAAGGTTGTTTTAAATGTGGGGTTTTAACCTGTGATATGAGTTGCTTTAAAACAAAGTCTGGTCTTGATTTGTTGAAGGTTGTAGTGCTGGTTTTCCCTCTTGTAAGAGATTACTCTTGTATGTGGGAATTTGTCTCAAAAATTTTAGAGAATGCTCCATTTAACTGTTAGTGGCAATGCAACATCTTGCTGAGTGTGTTTATTGCACGCAGATTGTTACTCAGGACCTGCACTTTGTGAATGCAGATCTAAATTATTTATTTTGGCTTCCCAGATCAAATACTGAGGCTCCTTTCTTGATCTCCAAAAGTTTCTAGTTGGGTTCTTGAGATTAGAATAGCTGCATTGTGATTTCAAGTGAGCAGGAAAGGCTGTATACAAAATGAAGCTGTATGGTCCTATTGTTCTTTAGAGAATGACTTGAAATAAAACCCGATTTACACTTTGAGTGATGTGCTTGTACTCACAGACACCTGGCCAAAAGCAGATTTTACAAGCAGCTGTATTTTTCATTCCATAAATGCTTCTATACCTTGTTTATAAGACATAAACCTGATCCCCTTTTATAATCAGGGATGTTTACCAGCAAAATTTGAGTGTTCTGTACCTCAGAGTTTGGGGTTTTTTTGTGTGTGTGGTCTTGTGTAATAATAGACTATAGCCGGCTATTTTTTAATAAATTAAACTTTCTTTATTTCTTAATTAGGTAATTGACCCTGTCGTCTTTCTAGGAGGAAGCTGCTTCTCACTAAGACAAGGCTATTTGTTGGACTTCTGTCTAGCCAGCCCAGTCTCGGAGTTGTTGGACAGTCCAGTCCTAAAAGCTTTTTTCAGGTTGTATTCTGACTCTTGAGGCTTGAGATTTCACTGGGCCCAAACTCACTCACATGGATTGATTATGCTTTCCATGTTTTTGCAGTACATTCTTTTACTGTCCATGGTGTAGAATTGCCTGACTGTGTTTGTTTTCTTTCATTTGTCTTAAGTGCTTGGACAACATAATTCACTTACCTGGCATTGTCAGGGTACCAACATAATTTGCTTTTCTCAGATGCAGGGAAGTAGCACAGCTTTTGTTCTGCATTAAAGCTGTAGTTACAATGTTGCTTCCCTTATTTCAAGAAATGTTCTGAGCTGTGAGTGAGCTTTTTGAAATGAAAGGTGTTTGGATAATTGAGGGGGTTTTTTGAGGTAATTTATGCCAAAATTGAGATTATTGGAAAAAAAGGGCATTTTAAGGTTATGTTGTGAACCCAAGGGCCTGGATCTTGTTTCAGGATTTTCTCAAAAACCCCCTCTTCTCTCTTTGAATCTCATTTTGGCAAAAGAAACTTCAGTGTAAGGTTGAAATATCCTTTGTAATCTCCGTTTTCTGTTATTTTGTTACACCCTTGTTCATGAACTCAACTATGCCCTACCTAAGAGAAAATATCATTGCTCCCAACATACTGTGTGGGCTGGCTGGTTGGAAGATCCAGCAGTTTGGCCTCTTAGCTGAGCTGTGGCCTTGAGTTACTGTGAATGGGCTAATTAGCCCTACATAGGGTGCCATACTGCTCATGTCTGTGTGCAGGGAAGCTTCACGGGGTGTAACCTGAGTTGCTTACAGTTTTCTGTTTCTGTCCATTGATTTGTTGTGGTTGTATATGAGGCGGTGATAGTAATGTAACCAAATCTGAAATAAAATGTAAATAAATAAGCAAGATGGCTATTTTGTGAACTGCTGCATTTATGCTCAGCATTTCTAGATCCCTTTCAAGTAAAGGAGCTCAGATTTTTGTATTAAATAATTGAGAAGAGGTTTGTGATTGGTGCTTACATTTGTTCTGAGCTGTTCTGGAGAGTCTTAATAAAGACTAATTGATGAAGGGTTTGTACTTTTCAACCCTTTCATACAGAGGGGTTTAGCAAGCTCCAGTGTTCCGGTACTTCTGAAGAAAAAGTAGAGCAGCAGTCTGTTATTACTATGGTTGAGGTAAATTGGGCTATCTTAAGGGTGTCGTTATGACACCTTTTGGTATTTGATTTTTTGCCCCTTATTTGAATGACAGAAGAAAAGAAACTTCAAGAATTCTGTAGTTCCTGGACCTCTCGCTTCCGTAACTGAAACAATCACTAACAATCCCATACCAGCAAAATTTGCGTATCAGTCAGATCAGTAAAAGACAGAAGTTTGCCCTCCAGACTTATCTTCTTACCATTCTGTACCATCTGTAGCCAATTAAAAAAACAAGGTAAGAAAATACTGGTTTTTGCTCTGTCTAAATAAATGGAAGTGAGCATAATAGCAGCCAAAGGAAACATTCCTCTGTGATTGCAGCAAGGTTTGTCCAAAATAATAGGCCCTGTATTTTGTAAATGTTTGGTTTGCCTCTGATGTTTAACATTTTAGGCTCTTGAATTTATTTGGGTGCATACCAGGCTAAGTGTAAAATTTCAAAATCCATTGGTGGAAGTCTTGTAAGATGGGACCACCTGCTGTGTTTGCTCTGCTGTTTCAATTACTCTGTTATGCAATTTCTTCTGTTACAAGTTGAGGAAGATGGAGGAGGCCACTTGGTTAAAATGTTACTTGGCATTAAGTGTTTATGCTGGTCACCACTTCCCTGGTTTGGGAACAAAAGGTTTTGTACAGATGATTTCTAATTCTTTTGGATCCATGGAATCCAAAATCCGAATCTTTAAGTGGATCCAACCAGCTGGGATTGAATTCACAGAAAGCCAAACAAAGGCTGAACTCCTGCTTCCCATGAAGTGATGAGACACTGAGGCTGACGTTTTGTGTGTATTTACTCTCAGGTTTTAACACTGAAGTGACTGTTGAGGCATTGTATGAAGCTACAGTCTTAGCTGATTAATGAAAATTGTTAAGAATGATAAATTCTTCAGCCTTTATAAGTGTTTTCATGTAAGTGTGCTTACAGAAATAATGGGTGCTTTGTTATGGGACTTTAAGTAAACCATGCAGAACTGTATGGTAAACAGTAATAATTTTGGCCAAAAAGCATCTGTGTCAGCACAGAAGATGATCTGAAACATTCCTTGGTGTTGAGCAAGAAACAAGGGCTTTTTTTGTTCTAAGACAACAGTAGTGGTCAGCATGTCTCTAGTTTTACAAACAGCCTTCTGCACCTGTGGAAGAAAATCAGATTCGTGAACATAATCCAAATGATGGCCTTGTCTCTGTACTTTACAGTGTCTGTGATTGTTGACTAAACCAAATGCGTAGTCAAATGAAAATCTCCAGAGTCCATAAGCAAAAGTAGGTTTTGGCCTCTGTCCAGTCCTTCTCTGTATGGGAAGGCCTCTCAGACCTTTGTGAGCATAGATACAGAATGACTCCTCAATGTTTGAGCCATTTAAAAAGCTTAGTTCTTGCAGTATTTCAATCAAAAACTCCCTTGAGGAAATGTTCTTCAGGGTAAGGTGGTGCTGATGTGGGAGACCCCGAAATCATCCTACAGAAACTTCTGTGTGCCCTCTTACCCCCAGCTAATGCTGGGCAAATACTGTCAAGTGATTAAACTTGCCCCTTACAAATGTAATGAGGAAATCATGCTTTAATACAAAAAGTATTAAGTGCAACTAAATGCCATTTTAGAGGCAACTCAAGTGCATTTTGCCACCTGGGTCTGTCATTTATGCAGTAATGTCCTGGTAACAAAAGCACAGATTTTACTCTATGGACTGTGCTGCACTGAGCACTTAGTCAGTAATGTAAACAGGTACAGTAATGGAAAAGCAGGCAGTAAGGGGAGCATAAAACCTCCATGTAAGAAGCCCTGTGAAAGTTGACTGTTAAGAATTTTTTAGATTTAAAGATTTTATTTTTTCTAGTTCTGAGCTGAGTTTGTATAGGAATTGTTTTGAGTAAATCCATCTTGAATCAGGAAAATTAAAGGATCTAAATAAGTGACATTTCAAGTTTCACAAAGAAAGCATCTGTAGCTCTTATTTTTTTCACACTGAAAATAATGCTACCTAGTTAGACTGGATTTCATTTGCAAGATTATTCTGAAAATACTCTATTGGATAACGATGTGGGTCAATGCTAGGATGGGTGATTTAGAAGCCACTCTATGCATTCTTGGTTATCTTTTCATAATGCACTCTATGTATTCTTGGTTATCTTTTCATAATCTTCATCACTGCTTATGTTGAAAAATTTATCTGAAAATGGGTAACAAAAAGCTTGAGGTGATGATGCCCAGGTTTCCTTGGCAGGAGTGGAGGTGGTAGTCTTTCACAGTTAAAATTTAATTTTGTTTTGTGGGGTTTTTTCTTCCTTTTTTTACCCTGTCTGTACTGTCTGAGTCGTTTTACTCTTCAGCTCTTAATTGTAGTCAGTCCATGTCCTTTCTACCCCAGCCCCCAACTCCAACACTGAAACGGCTCAAGGTCAAGAATTTGGCTGTTAAAGGAAACTGTTTTGTTTTGCATTAAGATTAATGGAGCTTTAAACTAACTAGGAGAGAAGAATTGTTCAGCTGAAATTGTTTAACACATCTACCCTTTTCAACAGGTTTTTGTTCTCAGTAGTGCTGTAAATGAGTTTTTAACAGATTGCACAGGGGGTAAGATATTCAGTGCAAGTGCATAATTCCATTTTTAAATGAAAGGTGGGATTGGATATGTATTAAAGTGGCAATCACAGTTAAAACTTAAGCAAACCGTGGTCCACAGTATTGCTCTGTAGGAGGTCATTCAGTTAGAAATAACCTAGAATTATACTTCTATGCTTTTGTCCATGTGTATGCTTTATGTATGATTGCTCCAAAAATGAGATACACTGACTGTGGTTCACTTTTTCAAATGATTTGATAGAAACATGGAGAGAGAATGCAATGAAGGGCCTTTGAGGCTTTTCTGTTGTCTATTCAAAAGACATAATGGTTCCCACCTTTTGCTCTAAGTATCTTCAGGAATCCTTTTGGGAGCAATATGGCAGCTGCTTAAGTAATTTTGGAATAGAAAAATCTCAAAGTTAGAATCAAGCAGAGGTGTTTTGTCAGCAGCATGTTTTTCATACTTGTTAACTTCTGGTGCTTTTTCTTCCCCATTGCCTTGGACACACACCTTGCTGTGCATTCTGTCTGGTTTGTACAAGCACTGAGAAGCATGACCAGCAGCACAGCTCATGCCCCCTCTGTTTAATACCCTGTATAGTGTCCAGTGCTGGAAGTAAAATAAGGTACTGCCAGTCGGTTCTGGTTCAGCCCAGTATAACTTTGGCTGACTACAAAAGGCAATAGATAACTTGCTAGTCTGTCTCATGAGTAGGAGGAGTTCTCTGCATGCGTGCTGACCACAGAAGCCTACACTGTCATTTTTCACTGAGAGGTTATGCAGTCCAGAGATGAAGTGTTAATGTTTCAGCCATATAGTTCCAAATTCTTGAGGCCATTTTTAGCCAGCTCTGTTGCATTTATTACTGGCTAAAGTATTAACATCTCTGCTGTGCAGTACTTAAGAAGTGTAGTTACCTGTTTTCATTTTCTCCCTGTAAGACAGGGGTCTTACCTTAGGGGTGTAAGACAAAGACCAACATTTGGGCGTTTCTCCTGCAGCTGAAGTTTCCTAAAGAAAATAAATCAGATCTGAATTTATACAGGAATGTTTGCCTTGCATTCCACACACTGAGTCAATTTATCTCAGGGGCTCTCTTTTTCCTTCTTCCCACCCTCTTTCTTTAAAGGCTTGGTGACTGGAAAAAAAAAGTAGGGATGTATGGTAGATTGTAGAAAGAGATTTTGTAGCCACTGGTGCCAGGAATCATTAAGGAATGCTTAAGTAGTGCCTCTTGTGACAGCATCCAGTCTATTGGAAAAGCATCATGTGCCATCTGGCTTTGATTTTGACTTAATTAAATGCATGCAGCCATTTTTAACAAGTCTAAGGTTCAGCTGTCTTGACATTTTATAGAGAGCTAGAGTTTGGATTTTGTTGAGGAAGCTGCAATAGTCACCTGATTTATGTTGCTCAGTTCCCTTTAAGTGTGGTCTGTGTAGTTTGCTGATATTTGAGTGACAATCCTGTTTAAATAAACTCTTAAAACTTGCTGACTTTTGGAAGCCTAATTCAGTAGGGGTTTTCCACTGTAAGTTCTGGGATTTTTCTTAGAACTGCAGTTACTGTGGAATTTTTAATAGCAAAAGGAGATTGTTAAGTTCAGCCAAGTCATTTGTCTGGGAAAAAGGCAAGCTTCTTTGTAAAAGTTTGGTTACTCCACCCAAAGACTCCGTTATCAATGGGATTTTGACTTTGAGTGGGGAGGCAGGAAGGGGAAAGATGTGAAGGAGGAGAATGCTTTCCTTACTGTTAGCCAGAGTAATCACTAATGCAGAGAATAGCAAGGAACTACTTTTCATGGGCTAGAAAACCATCTTGCACTCATGAGACTATCCTTTTAGTCATGTGTTGTTTCATCTAGTGTCTTTGACAGCAGCTTACCTATGTGGATGTAGGATGTTGAAAAAAATCTGCTAACATTTACCCATGCAGTTGTAACTAAAAACCACCCTTTTGTTGTTCCGAGTGCTAAGAATCTTGATTTTTGAGGTTTTATCACTTTGATCTTTAAAGTTTTCCCAAAAAATCAAGATAAAACAAATGTACAGAAATAGTATTTTTAGTTGGCATCCAGGTGAGATAAACACTCATTCAAATTGCCGTTTTCACTCTTGCATAGAGTTTTCTCAAGCTAACTAGTGATAATGGCATTCATTTAAAATAAATCTACCATATTTCTAATACTTCCAATGGTCAATTTTCATTTTTAATCCATCTATCAAGGATTACCCCATTTGTACCCATTTTTCTAATCACTGGCAATATTACATTCTTGGAAGGCCCTTGTGGAAGGGGCGGTAGTTTTATAGTTACATATGCAGGATTATCTGGCCCTTTTCTAGTTCTATATTAAAAGAAATGTTTTTGCTTTTTAATCTTTCTAGATCTCTTTTTTTTTTTTAGCAAGTTATCCTTGGCCTGTTGCCACAGATTGTATGAACGGAATTCTACAGCTCTCATTACGAACATCAGTTTGCTTAGACCTCTTTAGCTGATTCAGTAAGTACAATATCCAGATCCCTCCTGCTGTGTCTTAACAGCTGTGCAGCAGGCTTGGTTTAGACACTCACTCGCTCTGCCCTGCCCCCTGCCATCTTCCCCTCTAAAAAAAATCCTAACCTATAATGTAATAGGCACTCTGGCCTGCTTGTTGAAGAAAGAAGCTTTAGGAGTTGCTTAGCGTGCCTTCACATCTCCATCTCCCTTTACCCATTCATGGTTGAAATCAAGATTTATAAAAAAATTGCTATTTTGCTATCACCTTGGTGATAGGTCCACCATCTGTAGAAGAAAAATACCATGAAGAGAGATCTGTCAAACGTCCTCATGCAACACTGCTAAGTGTATGTTAAGCCTTGCCTTGAGAGCCCTGTTCCCAAGGGTGAGGGACTGCTGGACTTCTGCTTTTATACATATTGAATTCTTGGCCTCTGTTTCCAGGCTGCTGAACAAGGTTGTAAATAACATTTCTTGCAAAGGAGGCACTTATTAGTGATAACCAAGAACATCTTCCTTCTAATGTTAATCTGATTACTGTAGGACTAATTGACTCAAAGGAGTTGAGAATCAAGGAGCTTTAATTTCCTATTGTCCACCTGTACATGTAAGCATCCAGATAAGAAGAGACTGCATCTTTTTGAATAGTTTGGAATTAATGTCTTAAAATCACGTGCTAGAATGCATTCCATGTGCATTAGTATTATTTTTATTTACTACAAAGTTAAATATTTGAATTGAGAAGCCCCCCCAACTTTGTTGGTGTTGATTTTTAATTGACTATCAAAACATAATGTGTCTCTTTCCCTGACGGGAATGCATTTAACTGTTTTGCTTGTGTATGTCCCAAGCTGTTTTAGTGGGATGGGTGCATAGTCTCTCTGGGTTTGAGCGTGGCACTATTGTAGTGGTAGACATGCTTTTATATAACTTTAAGAAAGTGTTCATCTACATTGCTCTGGTTTTGGAGACATTTTGGACATGTTGTAGTATATACAAAAAACATTGAGAGCTTTACTTGCCATAAAACATGTCAGCAAGGCAGTGGAAGCTGGGATGTTGGAAATAAATCTCCTTCAGGAAAGCTATCTGATTGTTCTGCCTGTTTCCTTTCTGCCCACATATTTATTTGTTTGAAGGACATTACAGGACAGAAACGCAAGCCAGAATTAGGCTGAGATAAGAGGAAGGGAAATGTTTCAAGCTAGCAGCTCTTACTCAGTTGTATTGAAGTTGGCTACAAGTTCCTTTGGCACCTCCTGTGTGAAGTGGGGCTGTGGAGCATCACTTGAAGAGACTGTAAACTAGAGAAATGCCTGAAAATGTAGCCAGGTTATGCCATGAGTCCCTGATCTGAGATCAGGATTATGTGCATCTGTGCTGGGGAGCCCTTTCACAGCTGATAGAGTAGCAGAGGAAGTTTTCAAGTTGACTCTACAGAAGGTGTAAGAGTTGAACCTGTTGATTAGTGGCTCAGCTGTAGAGTAAGACAAGAAGGGTGTAAACCAGCTGAAACTGCCACTACTTTGAGTGAGACACCCTCTCTACATTTCTTTTTGTGCGTTGTTCTTGTATGAAAGGTGGGGAGCATATCTTCTCTAACTTATTTCTGAGCTGATTTGTGCTTCTCAACCTGCAGCTTTAATTTCAGTTTCATGCCTATTCTAAGGTTTAGCAAAAATGTTTGCTTTGTACTTACCTTGTAGTAGATGCATCCTATAGAGAACTGAATCAATGCTTGGTGTTGTGATTAATCACAGTGCACTTTCTTGTGTACTTCAGTTCTAAGTTCCAGGGATGGCAAAACAGTCTCCTTGTACTGTTTTTTGTAGTGCATAGCAGACAGTTCTTGATGTTTGATTGAGACTCTGAGACCGTGGTGCAAGCTTTTCATTGTTTGTACAGTTCACTGTGGGTCTTCATTTCTTACTCTTTGGGGGAACAGACTTTTGAACCTGAAGATACTTCTGTTATTTGAGTTTACTACATTTAGGTTTTTACAAGTGCATTTATGTACATGCCTATAGTTTGAAATGGGGGGAAGGGCCCCTGAGGTGAAAATTGCCTTTACATGAATATCTTCATCACTCCTTGTATTTCTAACTGTGAAATAAACAATTACTTAGATAAGGGAGTTCTGGCCAAGTCAACAAAGAACAGAAAAACATGAGGCCTCAAAGTCCAAGAGCCCGACCCCTGCAAAAACTTACGAAAGAAAGAGGTCTCTATGTAGCTCACTTTTCTAGGATTATTGATCTGCTTTTATCCAAAGTAATTTGCCATATGAGAGTTCAAAAGGCTTTATACTGACTACAATTTAAATTTTATTCTGAGCATCGGCACTTTATCTTGTATTACAATAACTGTACATTGCACTAAGCAAAAAGTTAACAATTTACCTGCTTGTGGTTTTTGAAAGTGCAGATTGGAAGACAGGGCACTTAATGAAAACTGGAAATTAAACTTAGTGGAGGTTGAAAACAGGAAAGAAAAAAAACCTGTTCCTCTTTCTTCACTACCTTTTCACTTGACTGCTGGAAAAGAGAGAGGGGGGTCAACTCTTTAATGAACATCAAGGAAAGTTTTTTGAATAAGTTTTCAAATACTTTTTATTTTCAAGAAATGCTTGCTTTGATGTGTATTTTTGAAGTTGAATATTTTGAACAGCGTCAGTTTTATGCTTTCACAGTTGTTGAGAATTTTAAGGATGCTAAGAAAATAGATTTCAAATCATGAGGGTTTTAATAAGCTTCTAATGAGAGTGATGTTAAAGCAGACAAGTCTCATCTGGTAGAAGAAGTTTGGAGATTTAGACTTAGGAGAAGAATGAGGCTTCTGGCCAATGTGGCTAGGCCTTGAGTTTTCAAGGTTTTGTTGATGGAAACCTGCCCTGTGACATATAGTCAGGGTGTGAACTCAGACTTGTTCCATGGGCAAAGCAGTAAGTGGAGTGAGCCATGTACCTCCAAAACGTAGGTTGTCTTGAACTGACAAGTCCTGAAGGGTTAAGGTGTTCCTTACAGCACCGGTACCACTCCAGCCCTTGCATCTTTTACAGGCTGTAGTACAGGGAACTGCAACGTATGAAATACTTCGTATTTGCAAGGCAATGAGCACTGTGGAAAATACGATTGCCCCTGAAGCCATACACTCACGTTCAAGTTTTGTGGGTAGGGATTTGGGTTGCCATAAACTCCTTAGCTTATGTTGCTCACATGAGAAAGCAAAATATTGTACAATGACAACAGTTGAGTGTGCATATAGCATATAGATCCCTTTTAAAATATGGGAGGGCTGTGACCTCGCATTCCAGAGGAGATTAAGTAGAAGGCATCAGTAAAAGCCATCTGTAATCAAATTCTCTGCACAGTTTTTCTTTTAGTGCTTTTGATCTGAGATGAAGCCAATGAGTGATGTGAAAGTTGCCTTAGCAGAGCATGAAACTTCCGAACTTCATGCATTTGGCACATGTTCAAATGGCTCTGTGTGGGGTCAGTTGTACTTTAACCTTGAGCTTTAGGCATGCTGCTAGAGAGTCCAAGCATTTTTATTTGTCCTCTTCTTTGCTTAGTTAATATATTCTGTTTTAAAAGTGAAAATATTTAACAGAATGACTTCTTTTTTCTTTTTTTGTTTTTACACAAGTCAGATGTTAAATGTTACGATCCAGATAACTTTTTTTTTTAACCACTTCCAAACCACTTCCAATTTTGGGAGCTGGCCAGAATTAGCTGAGGAGTTTCTTATCTAGCCTAGTCATTCTCCAGGCATTCCCTTAAAACTGTCCTTGAGTCCAGAGAAGTGAACTGGTGAAGTTTTGCTGTGTCTGAACTCCGCCTGCCCAGCATCTTGGCAAACTATGAATTTAATAGAAATGTGCTCTAGCATTAAATATTTTGGCAGTGGTCTTATTTTGGAGTTGCTTAATTCAATAGAGAAAGAGTAAATATATCACACTATTACTTTCATGCCAGTTAAAGCAGTAAGTATGTATTATTTTGGTTATTCCATATTATGGGGCGTAGCTGAATGTGATTATTTGTGGCAGCGTTGTTTGTTTGTCTGTATTGCGCAATCTGTGCAACTTCCAAAAATAAAAACAAAGATTTTATGGTTGGTGTTGTGTGGCAGTTTCCCTGAGTCTAAAAGAAAACTTGTTAAATGTCAACATGTTTAGACATTGCCCTAAAATAATTCCTTAATGTTCTGAAATGTTGCCAGTGTGTCCATTGAACAGAGAGGTGTTCTGTCTCTTCAGCCACAGAACAGCTGCTGAAGAGAACACCTCACTTGACTTATTTTGCTTTCTTTCATTTTCCTCAGTTTTTGTTGTTTGTTTGTTTTTGTTTTTTTTTTTCTTGCATGGTACACTGCTTAAGTCAAATTGGTGTACAGCCAGAGTCATACTTTGTTTTCTCATGCTGCAAAAAAGAAAGGCTTTTTTTTTTTTTCTGTGAAGCTCCTTGAAATGCTCTGACCGAGCAGACAGGCAGATTGTGAAGGCTGCATTCTGCATTTCGTCTCTTCTGCCTATCGGTTTGTTCAGCCTCTGGGATGTGATCGCTGGCAAACAATACACAGCCTAGTACACACTGTTGTAAATTTGTCAACCACATACCAACAGAGAGAATTCCTTACTCAAATTTTATGCGTTGTAACTTTTCCCCACAAGACAAGCTGCATATTTGATAAGGTTAGACAAATCTGGAAATATTTCAACGCTAGTGGCATTGCAGTACTGTAAATAGTTCAATGCAATTAATACTTGAGATACTTTGGTAAAGGTAACATTCAGTACATTGCAGAGTAACACTCCAGTATGAAAACCTTATGCTAGAAAGCCAAGGGAAGGGCCTTTATTTAAGCGTGAAAGGGCAAAACTGTTACCTTTTGTGTTCTTTAGTTTTTCTACACGGAAACTTATTGATACTGGAGCCCAAGCATTTCACAGTGGGAATGGCTGGACAGTTGCGGGAGTACCTCCAAGGAGGGACGAGGCCACCTTTGGGACCTTCTGTTCAGGCTCATGTTTGCACAAGTGGGAGCACAGCTTATGAAGGCACCCACATGCCTGTGGAGCCTCAGAGCCCCTGGGAGCTGTGTCTCCTGCTGGCTCCCATGGGCTGGTGGGCAGGAGCTCTGGGGGAGGTGGCTGGTGGCAAGGCCAGCAAACCTCGCTGTGGCCTTTGCTAGGGCCAGTTTGGCTTTGCT
Organism: Hafferia zeledoni; assembly: GCA_035583235.1. NCBI lineage: Eukaryota > Metazoa > Chordata > Aves > Passeriformes > Thamnophilidae > Hafferia > Hafferia zeledoni. The sequence goes on from JAWWEV010000001.1 coordinate 99,368,867, forward strand.
TTCTGGACTGTGGCCACGAAATTGCTTTCAGTGGTTGTACACCAACTGATGGAACTACCCTTTGGTTTTCTGCCTTCAAGCAACAGGGCAGCATAAAAGCAGCTGTGTCACAAATAAATTTCTGTGAGGGAATATTCTTATTTAGCATTGTGTTCTTTTTCTAATTTTTTTTTTTTTTTAAAGATGTTACAGTGTTGGTACAGATGCTGCTGCTCTGTCAAAGGAAATTTATTGCAGTTTTGGAGTTAAAGCAACCTGTTCCACTGTACTCTTATGATATGTTGCAAAATGGAGTTACCTTAAAGGTGCTTTTTAAATGTATCATTTACTGCCTTGAAAATATCTGCAATATTGAAATTGATTAAAAAGGGACTTTTTATATTAGCTTGAGTATGTGCTGATAAATCTTATTTAAGATTTTTTTTTTAATAATTAAATGAGCTGCACTTCTTTTACTTGGCATCTTATGGTAGAAGACTCAGTTTTCTAAATGAGTGGCTTTTTTTTCTGGCTCTGTGCTGCTTACATTTTAAATCCTCTTGACAAGGAGAGCAACTGTTGTGTGCTTCTTGTGCATATGTATAATTAAGAGGCTGATTATATTGCCTCCTAATCTAGATTATCATCCTGAAGAAAAAAGTGTTCCTTTTGCAAAGGGAATAGTGAAAGGCAGAGGTGCAACGTAATACCAGCATAGAGGAATAGCATTACCAATTAATAACACTGTCAGGAGAAGGAGTTTTGTGTTACTTACGACAAGATCATTTTTTAAGTTGCACAATTTGTAAAAGTCAGCCAGTTTTTCCTTTCTTGCTCTTGACAGGCTCTGTGAGAATCCTGAAAACGTGCATTTGGTTTAATGAGAAGCAGGCAACATTTTTATTGAGTTTTGAACTCTTAGTTTCCCGTTTGTAGGAAACTTTTTTAAATTATGTTTTTACATCTTTAAGCCATTTTAGTGAGTAAATCATAGCATTACTAAATATACTAATTTACCAGCCTGTTCCTTGTTTTGTGCTAAGCTCTTGGAAAACTGATACTGAGATAGGCAGCTATAGTTGTGATGTCAGATGATATTATTGGCTCTGTGGCAGCAGACTGTCTGGTCCTGTATCATTTAAAAGAATTTTGCATGTATAACAGTTTATACTCCCTGTATTCCTCTGGAGATTTCCATACAGTTAAGTAATGAAAGGAAAACTAGTAGCTTTTAACACAACTATGCTATAGTTGCTCTGCCAGGTAGGACTGAGAACATGAACTCCTGAAACAAAAGAAATACTCTTTGTAGATTTCCTGTTTTAATTCTGGTAAATTGCTAAACAACATAGCTATGTGTTGGATCCCAAAAGTACTTCATTCACTTTTGTTAATAACAAAACTTTCCAACTGCAATATCTGTACATTGCATTTTGGACCTCACTGACAAATAGGAAATATGACAGTTCCTATATGAAACGCAGTACAACAGTATTCCAGTAATAGTGTGTGGCTATTTCTCTGAATCATGGCCTTTAAACTTCCTGTACCAAAAAAATTCTAAAATAGAAATTGTAAGACCAAAGAATTCAAAAGGGTCTAAAAAGATAGTGCTCTCAGGAATTTAATTCAAATTTTGAAATAGTCTTGAAATAGAAATAATAACTATAGTAGATAACTGTCTTGGTTTGAGGGGAAAAGAACCAAGATGTTTACTCACAAGAGGGGGAGGGGACCTCCTCCTCAAATAATCACACCACTCTTTATCAAATTTAAGAAAAGGAACTTTAATACAAGAAGGGTAACTGTCCTTAACTGCTATATCTATATATC
>JAWWEV010000001.1:99370778-99424931 GCA_035583235.1 Hafferia zeledoni
CAAAAGAGCCAACCTGTCTCCACCCTGTCGATCAACAGTCAACTACCTCCTTTGTTAACTGTCGGCCTGGGTCGTTAACAGTGGCAGGGGAGAGAATTTACATAATAATTCCAAACTACAACAATAACTGATAAAGGAAGAAGGAGAAAGGGTTTTCTATTTGTAATGAGAAAAGTATGAACACAAGACAAAAACCTGTGGTTTGGATAGCCACAAGGAAAATGCAGTGAAGTTTTATCTGTAAACTTAAACTGGATGATGCCCAGACAAGGAAAAACCTATGACTGATAACAGTTATAGGTCTGTTGTAGCTCTAAAATCCTGTATGCAGACAACCAGTCTCTCCATGTAACGAACTAATATTTCAAAGTAAGAAAATTCCCGCATATTCTGTACAGAAACATAAGCCAGCAGTTTAGAAAATAATGGAAGGAAGAGATGCTGTCTAGTAGATAACCCATGCTTGCTTTAACTGGTAATGTCCATGCACTTCAGAGAGCTTCATGAAATGTTTTTGCTTAGTTATTTCACACAGCTCAGAAAACATGTGAATGCAGCAGGAGTCCCTTCAACTTTTCTCAAATAATGAAATGGGAATTTTAGGTCTCGTATTGCAGTTATCTAACTTCCTGCACTTCAGTCTTACTCAAGCTCTGGAAACTCCCTAATGTAAAAAGCTGTGGTTCTTCCCTCTCCTGAGCGGCTCAAGAGGTATCAACCTCAGCCCACACTGGCACAATACCGTGGCTGTGAATATCTTCCTGTGTGGGTCAGACCCAGACCGACTCAAATAGACTGTTGCTAGCCCATCTCTGCCCTCCTCTGTCTCAGAAGGAGTAAATGTGTTGTTCTCCAGTTTGCTAGAAATTGAAGACTATTGTTCAGCTTAGTTGAGGGTTTTGGCATGTATTCCCAGAGAGCATATCTGCACCTCTATTGGACAAAAAAAAATAAAATCCAGGCCCACCAGTGCAACTTTCCTCCAAATTTTTATAGCTGCTTGTCTTTCTGGTGTATCTGTGTATTGCTTTTCTCTCACCAAGGGGCCTGTGAAGATACAGACCCTTATTTCTGAAACACTGGATGAACCATAAACAGGAGGAACTAAGCCATCTGAACTCACTCTTCTCATAATCCTTAGCTGTTCTTGAGGTACAGAAAGAAACAACACAGGAGGTATAGGAATAGCTGTCTAATAAAAAACCCCACTGGATTTGTACTGACCTGCTTAGTAAAAGGCTTGTAATTCACTCTTAGTTTCAACAGTCCTTAACTTTGTTATTTTGTGATAATGCACTCCTTTAATATTAAAAGCAAATGAACAAAAGCAAAAGCTCCAAGTCTACTTTTAGGTATAATGTTTCTTTTAAAGGGCAGTTATACTTTTATTAGTATTTATTTTTACTTACTGGTGAAAATAGCAATGTTCATCTTCAGGAGCTAAGACTAGACACATACAAAATTCATTAACTGGCCTTCAGGTCCATAGCTGGCTAAATAAAAACTCTAGAAGTTTACAAATTGGTCATTGCAGTGTCTGATGTTTAGTTCCTAGACTCCATATGCAGTTTATAGTAATTAAGTGCTTGAAATAGGTAATCCAGAAACTCCTTGTTAAGCAAGGAGCTACTTAAAGAAGTAACATGGACATCTGTACAGAGAAACAGTGTAAATCCCAGATTCATTCAAAGAGGAGTGGCAGGACAGCAGCAGGAAAGCAAATTTACAAACCACAAGCTTATGGTAAACTCCTATTTCTTCCTTCCTCACTTTTTATTTTTTCCTTCCTTTTCCTGAGTTGGAGATTGCTTATTACTCTCCTCTTAAAGTGAGGTCAAGCTAGGCAGTACCAGAACTGGTCCTTGCTCATTTTATGTTTTATCCAAATGTTGAAATGCATGTCGAAAAACCAGGAGATGTTTCTTGTTCTACTTGGGAGTAATTTGACCTCATATCCATGGCTGGGAGACTGCCCTAACCACCAGACTGGATGCTGCACACACTTTTCTCCTTTCTCTTTTGCAGATGATGATTAGAATGCTTTGTGGAGGAGAGGTGAATGGGCAGTCTTAGGTACAGATTTCAACTTCCCAGTGTTGATGTTTATAACAAAGAGTGTATACTGTGCTAACACTTGTGGGAGCAGAGAGAGAAACCTGCAATTATTCTCTGCTCTGTGAATATGCCACATCTGTCAGATGTTTGGCTCAAAAATATCTTTTACAAAGCTTCTTCCTAAGAAGTTGAGATTAAAATGTTCTGCATCATTTCCATTTGCAGGCTGGGAGATACTCCCATCACCATCAGCCTATTCAGGTGCAGCTCAGTGCTCAGCCATAACTACCACTCAGCAACGTACCACTCTCCCCAATTTTTTTTTTTTTCTGCATCTTAAATACACCCACTTATTTTTTGAGCAACTATGAATGAATCCCAGGAAGGATTTATGGGTGGATGGGTAAAATTGCATTAATTCCACCAAACTTTGAGGCTGTTTTGGGCAACTACCAGTATTTCTACAGTAAAGGAAGGCAGCAAACTGCCTTGGAAAGATTGCATAGACTAATGCTCAGCCTGAAGTAAGCTTGAGCTATTCATTTTTAGCTTCAGCAGGGAGATGGCAGAAGACCAGCTGGATGATGGATTTACCTGAAAATGCAAGACATTCCCCAGGTTTCTGCAAGCACAGGGTTCTGTCCTGCAGTCAGCTGTGAAGTCTAACCCTGCATGGTTGGTGATCTGGAATGAATGCAGGCGTGATGGAAGGGTACAGGCATCTTCAGGAACCAAAGTAGTAATAAGTTACATGTTTCCAAATGTAGTTTTTTCTTAAAAAAAAAATCATCCTAATGATTGAGTTTATGATGCAAGTAATCTAGTGCTGATCATAGCCTTACATGAATAACAGAATCTTCAGAAGATACTGCAATTTCCTAAATCATAAAATGTCAGGTTATACCATGGAACGCCTCTGTCCCCAAAACAAATGATGCAGAAACACATTGCCCATTTAATTTTGAAAGCAGAAGGCTTTCCAGTTGCTGTTTTAGTCAATGCTTCGACTTTCTTTTACTGTGATAAATAAAATCTTAATAAAAGGTTTTCCTGCAATTTACTGAATTTGGAGATAATTTAAATACAATTGCATACTATGTAATATAGTACTTGATTGAAATATTTGGGTATCATTCAGAAGAGTGGATTGTTCCTCTGCTGTTTTTAGTGTTTGGTGTTTTTCTTGAACTCAACATGTAGTTAAGTCCTGTAATATTTTGTGACCTAATGATATTTGCCGGATGAGTTTAAGATTGTCTTTGAAATTCCAACCTCCAAGTCAGTGTGTACAAAAATACTCCTCCTTTGTGATTCAGTGTCAGCCTGCACACATAGCTCTTGTCTAGGGAGTTCTTCACCATTGGAACAATCAGGTCTCTGCTCAGAATATGCTTGCGGGGAAAGGCAGAATGTGGTGAGAGGCTCAAGAAGGAAGGGCCAGTTTTGAATGTAAATACTGCTGATAGTGGTCAGGCTCTCCAAAAGACCATGTTGCTCTTCTCTTAAGATGGCCTAAAGACTATGCCTGTGGGATATTGTCAGGACTATCAAACAGTGGGTTAAAATACTGCTTTGCTTTTAGTTCTTGCATCCTTCAGTGTTAGGCTTTTAAGTGACTTCTCTAATGGCATTTATAAACACCACAGACAGTATCTTGTCGATTCCACAAAATACTCAGTTTCCTTACCCGTGTTACAGACGCCTTTCAGAACGACCCTACAGGCAGTCTTTAATGGTCTGTCAGTTATCAAGATGTGCGAGTTAAAAATCTCCTGTGCAATGTGGTATTTGGAACAGTCAACCTCCTGCCAACACCGACATCCTAACCTGGTGAGCTCAGACATGAATTTTTCAGCAGTGTGGTTGCATGCTGCTGGGATATGAGCTCCTGAGAAGTGTTTGTGTTTGCCGGCACAGGCAGCAGCAGTGAGGCACAGCAGGCTGTGGATATGGTGGCATTCCCATGTGCACACACAGTGGTCTCACCACCACTGTCGAAAAATAGAAGTGTAATTATAAATTTTCTCCTGTGTTGCAAGAATTGCTGTACAAACACTCTTTCCCAGAATTCCACTCATACTTGAGCGGGTGCTACACAGTGAAGTTGTGAATTGTGCTGCATGGAAAGGATGTGTCTCTTAATAAGTGCATCTGCACAGATGACAGATACTTTTGTCAAACAGAAATACAGGTGTTTTAGTTTTGTCATAATTAAATGCACTTTTTTAATCTGGAAAAGCAGCTAATTGTGTGTGTAATGTTTTGATACCTCTAAGTCTATCTTTTTTAAGTCTTTGGAGTAATCTGCCTGCTCCTAAAGCTAATTAGGTCAGTAACATGTGTAATACAATAAAGCTTTTGAAAAAGAGCTGTGAATGAAAGCCAATTTGGGAAATGTCCATTTAGAGTAGTAAGCGTCTTCTAACTTCAGAATGTAAGAATTCCCCTGTGATACAACACAATTTACTGCTAACCCCATGCAGCTTTTTGAAGCTTCTATTTGTGTGAATTTACATTATTTTAATCTGTGGTGTCTTTAGTGCATTATTAGCTAATTCACAGTGCAATCTTATAATTTCTTAAGAAAAAATAGCCTTTCTCAGTGACCCAGTATGATTATCTTATTGGTTAATTGTCTCTCATTAATCCTAAGAGACTTAAACCTCTAAAACAGAGAAGAGGTGGCAAGATACTCACAGAGGTGCCAAAAATGTTTGCATATCTAATTCCTATGGTAAATTTTTCATGAGGAAGATCTTTCTTCTAACGTTCTGTGATGATATCAAGTAATGCAGGAATGTTATATAAAACAAGATGAAGAACCTGAAATTATGAACAGATAGATCTATTTGGAAATAAGGAAAATGTCTTTTTTAAAGAAACTTTTGGGTTTGTAGTGGGTTTTGCGGTGTCTGGTTTTGTGCTGTGGATTTTTTTTTTACCATGTGTTCATGTGTGTGGGGTTTTATGTTAGATCTGAAATAAATGTCAACAGAGTACTGATGATTAGGGGAAAGAGGGCAGGGATACCATAATGTGATTGATGCCTGGGGTATAAAGTGCGATTACTTAATCCCTCTCCACAGAACATGAAGTTTACTGCGAGTGTGGGTTTTCTTTATGCCTCGTTGATGCTGTGTGTTGTAGGAATTCTGCAACAATATGGTGATTCTCCTGGTCCTGGATTTGTTAGTCCATTAACCTAGGAGAAATGTGCTCTCTGCTTTACCCCTACCACGTGGTCCCTGAGAGCCCCCAAGGAAGGACACGCAGAGACCACCAGAGAGGGAAAGAGAAACAAAGAGGAAGTTTATTCAGGGGAACAGGTTTATATGGACTTTGGAGGGATACAAATTCAGCAGTAAGGGACAAGAGGGGAATCTGGCTTTGGGCCAATAGGAGTAAGGGGATTTACATTCAGTGGGAAAGGGTTTCAAGGAACATGAGGTCACAATCTTTCCCCAACCCCCTGACCTTACAGGGTATTCTGGAAAGAAGAAGCAGTGACACTGCAGTTTTTACATTCAGTACATTCAAACAACATTAGAAACATCAGTTGTTAAAGCATTCTCAGTGGCTGGTTGATTCTCTTCGTCAGCCCATTTTTGGCAAGACATTCTCCATGCCATATATTGTGAATGCATTGCTACAGTTTGCTTTTTTCCAGGTTCCTGAATAAGAACAGATTAAAGATGTTGGTGCTTAACTCTAACTGCATGAACGTTTCATGCCCTGCTTAGCTGAGTGTGTGCCCTAGGAAGGCACATGGGGACTATTTCATCTTGTGAATAAAAACACTGGTAATTTTTTTATTGACATGATTTTTATTACAGGAGCATCATGAGAGGTTTATGTTGGCTGTATTAGCACTCTGGCTCTGCTGTCTGACCGCACCAGGCAGCTCAGATACTGCAAGCTGACAAAGTGTACCAGGTTGGGTAGAAACTGCCATGCAGTCCTTTGCAACTTGCTTTGTGAACTTCGCTTGGTAATTTTAGAAGCAATTGTATTGCAGCTCCTGCCCTAGAAAAAATAAATTCAATGTTGTATTTAGTGCTTGCTTCTTCATCTTTTCATGTTTTAGTTCTGGGTGAAAGTGGAGTGGGGGAAACTCTCTTCCTTTACTGAAATAGTTACAAACAAGAACAGAAGAAATTAAGGGCAAGGTTACCCAGACCTTTTTTGTCTCTGTAATAATATGTCTTTTGTTTTCTTGAGGGTCATCCTACTTGCTTCTAAGTTTTTATTGCTTTAAGAATGAAGAATTTAAATTGCATACAGGGTGCACAGCAGAAACGTGGGTTTCATAGAGTGGGAACAGATATCTGCATCTATTCAGTTTGCAGTACTATATGCTTAGTGTAAGTGGGGTTGTGTAGATTATGTAAAGATAAATTAAGACAACTTTAGGCTTTATTACCTTTTTTAACACTGGGCTGGAGGAGGAAGGAATAAATATGTCTTTTTGTTTGAACTTGGCTTTAAATATTTGAATTGTTGAGGAAGATGGTGGCAAAGGAAGGCTTCAGTCTGTAATTTGGGTGTTCTGTGAACCTGAATATCAATTCTGAGTAGAGAGCAAGAGCTAATGTAACGAACAAACTCTATTGTTAAAGTTTAAAAGCCTCAAATTTTAGGAGGAGCCTGACCCTTCTTTTGAAGTCTTTTGTTTGTTTTCTTTGCAGAGGAATGGGTGAGGGAATCAACAAATAAGACATGTTTTAAAATTCAGCACCTTGGTGAGACTCTTTTTTTCTTTAAAGTTGACTAATACTGAACAGGGGGGGAGTCTTGCTGAAAAAAATTGCTGTTAGTTATTATGAAAGCAGTTCGTTCTCTTCTCATTAGTGTTTGCTACATTTTTGTTTGGACATGTAATGTGTTGTTCTGTTCAATCCACTGTGTAGCAGTGGGTTTCCAAATATTTCTGCAGTAACTATTAATACTTACTTTTGTTATAAAATCAGATACTCAGTTAATAAAAATATTCTCCGAAGTGTTATCAGGGAATGTTGTACTTTCTCACTGTCTGGTAGATGAACATTTGTGCTATAACAAACATGGAAGGCCCCAAATACCAGGCGTGGCTATAACCAAATAATAGTATGAGTTAGTCAAGGTAAGCATTGTGTGAAAAATGGGCTGTTCAAAAGGAAGTATTTAGAATGGAAACCTAATGCTCTTTGTAAAATTCCTGTGGCTTTTGGCAGACCCATCACAGGGATTTTTGAAACTAATATGCAATGAGGGAGTTTTTTCTGTTGCTGGGTCTTAGGCAGTGCTGCCCATGCCTAAGAGGTGCTTTTCTTTTGGAAGCCTCAGCAATCTGTAGACATAGGCATAGATGCAACTTAAATTTTATGTAGAAGGTCACATTTAGACTGACTATATAATGGACTGAATGAAATAGGTGAAATTTATTTTCAGTAAATGTTCTGTTGCCTTCTTCTAGGTTTTTCAATGAATGTCTTTGAGGCATGTCAAAGTTCTTTACAAACAAACTGTAAGTTGATGAAAGTGGTCGTTTCCTTTGTAAGTAAAGCACAACTTTGCCCACATGACCTACAGACACATTCAATTTTTTTTTTCTTTGATTTGTCAGTAACTCCTATCCTTTCCCTAATTATGCAGTGGTTTTACAGCTGTTGGATTGCATTCAGTATGTTATTGTCAAGGGCACATTGGCAAGCTGTGACGTTATTTTCCTGAGACGGACAGAAAGGCCGGAAGGTAAACCAGCGTTGTTGAAAGCCTATGATAGTGGCAAAGTAAAAAGCCTTGAACCTTACGATCGTAAAGATTACTTTGTCAGGTCATATTTTATCCCTTGGAAGTCTGTTTGTTTTATCAGTTGGAATAGATAAAATACAAGTTGTTTCTAGGCATAGCCTCTTTTTTATCCAGCCTTATCATTGTTCGTAATAGCTGAAAGTACAAAAATGTAGACCAATAAAAATGCTTAATGGCAACTGCACAGCTTACATGTGCAAGCAGCCTATATATATCATTATCTATAAGTAAACTTGGACAAGTAAACATGGATATTCCAACTCTTTCAAATTTATCTGGTAGGAGGTTTCTTGGAATAAGTAAACTGCATATAGCGAAAAAATTCTCTTTTGCCTTCTGGCCATTTCTTTTCATAGCACAATTAGGTACTCCATTCTTATACAGGTTATTTTGTCATTTTGGAAAAAACAAAGATGGGAAGATACATTGAAGAACAGTGTAAGATATCTGTAACTTCAAATGTGTTCCTCTGGCTTGGATGCCTTTAGCTTCTGTAAAATGCAAAACCAAACACATCACTAAAAGTAAATGAGAGTTTTTTCTCAGTAATTTCTGAATAATGGTTGTACTGAATGAATGCTGTACTAAACAGCAGAAGGGAGGTGTCTAAATGTTGATGAAATGCTAGGAAAATAATCAAACCCTAAGCTATGCTATGCAAGTGTTATGTTGGTGTGAGGGGGAGGGAAGGGACTGGAGTTCCTCAGGTTCAGGATCAGCACCATCAGCAGGGTTCTGCCACTGCCCCTGCTTCCAGGGCCTCTCTTCTCCACTCTTCTCTTGGCCTTACTCTTACTCCAGGTAAGCTGGGTTTGTTTTGGCTTTGCTCTGACCTGGTTGCCAGCTTAGGTTTATCAGGACTGAGTAAGAGCTAGGAAGCTTCCCTGATGGGCATGTGCTTTCCTGGAGGGGCTTTTGCATAGAAAGGTCTCCAAAGACCACAGTTTATGCATGTTTAGTTGCTTTGTGGAGATGTAGGATATGTAGGCATGCTGCTGTGGGTTATGCACAAATATTATTTAGAAGCTGTAAAATGTATCTAGCTTAGGTTCTAATGGCAAAAAAGCCAGTTAAGTTCTTGACTCAGTAGTCCCACTCTTTTTTTCTTTTTCTTTTTTTTTTTTTTTTATACTTTAGCTGCTTGCTTTCAAACATCAGGGGTTTTTGGGTATGTATTTATTTATTTCTAGTAGAAATGTTTGGTAGTGATAAAAACTTTTCAGCGTCTGTTGCTGAAACAATGGAATCACTTTGGAAAAACCTGTAAAAATAAACATGTTTTTAAAAACTGCAAATCTACGTGAAATCTCTCCTCCTCATACTTTTCATCTGGAAATTGTTATCATTAGTTTCTTGGGGAAAAGTTTTATTAAGTTTCAAATACTTGAATTAGTCTTCCATGTGCAGAGCTCATAACAACCCTGTGATTAAAAATAACAGATACAATAACAGTTATCATGTTTAGAAATAGCAACTGATAATTTATAATGGGGAAGATTTATCATTAGAAAGAATTTCTCCCAGGCCTATTGTAGGTATTGTTTTGAATGTAGGTTGAAATAAAGTATTCATCAGTTTATGTATGAATTTTTTGAAAAGGAAATGGTGGATATTTTGCCATACTTCTTAAATACTTCTGGTCTGAAGTTAGGTTACAGCCTGGAGTCAACTTTTACAGCTGTAATAAATCCCCCTCCAAAATTACCTGTTTCAGTGAAGTGATGGCAAGCCCTTAATCAAAATAGTGGTAATTTAATTGTAAAAGTTGATTAAATACTTAAAGAACTATACCAATGATTAGCTTTTCAAAATATGATGCTTTCTTTAAAACAAAAAGCAAACAACCAAGAAAGAAAAAGATTGCTGGGAAAATATGCAAATGTTTAAATGCACCAAATAAAGAGCCATTAGAAAAGGCTGTGAGAGACTGTGTCCTGTTACTGAACTCTACCCTTTAAAAAAATGTTTCCATTTTGATTTTTAAGAATCACTTGTTGACAGAAGGCAGGGCTCCTGCCAGCTCGAGACCTGTGTAACACAATGGGAGACACTTCAAAAGAGCAGCTGGATGAGGGGGATTTCTCAGTCTGTTCGTGATTCTGTGACAGTGACCATGAGCATTGCCCTTGGGTAGGGAAGAAAGAAATCGCTCTGAGGGAAATACACTGCCCTGGACTAAACATTTCTAAAATTTAATCCTGTTTGCTGCAATGCTTAAAGATAATCTTGGGAAGAACAAGTATGGGCAATGGCTGGTGGGGTGTGAAATTATGATACCAGGCAAAAGGAAAGTTCTGGCTTCTGTGCTAAGGTAGTGTCACCAAACACAGGAGACACCCACCTGCCTGATCAAAGTGCAGCAACTGCCAAGTTAAGAGTGTTGGATAGTATTGCATGGGCCCAGATTTTGCAAGTTGGCAGCACATCATTGTGCCTTCTTTGCTTTATATGGTGTTCCTTAAAGTTCATGTTGAATGGTTTGTGCTGGTTAGGTAACCTGTAGTCTGTGGGAAGAAGGTGATCTGGGTTCATGGGTGCTCTCCAGTAATGTGAAGATTATTGGGCCGTGTTTCCACATATGCTTCTGAGACCATCTGTAAAAGGGGGCTGGAGTTTGTTCCCTGCCAGGTGTTCTTCCAAAAGTCTCTTTCAATGTTCAAGTACTAAATCAGAGCAGGAGAGAAAAGATGTGTTGGAATGTAAAATCCAATGTGTTAGCCTTGCCCAGCTTCTCGTGTATGCATGTCTCTGTGTGATGCCTTACATACACACACACATTGTCTTTGGACCAGTTTAGTCCTGTTGGAGTTTGCACCCTTGTTTTATCCTGTCTCACTCTGAGCCATGAATCTTGCTCGTGAATGCAGCCCTTGCCGCTCGAGGCTGCATTTGCAGAATGTATAGCTGGAGTTAAGTCAGCTGTTACTTTGCTCCTGATTCCTCAAAGTTACACAAATGACAGACTTGAACTACAAAGGTGTTTCTCTTTTGTTTAACTTTGTGCAAATCAAAAGAATTAGCACTTCCTACATTTTATTTGTTTTGAACATCTCAAACAAAGATTTCTGGATTTTTGGAAAAAAAAATCTGTATTAGATGCTCATAAGACAAACAACCACAATCATTTTTTGGCTGTACAAGAAGTGAATTATGATAAAATAGTTTATCACAGCTGATAGCGGAGTGCTGATAAATGGCGCTGTTTTTTCCTGTGTTTGTCTCTGGGTTTGAGTTTCCATCCTATCTCCCACCCTGTCCAAAGAGAGCACCGACAAGAAACTGTCGTCTTTGTAAACAAAACTGGATCTCTCCTGTGACACGGCATTTCCCCAACCTGTCTCCTGCTTGTTTATACAGGTGCCTATAGAGGAATGTGGGTATTTTAAGTAAAGCGTCAGACCTGATAAACAAGAAGTGAAGGGGTCACATTCTAGACTTGGTGCTCCCCATCAACACCACAGCAATTCAAAGCTGCAAATATAGGCCATTATTTTCCCCCCCTTTTTTTTTTTTACCAACAGCGGCAATACAGACTCGTGTCTTTTGAATGTGCTTGTGTATCTAGCTGTTAGACCTTTTCTCCACGGCTCAGCTCTTCCCCTGTTTCAAGGCTCTCTCCTTTATACAGAAAGAATTTCACATACCAAATTTACGCGTGTGTTGTTTTTTTTAAATCCTATTATCTATGTCTTTAATCAGTGTTTCTTCATGTTTTGTGAATAGGATATTGTATAAGCAAAAATAAATTTGGGAAGATATGACAATTAATGTAGATACTGCTATGATGGCAAAGTCTGCAGTCACAATCTCCTTCATGCACAGATCCCAAAGTTTGTTTTGCTCTTGGCTATAGGGAGGTCATCAGGGACAGCAGGGTGAGAGTTGGAGACTGTCTAAGCAGATGCTTTTGGTCAACAAACATCCTTTTCATCTTCTTTTGAAAACACTTCTTTTGGTAGCATACCAACATTGCTGCTAAGGATAGGAAGTCATCATGTTTACTTTTGTTAATTTAGCATATGAAGATTTTTTTAGTATGAAACAAAACATAGTTTGGGGGCATTTCTAGAACTCTTGATCATCTAAGGTAGGCAGTGTAACTGTACATGTTTTTTGAATGCTTGTATCATAAAAAAAATAAGGTGTTGATTGTTTTCCTTCTGTGTGTGTTTTTTTGTTGTTTTTTTTCCCTTCTCTTGCTATAAAAATGTTGAGATACGTGTACTCTGGTTGTTAGTTCCTGTGAGTACTCCAGACTGAGCAGGAGGGTTGTTCAGGGTTATGTCCAGTTGTATCTGCCAGCTGACAGTGACAGAGGCAGATCTCTTCTTGTTGACTATTCTTGAAAGACTTCATTTTAAAACGTCCCTCTGCATTTTCAAGGCTTTGTTTTCAGCTATTGGCCTAGTTTTTCTGGGCGCCTGAAATTCAAAAAAGAATGGCTGCCAATCAGATAAGTAAAACAGGCTTCAATCTTAAAAGCTGGGCTTAAGTCCTGAACACAGCATAGCATAGCTGACTCTGGAGATGGTGAGTAAAGTGCATTCATGGTTGAGGTGTGAAAAATAGTGTCATTCTTGAGTGTATTTGCTAGTTCTAAAATGATTATGTATTTTGATGGGTATTTACACTTCTAGTTAAGGTCTGAAGAGATGGAAAGTTATTAAATGAGTCAGTAAATAAAGACTATAAATATTAAAACCAGTAAAGAGAAGAAAAGAAAACCTGAAGTAGAAGCTGGAATGGCACTGTCCAAGTTTACACGAAGAGTTAGTGCAGCAGTATTTTTGAAGAGGTCTTTTCCTTATGGATTTTTTTCTGGCTGTGTTTCTTCATATGTGTGCAAAGCCTACTGCTTTTAGGTGTTATGACTAAAGGAAGGACTTCTAGTGGAGCAGAAGAAATTGTGTTTTTCCTGTCTAACTTTCCCATTTCCACTTTAAAGTGCATTATCAAGAGGAATCATATTCATACAGCCATTTGGGGATCTAAGTATGAAAGGTTTATGTTTAAATTTATTCAGCCTGGGAAGACTTTTACTGTGACTGGATGTGTAGTTTTTATTCTCCCTAGCTGCAGGTGATCTGAAGACAAGGTGTTAAAGAGAGCCCCTTCTAGTTTTCATGAGAATGACTTCAGCTTTGTGTTTAGGTTTTGATTTTTTTAAATACTTTCTTGAGGGTTGTTTGATTAATGTTGTTTTAGACAGCCAGAGTCTCTCTGGAAAGCTTGCACTGTGTGGAATGTGTAGTTTCCCTGCTGAAATTAAAACTCAGAGGGGGTAACTGAATACTCCCTGCCGTCAGTGCATTGCCAGCCTGAAGAAAAAACAAACATGCTTACTGAGAACAATGAACATTCCTTGAAACCCTGGGAGACAGATTTTTGACCACCCCCCACACCCACCCCCCTTTCTTTTTTTATGCAGACAAGAAAAAGATTCTGTTGAGGTGTTTAGGGCCCAGGAGCTTCTCACCCTTGTCCTTATGTTTGGGTGCCTTGCTTGGGCATAAAGGCTTCAACTGGTTCACATCAACATTTGGAGTTCAAAAGTGTTGCCGCCTTCAAGATACATTTCCTCTCTGCCCCCTGCCTCTCCCCTTGACCTTCTTCCTGCAGTGCTAGTGATTGAACTCTGACTCATTAATGTTTTTTGCACTGCTTTTCTAACCTACTGGGTTTCAGATACGTGAGTCCCAGACTCCCTGCTCTCTCGCTCTGCTCTGCCGGGCTCTAGGGTGCCTCATATGGCAGGCACTCTATACTTGGCAGCTCTGAACTGAACTCTTTCCTTACATATAAGCAGGTTCCACTGTTACTGCCTTGTACTCTGCTGGAGATTTGCAGAGATAACTTGCTATTCCGGTAAATTCTTGATGTTCAGAGGATACATGAGCAGGTCAGAGGACAGGTCATAACTTGAAAAGCAGATGTATGGGGATGTAGAAACTTGCTATGTCTTTAATTAGCTGTGGGGTTTTTGAGATAAGAAGTTCTGGGAATAAAGTTGCTTGATTAGTATTAATAATAAGTGGTTTTGAATGGGATATAAAACTAAGCATTTTTCATGGCATTCTTTTTGGCTTAGATTTACAGGCCTGAAGATTTTTAAGAACATTTATCTTAAAATTACATAAAGAGAGCTTTTATGGGCCTGCACTGAGGTTGAGTGCTATATGAGATCATCCTGAAGTACTTTCATCAAGAGATACTGCTTTTTTATTAGCTTATTTAATATATATTTTTATTGCTGGACTGTTTCTGAAACCTGTACTGTGAGCTTCAGAATTTACTAAGTTAAGTTTTCTGTGGATTTATCTCATTGCTGGTTGACTTTGGTCCCTCAGAAGATGGCAGTTCTTCATGAAGCTTTCGGCAGTTGGGGAATTACCCTTTGTAGGTTTGCTGGCACTTAATAATGTGGGACTCAGAGATACTATAGTCAATGCAAAATATAATGAAGACACAAATGAAAGTCTTTGCTTTGAAGGCAAAATGTCAAATGTACAAGAAATTGTTGGCTATGGATTATGAGCAAGTGAGGGAGGAATAAAATCAAATGCATAGATCATGAGGCCAAACAACTCAGAAGCCAGAAGCTGCATTGACAGCAAAGAAGGTGGGAAGAGACTGAGAAAGCCAAGGGACTGAGTTGCAAAGTGCTCAACACCTACATGGAATCATAGAATTGTTTAGATTGGAAAATACTTTTAAGATCATAGAGTTCAGCTGTTAATCTAGTACTGCCCATTTCACCACTAAACCATGTCCCTAAGTGCCACATCTTTTAAAGGGATGATCCCCCGCACACCCAGTGAAGGATGGAGATTCTCCTTAGCCCTCCTTCAGTTGCTAATGTATTTATGGAAATATTTTTGAATATGTTTTATGGCACTAGCCAGATTAAGTTCTAATTGGGCCTTGGGCCTTCTAATTTTCTCCCTGCAAAACCTTACAACATCCTTGTAATCCTGGTTTGAAATCGGTTCAAACAGTTGGTACTTGTTAATTTGTCTGATCAAGCTTTTGAGATTTGTTTTAGATTTTGAAAAATGGGTAGCTTGTAATGTGGGGATTTTTAACTTAATTGGGGCGGGAATTGCAAAAGCCTAACTAATTTTTCTTGTGTATGTTTTGCCACATGCTATGAGCAGTTGTGTAAAAATTCAATGCATGCAAGAGATGCCTGTGGCAGCAAAATGGTGTTCCAGTGAATTTTTCCCCAGTATCACTGTGTTTTTCAGCACTGTGCCATTGTGTTTTCTTCAATCTCAGATCATCATCTCTTATTTTAGTCAGAGCTGTTAATTAGCTGTATGGGTTGTAAATTCTCAGATATTTTCCTAAAGGTTACATTGTTGATGAAAATACCTTTGTTTTCTAGACTAGCTTGTTAAGTGATATTTTGGGGGTTCATTGCATTGCCAGATTTTTGGAGTGGGCTGTGTGGTTCATGTTATCAATGATATGGTTGATATTAATGGCTACCTTCTCTAGAGAACCAAATTTTAAGATGCTTGCCCAAAGCTCTATTTGCAAGTACAATTACATGTTCCACATTGAACAGAGGTCAAGATCACAGATGCTTTTCACAGAATCACAAGATGGGTAAGGTTGGAAGGAGCCACAGTGTGCCATCTGGTCCAACCTCTCTGCTCAAGCAGGGTCATCCTAGAACACATTGCACAGGATTGCATCCAGACAGTTCTTGAATATCTCCAGAGAAGGGAGACTCCACAACCTCTCTGGACAATCTGTTTCAGTGCTTGGTAACATGCACAGCAAAGTTCTTCCTCTTATTCCCAAATTTCCCTCAAGCTTTCTAGTTTTCTCAGGAGGTTTTGACTCTTTTATTTCTTTCCTATTCTAATTGTCTCTGTATCATTACTATTTCTTCATAGTGTTTTTAATGTCCCTTCTTAATTATGTTAAGCACTTATTGTATTAATTTTTGTTGAAACCGGTACTGAAACCTCATTGCCTTATTTTAGAGGCGGCACTTTAAAAAAACCACCTCAATTGCAACCTCAGTAATTCCACCATTTGATATGTGCTTTTCTTTTTTTTTTTTTTTTCTCCAGATAGAAGATGGGAGCAAAGCTGCAGCTGTGGACAAGTTACTGGCTGGGGATGAAATTGTTGGCATCAATGACGTGGGCCTCTCTGGCTTCCGACAAGAAGCAATCTGTCTGGTGAAAGGTTCACACAAGACGCTGAAGCTTGTAGTAAAGAGGTAAGCTCGTGTTGTTCAGCTGAAAAATGAAATGTGTTCCAGGCTGTAAGGTACTGGACAACTACATTTGCCAAGATTTGGCAAATAAATTACTTTCATTCAGTGCTATTAATATGCATATTATGTAGTGTTACCTCCTGCTGAAACACAGACCCTTTATGGAAGAGGCAGCCTACTGATCAGAGGAAAACCGAGGCAACATATTCTGTGAATACTGTTGTGATGTGATGAGTCAGGACACTGTCCCTTGCTGTCCTTCTGAAGTGCAGTGCCCAAAGCAAGCTGTCAGCCTTGCTTCCCTGCCTTTGGTGTGCAGACATGGGCAATGCTCTTCAGTGCATGTGGCATGTGGGTCAGGTGTGCTGTGAGGAGTGGGTGACAAGGGGAGCTTTTGGAAAAGCATTTCCCACTCTGAGAATCTTTGAGATCTGAAGCATTTCTTAAGTGGTTTGCGTAGAGAGTGCTTTCAGTTAGTTATTAGTGATGGGGGGAAAAGAGAAACAGTTTATTCAAGCAGAACAGATTTTTGGTATGGAAAACTTTTGTCATTTTGACTTGTGACTTTTAAGTTTGCACTATTTTTACTAACTTCAATTAAAAATAATTTTCATAAAATATTTTTGACATAAGTGAACTGATGGTAAAGTAGATTAAATCTTGTGTTTTTTGAAAAGAATTCAAATGAGGAAATCTGAACAAGAAGATCTTTCACGATAATTTCCTAGTCTGATGATTCAGAATTTTCTGATTAATTACTTTTATCAAATTATACCAGCCTGTTTTTTCATGTAAGAATTTTGGGTGTCTTTAGGGAAAAAAAAATCACACAACACAGAAAATACTGAGAATTTGGGTTTGACAGGTATGATAATCCAGTCCTTAAAGATAATGACTATTTGAGGCTATCTTAAATGAGGATGGTCTTTTTTGAAATAGCACTGACAGGTGGGAGCAGTACAAAAGTGTGATTTTTGCCTTTGGTTTTAGGTGTTTTTGATAGAAGGAATTACGGGAACCTGAATCTGTGTCATAGCTGATAGTTTATATCCTCAACAACAGCTACTTCCAGGAGCACTCACCAAATTCTTGTAGCACTGAAGTTGCTAAAAATGCACTGAAATGCAAAGTAAAATACATTCACAACTACCATAAATCATGTTGATGCTCAGCAGTTCCAATTTGTGCTGGCGATTCCAGTAAAAGCACTTTTGTTAGCAGAGGTTACATCAGCTGGTTCTGTCACAGAAAGGGAGAACTTCAGGGTTTAGAAGTTTTATAGACACTGAAGAATCTGCCAAGGCAGCAAATCTTAATTATTAGGAAAAGCTTCAGACCAAGAAGAAACATTCCCTCTTTCATGACTCTTTTCAGTTTTATGACAGTAGTTTGCTCAGTCTGTGAATTCTGATCTGTCTTTGAAAATGGCAGAAAGTTTGATGCAGAAATACCCTCTTAAGAGACTGTGTCGTTCTTACCACACTTGTCGTACTTCAGTTCATGCATGTGATTTTGGAGAACATTCATACAGCTAATCAAGCACTGATTTGCTCCTGGGGATTTGTGGCCATTCTCTGCTGGCAGCAGAGCCCCATTGCTCTCATTCATTGCCTGTATGCTGTTTGGTGCAAAACTGAGGGATTTTATCAGTCCTTTATCATCCTCCTCTTTTTCCTTCCCTAGCACATGTGCAATAGGCAAAAGCAACCTAGCTGTTCTAGCCAAGAGGCTGAAACAGTGGCTGTTTTTAGGGAAAACATTTTTGTCTTAAATTCATGAAGACTTCCATAGCTCCCAAAAGAGGCAAGAGCCTTTTGGGTCATTGACAAGCCTGCATAATACTAGATAAAATTTCATAAAACTTACTGAATGAAATTAGCTAGGGCTTTTGTCTGTGGTTTTTCAACTTTGCTCTTTCTCTTGGAAAGTTGCCTTAGGACATAAGTCCTTTGGTGGTCAGAAACCTTTTACTATCCAGTCTCATTTTATTCTTGGCCAGCTTGTTCTCAGGCACTGCTGTTGCTGTGCTGAAACAGCATTTCTTTTCCTGCTGAAGTTCAAATGATGCAGGTTTTTATAAAAGGCTTGTTCCATGCTTTCTTTCAGAAGTTATGGTTTGAACAACAGTATTAGTTTTGTTTTGTTTGACCAAAATCTTAGGCTGAATTTTTATGAATGCTTTAAACAGTCCTGTCTTTAAGCAAACCCTTTGTTTAGTCTTTGTGTGAGCACTCCTGCAGGTCTGGATTGAATTGGATCATGGAACTGATCTGACTACAAAATTACTTAAGTAAGTAGGTTTTCAGCTGGGTAGGACCACCACTTTTCAGAGGCAGTGTGCACTTTAAACAATTACAGTGTCTTGAAATAGCTGCCTTGGCATTTTTAGACTATTTCAGTCTTCTTCAGATCCACCCTTACTCTTCCTTGGGGAGGCTGGGGTTGGTCCCACAATTCCCTTTCACTGAGTTACATAAAAGATGAAGTATTGATCTGCAAGTCATCTTTTTTGTCTGCTTGCCCTGTGTCCTTTGTCTATCACTGTGATGCCTCTCTGTCGCATTGATTTAACATTCCCTGTGCTTGTCAGTATGAGAATCTGAAGCACAACATGCTCAGAAGGTTTGAGGTTCAACCCAATCCTGCAGGTTAAAGGAATCTTTGTTTTAATCATGTTTGGTTTTGCTAGAGTTAACCTGGGTAGCCAAGATCTAGATTTTATGTGGAAAGCATTTTTCCCAGGGTTGCCTAGATTGATCCAGCAGCGAAAAGTGAACTTTTAAAAAACTATCATAATATGAAAAAATTCCTTGTTAACAAAATTCTGGAAACTGGAGAACTTTCTTGTGATTATTGCCAGTGTAATTAATCCAGAAAAGTCATCGTTTACTTGTTACTGCTGAGAAGTGGGTCCATGTGAAATTTCTCCATACAATTCACTCCCTCAGTGCAGCAGTGCCACAATCTGATCCTATATTGATCTATTTCTGTACCTGGGACACAGTAGGATATGCTATTGTCATTTTAGAGGTCTAATACACCTACAGTCAAGACCAGGGGAAGAAGTTTTAGTGAGAGTAATGTGTTTCATTCACAGTAATTAACTTATGTATTTGGCAAAAGTTTCTCGAGGGGCTTGTGTTGCTCTGCAGTGGGAGCTGACTTCCACAAAATTATTTTTGCCTGCTCTTTTTAAAGGATCTGATGCTTGACTTTCATAGGGAAGATAGTACTGCTTTCTAAATAAAAGTGCCTGCAGTACCAAATACTCAGCATAAATGTGTTGGCTGTCAGCATACATACTTTGCTGTATTTTTTTTGAAACATTGCATAGTTGTGGTCTAAACCAAATCAGGACTGTGTAACTGGTTCAACAACAAATATAATGTTCAAGTAACTTATATATATTGATGGTTGAACAAGTGCAGTGTACTTTTGGTCTTGGATTAAAAGGGGACTCAGGAGGCTTCATGTTTTTTTCTCAAGTGGATACGTGGGAACAACACATCTTAATTGCATGTTAGTTTTTCAGTGCAGTACTGAGTAATTTCTTAAGTAGATTTCTTTGTTAGGAAAACAGAAAGGAAACTGCTTAGGACATTTCTTACAGGCATTGCATGTGAATTTCTTTTGTTTGGAAAACATATGCATCTCTATATAGATGTAAAATTGCTGAGTGTTGATACTGAGGTGGTTGCCACCCTCTGTGTAATTTAATTATTTTGCACGTTCTTCTAACTTAAATTCTCTTGTACTTACTAAATACCATCTTCAGTCCTTTGCACATGGTAGACATAAGTGTATGCCACAAATCCATAATAAGAATAATTTTTCATGGTGCATTCATGAGACACATTAAACTGTTAAAAATTGGCACATAGATGATGCTTTCATATGTGTTTTATTAATGTTACAGGGAAGGTGGGATTATAGGGCCTTGGGGAATCACACTAAGTTCTGTGAGTTGTCCTGTTGACTGCTTGAGTCATATGTTAGCAACAGTGGAAATGGGTGCTCAGGGGAGGGAGTAGCCATGGACTTCTCATCAGGGTCTCTTAGTGATGGGAGGCTGGACTGTCATTTCAGCTTGGCCAACTCTGCAGGTACTGCCAATGCCTGAGAACCAGCTTTAGAGTTCTGGAGTTTGGTCATAGCAGGCTTGTTGGGGTTTTTTTCTTTTCTATAGCATTTAGGTTTTATGCCTTTATGTTACTACAGTGCAGGCTCTTTGGGAATGCTGAGCAAGTCCCTTGTTAAAGGAGAGGGAAAGAGAGCAAAGAGCAAACACACCTGCCATCAGAAGCATAGTCTGAAAACTGACATTACTGTGCAAAATCCTAATGAGGGAAGTGACTATCATGATATGTGAACTATAAACACCTGGAAAATTAGGGTTATCTTTATTTGCATGGCACTTCATGAAGACAGCCAACTGTTTAACTGAAGCACAGCAGAAGGAATTTTTAATGAATGTCCCAAGGGCCCTGAGATTGTACAGTACTGTCTCAGACACCTGAGACCTGAGCAGAAATCCAGGAATAAAAATCTTGACAGGCATTTATAGCATTCAGATGGGAGATCACTGAAATTTTCTCACATTCTGAGCGGAAACATGCTGAACATCACTGGAGAACCTTTCTGTAGTGGGTTTCATGTAACTTAGCAAGGAAATCTAGTCTTACCTATTTATGACCTGTGGAGCAGCTAGTTATGTACTTTCATGGCTGCCTGTGGTTGCAGGAATACTCTGTGAAACTTGGCAATATCAATTTGTGAGATCACTTGGAAAGTTGAGAAGTTATTTTCTGTACCATTATGAGATACAGATGGAAGACTGTGAATTCTGTCTCTTACCTGTGTTTGGCCTTGATACTTCTACTTTCATAAATATCAAAATGATAGAGGAAAGATGTAGAAAAATATATGTAGTTTTGCAGATTTTAAGCAAATATTATTTTTGTCCATGGTTATGGTTAAGTATTGCTCAATGAACCAAATGCACTTGTGGAGAACCACTGCTGAGTAGGAGTAAAGTCTTTTTGTCATTCAATTTGATATCATTGCTTCTGGAACAAGGGTTTGTTATGACAAAACAAATAGCAGTAGTTTCTGTCTTGTTGCCAGTAGCCTTAATTCCTCCTTTTTGAAGATTGACCTTGGCTGTAACTGGCCAAGAACAGACTTTTTTTTTTTCCTTTTTTTTTTTTTTTTTTTTTTTTTTTTTTGGTGCCTGTATTTTCAGCCAGACTTTGGAAATACGTAGGGAACTGCAGTAGGGCTTTCCAGGGCTGTATCTGCACACATGTGCCATTGCTCTAAGGAGTGGGCAGGTGTGATAGCCCCTCACTGCCCATGTTTTTTGGAACCCACGTAGGAGTGGAACAGCATGTGCAGATTGCTGGGAGTGGGTGATTGTGACAGGTGCACGCAGCTTTCAAGTTCAAGGCAAGAACATTCCTGTGTGACTGCAGCTGGTGGAAGGGCTGCGCTGTTTCAAATTCCCATTTTGCAAATCCATTTGAGAGGTGGGTTAGTGCATTGGTGTTGGCCCTCTCTTTTGCTCTAAGCAGGTTGGCCAGTTTTAAATGTGTGCCAGGAAGGATGTTCTACCAGTCCCTGCTCCCAGTCAGGTCTGATGATGGAGACAGAAGCAGGTCATGTGTGTCAGGAAATGTGACAGGGTGTGACCCAGGTAGGACATCTCTTTTTCTCCTTTGCTGCTGCCAGGGAGCTGCCATGGCTCACAGCAGGGTGGCAGGAGCCACATAAGCCCAAACATGCCATGTCATGTGAACTGCATGGTACCTACAGGCCTAGTGCAGGAGAACCTTGGTGTGGTTGTTCTGTCCTTTAAGGAGTGTCTAGCAATCCTGGCAGGATCTTTTTGTGAAGGGCTGTTCAATGGAGCATCTGCCAAATAAGCCAGTGCATACATGCTCATTGGGGATCCACAGAGTAGGCCAGGCAATGTGGAGGTCCCCTCCTGCTCAGGATGTCCCCCAGCTTCTCCATGGGCAAACCCAGGGCTGGCCAGGCCCCCACATGCTCCTCATCCCTCAGCTGTGTCATACTGTGCTACTGATGGAAGGAATGGATGTGACAAATGGAGGAAAACACACTTTGATCTTACATTTTCAGCAAATTATATCTTAGTAAAGCCCTGATGAGGCCCATCTCCCCTGATTGCCTTACTGTTGGCACAGTCATTTAACATGTGAATAGTGTAAATCTACATTCCCTTTGCTGTAACCTCAGCAATACCTCGCAGGTGTTTGGATATTTCCCATGCCAACTGTCTTGTTGGTAGGAGGTACATCTAAAAAGCATTTCTATTTCTTAATTTTCTGCCCACCTCACCTGTTTCTTAGTTGCATTAACAGGATTGGATTCATGCTATAAGTGACACATTAATGGATGCTTGAGATGAACATAAGCTTTATTTCCTTCAGCTAGTGGTTTATTGTCTCTGGTTTCAAAGAGCAAATTGTTATCATGTGGTTTTGGATGTTTGTCTTCTACAGCTGTCAGGACTCTCTCAAATACACATGTTGTGACTGACTTGTTCTCATCTTGTGGTAACTTCCGTAATTTATTTTTTTGCAAATCTAAAAAATCTGCCTTGTAAAGCTTGAATAACAAAAAGCCAAAATTAAAGCAGATGTCACAATATTTTACTGGGTCATCTCTGTTTGGGCTACTAAGAAGGCCAGAGACATTATTTTGTAGGCAAAAGGAATTCTCTGGAATTTGAATATGCTTATTCAGAAGGTTACTTGTGGCAGTGCTATTCAATTTTGTAAAGTAATTACTAAAATTGGGCAATGTTGCTTTTTTATGGAATGGAATATCCATCAGACGGTAGCAACCTGTGAGTCATGACTGGATTTTGAATTGTTGTTTTTCCCTTCAATCCTGCATGCACTTGTCACAATGGTTAATTTTGAGCATGAGTAGCCTCGTCCAGTTTAGTAAGAGCACTCAAATGACTGAAGGTAAAAAAGTACACGTGCTTATGAGATTTAACCATAGCTTTTTACCAGGTAGCACATTGGATTTATGCTTAAAACTGCTTTCTACTTGTGAATTTCATTGGAGGTGTTGGAAATACAATGTGTTGTCACTTGGATGATAGGGGGAAACAAGTGAGCCTTCTGAAACTTGGGATCTGAAGACTTACTCATTTCACATAGTACTTTCATGTGCACACTCAGACCATTTTTTAATGTGTTTGATAATACTGTAGATATCTACAGATTCATCACTGAAACAGAATTGTAAACCCACCTATTAAAGACCAAAGGAATAATCTTTTTATATTAGAAATCTTCTTTGCATTTGGAAGGAATGCTTCTGTATATGTTATATTAATTTTGAAATAATTGTTTGGGATTGCTTTAAGCACGTAAGACTGTTGAGTTTTTTTAAGCACTAGTCAAAGAGTTTGACAGGCACACATGCAATTTCAGGAGACAAGTAAAATACTCGTATTTCAGTGTGTTGCAGTTTTCTCCTTATGTTACTTTTATTGTAGGTTACATATTTCACCTCTTGAAGATTAAATGACTGATGAGATTGAGAATTAGGCTCTTCTTAGATGTTTCAGCATCAAGTATCTACCATATTGAGTGCAGAGATTTTATGCTCTACTTGCTCAAGAAACTGCATGTAACCCCTTCCAATTTGGAAAGATTATAAACAAGTTTTATAGTAATTTCTGAATCCAGCTCTTAACTCCAAAAATATGACCACTTCAAAGGACAGCAGGAATGCAAGTGTGTTATAACTTTAGTTACTGAATAACTGAAGAAATTTGCATCTTATCTGTTGCACAAGAAACCCACGGTATTTTATGGTCATTGCTACCAAATCTGCATAATACTGGATCACCTGGCAAAACAAAGTCTGGCACAGAGACACAGCTACCACACTGCTGAGTTATACAGCCCTTATGCTTTTAGTCCACTTCATGCTGAGCTCAGAGGAAGGACAGAATGACAAAAGCCAAAGTTTGGGGAAATTTATGCTGGGTTGCAATTGAAATTAGAGTCAGTTCTTTGATCTGGCTCACAGAGCAGCCTTGCTGGCAGGTGGGCAGCTGAACCAGGAGTGGCATCTGATGGGGAAGAAAGGACTCTGGGAGATGGTAATGTCTTCAGAATGTGGGCTGGCATAGGGCATGTCAGAGCAAAATGGCCTTCTCAGATAAAGCTTAAGGCATCTCAGCTGATGGCACAGTTCTTTGTGGAGGCTCAGTAATTTGCATTATGTGGCTGTAGTAATTTAAGCAGGAATGAGATGAACTAAGGCTTGGCTGTCTCCTGAAATGCCCTGGGACTGGAGGAATTCTTTCCCCACTCCCGTTTTTGTGTTACCCTGGACATGGTTAGGTAAATCACAGCTGAAATCGGTGTGGGAAAACACCACACCTGTGTAGAAAGACTGGTATTCAGAATGTGGTTTCTGAGGAAGCTCAGTTCGTTTGGGACAGCCATGGAACAGTAAGCTCATTGCTCATTGCGGTAACAGCTGGGAGGCACAACGTACCTGTTGTTTCTGGCCACAAGCAGCAGAAGGGTTTCCATGGCCATGTGCCCCAAGGACACTGCAGGTTCCTTCTTGCTGAAGCAGTGTGTGTTGGGCTGGCACAAGCAGCTGTGTGCTGCCCTGTTTGCTAACTCAATCCTGGGCAAAGGTGGTGGTGCTGAGTGTGTCTGAAGGCTGCTCTGCTTCCTGTTCCTCCCTGCTGGTCCTTCACCTCAGCCATGGTAAGACAGCCTAAAATCCTCTGTGTATTTTGACTCCTACTGCTGCAGTTAACATTAGCCCTGTCAGAGGCTGTATTTTTTTTTCAGTGTCACTGGTGAATAAAGCCTTTATTTACCTTAAAGGTTAATTTTTTTAGCACTTTACCTGGCATGATGATTTCCAAGGTATTTGAAAGTAAACTCTGCTAGAGCCACAATTTATAGCCGTTTGTGTGAAACATTTTAGATGTTTCCTAATGACGTTAAAAAATGTTTTATTATCTTTTAGAGGAATGCCAATAAATCTTGGCAAAAACTGTGGTGAGAGGATGACATCAGGAGTTTAATGCTATCATAAGGTATCAGAATGTGCACAAAATAAGAATGAGAGAAAAATATTCATGTAGCTTATACCATAAATCCCAAGAGCAGCACTTTTATCTCAGACATCCAGATGTGCCTGTTTAGTTCCTCAAGGCAAAGCAAGCAAAAACAGTTCCAGAATATGAAAGCTTTATCATGGTAGTCTATTGTGAATTTAACAGATGAGAAGATTGATAATGTTATACCTCATACAACTTAATACCTCTTTGTTGACAGTGCATATCTTATTTATAAATGAAATTGCTGTTTCATCCTGGTCACGCCTGTACAGTTGGACTGAGGTACAAGAAAAACCAGAGCAAACTGTGATAGTGAAATCTTGATTTGTTCAAGTTAATGAGTGAAGTCTTTAAGGGCACTAAGTCTTGATGATTTATTTACATTTGTTTTCATGGATAGAAGCAGAGCATGTTGCAGGTCTCTATTTTCTTTTTTATGTAAAACGCAATTTACTAGGACATGGGATAGCAAAGGAGCTACTCTGCTGTGCTGTGAGAAGTTAATACACCTTCCAGCATGGCCTCTTCTGAAAGAGGCACTGTGTTTGTGTGCTCCGTTTTTCACACGCAGAGTGGCTGGCAAATGGGAGGTCTGACCAACTGGTTACCTGATGCATGGGAGGAGAAAGCAAAGAGCAATGCTATAGGCTTTATAGGTCTTGCAAGGGTGGACAGCAAGGCAAAAGGCAATTGTGTAGACCTTTGTGTGAATTTTGGCATGTGAGAATGGGCATTTAAGGTAGGATATGCTGCTTTGCTGAAATTTTTTGGATTTGTACAGATACCTGTATCATAGAATTGTATCCGTAACTTATTGGTTAAAATGCTGGTTCAATTTTCCATTCTCAGAAGATCTGAATATTAATAGATTGCTTTTATTACTTCTTTTCTATCTTTTAGAGCCTCTCCCTCCCCCTGAAGTCCATAAGTTAAGCTCATGTTTATATTTTTTATTTTATTGTTTTCAAGTTCTAGGTCATTTCTTTTTTAGGGATACTTTTGGGAAGCCATTTCCTTTTATGATAAGATACTAGAAGCTGAAAATATAAAAACAGGAACTCCTTCTGTTTGCATGGAAAAAAAAGCTGCAGTTCCATTTTCTGCTTCCAGAAAAATAGGCTGACTTTGCTGTTATAATTTGTTGGCACTTTTTCTGAAAAGATAAGTAAGCAGGGAGTACAAGGTAGTCAGATACTCTGTGCATGAAGATCATAAACGTCAAAGCCACAAACACAGTTTTGTTTTGGCTCATTGCCTTGAGTTTTAGTCAGTTACAAATATTCAGAAAAAAATACGGTGATATCAGAAAACTTGTTTATTTCAGGTGTCTCAGTTGGAGTAATTTTAAAGGTGCTTAGAATACGAAAACTGCTGAGTAATCTGCCCTTGAAAACAAAGAGCAATGAATGTACCTCAAATTCCACCTTCAAAGATGGAGACACCCAGAACATCTCCTAACTTCTGAAGATCACAGCTATAGCAATTACATGTCTGAGGACTCCTTTTAAATGTGCAAATAAGACTGCCTGACCACAACATGGGGTTTTATTTTACTATTCTGTATAGCTTCAAGTCTAAATTTTCCCTGTGACTGAATCCTTTGCTGGTAGCGCTCTCTTGTGGCAGTTATTTTCATTAAACCACTTAAGAGATTTCGAAACTGTGTATATCATTTAAACATTTCTACCTTAGGACACGCACAGTCTCTTTTGAATAAACGTTTCTAAATTAAATGTGGTGATACATATTTTAATAATGCAGGTCAGTCTAGGCAAAAGCATCCCAAGTGTGTTTCCCAGAAGATCTCAAAGAGGCGGGTGTATTGAGCATTCAGGTTTTTAACTGCTGGTTTTGGTTTGTTGTTTTTTAAAAGCCATATGCCTGTGGACAGATGGGTGGGAGGCTTTGAGGGCAGTCACAGTCAGGTGGAGGAGAGACAGCGATGGGCACCTTCATTAACACGTTTGATCACAGATGCTGCTCTTTCTGTGCCGCCGCTCTTGGTGATGAGCAAGTTACTTCTCACAACTTTGGTTATTAAACAGAATGAAAAAAAGGACCTGGGAAACCTTTCTGTGTGAAACTGATATGTGCATTCCTGGTGAAAGCTGAAAGCTTTGCACCCTGAAGTGATGTTTTCTTGTTCTAGGGGTGAAAGAGGTGAAGTGGAGGGGTTGGTTCTTGACCTACTCTGTTTTTTAATTACAAAGGTCTTAGTTGATGTTTTATTTTTCAGTGAGGAGGTAAAGCCTTGTAGAAGCTGAAATTATGATGTGCAGGGGTTTCCTTCGAACTAGGGATATACAGTTTTCTCTTTTAAAAGAAGGGCAGTTATTAACCAGCAGTGGTTTGGTACTGGATAGACTTGGGGCCGTTGGGATTATGTATCCAGTGTCATACTTTTATAAGCATGTCTGTATTAATACCAAGTGGGGGACATTGAATGTGGGCTTCTTTTTCTTTTATGCTGTAATCCAGTAGCAACTAGAATAATGATTCCAGGTTGTTTACATAGTTGTCCTTTCTTGGAAGGAGGTGTGTTTACACCTGAGATAAGGCCTTGAGTGAGAGGGGTTTTTGCCCTCAAGACTCTTGACTGAAAAGTCTCTGTTCTTCTGTAGGCTGAAATCTCGTGCATAGCCTTTGTCCGATCACCCACCCTCATCTTTGGATCTTATACATAACATAGGCACTGTAATAATCCTAGTTCTTTCAGGGATATTTCTAAAATTTCAACTGGTCTTTTAGAAAAGCTTTCATAGCAATTATGTCACTGTTTATAGTTGTTTTCTAGCAAATGTAGTGCTGTGCCCAGTAGTCCATGTAGTGAAGGTAAGATGAGCTTGCTTTGTCTGTTTGCTGTTCTGGCTGCAATCTATCAGGACAGCTCATCAGTATCTGTTTGCGGATTAACAATGAAAAAAAGCTTTTTAAGGGCTAATTAAAAAACCCTGTATTTTGACATTCAGATCTTTCTTTTCTTTAAAATGAGGGAGATACTTGGTTTTCCTTCTCTTTTACCTCTGTATCAATGTAATTCTAGTAGTTTTTTTAGTCAATACATTTAATAGTATTTACTCTATGCAATTTATTCTTCTGTTATGTGGAGTGAAGATGCACTTACTGCCAGAATTAAGGAAAAAAGTTATTTTCCCACTTGAATTTTACTTCTCTTTTTTTGCCAAAGAAGTCACCAAGTATAGAATAGTATTTGTCAGCCTTACTTTGAATCCTCATTCATACAGCAATAACCCCGTGGTTTTTAGACTCTTTCAGAAACAATGGTAGAAAAGTGAGCCATCAGATCAAAGTCTGCCTTTCTCTGGACTCAGTGTGTACATGCACACACAGAAAAGTGTGTTAATGTTAACAAGCAAGGAATCATGCTAGCTTGCCTTTATTCCAGAATACTTCCAAAACCCCCTCATTACATTAGCTTTAACATCTGTGAGTAATCAATACTCTTGCCTTTATATGAAGTGCAGTTGTTTTTTAATGGAATATTGTGGTCTGACTAAGAAAGATTTAGCCAGACACCACCTAACTTCCACCTAGTTCACAAGGTTGAGCTATTGGAGTTTTTAGTAATTTTGTAATTCTAGCATATGCTGTTTTAACTAGATTTCTTATTAAAATCCAAATATGCCTGCATAAAAATAAGACCACTACTTGCCCTTTTGCCAACCTTCTCCTCCTTCCTGAAGTGAGATGATTTCTGTAAATCCATGGTACTTCTAGATTTTTCTTTACAAATATAAGCATATCTTCCTTTGACCTGTGAAAAGCCATCATTTTACATACTCAGGGTGCAGTGCAGTCAGTCTGCTGAGTTATAGAAGAGAACCAATAGACATGTATAGTCATTGTTTGTTTAGAGTGAGGGTCAGTGAACCTAAGGATCCTGGCACATAGGCCAGTATGTAAGAAGGTTTATCTGCATTCTGCTGGACTGATCCTTAAGGGTACAGCATAACTAATCTTTTTCATTTTCTCCCAAAGAAACTTCAGCCTGTTACTTTATGCTTTACATGCTCAGGTATGATGGTGGTCAGCAACCACAGCAAGCTTACATGTGCTTATTTTTTAAGAAGACTTTTAAAATAAACAGCCTTTTGAAAGAATTCCCCAGAATTTGGAACATCAGCCTCCCTGGGGAATGGAAGGATGTACCTGCCAGTTTTTTCTATAGATGATGATTTCCAATGCCTTTCTGAGTACTGAGCTTGCTTGTTTCTGGGGGTATCACAGGCTGCCTCTCAGGGGAAATGCTGCTCCCTGAAAAGACTGGCTGGTTGGTTTTCATGTATAGTAAAAACATCTGTAACTCTCCCATACTGTTGATGGCCATGAGCTCTTAAGAGGCCCGAATTGTTCTGGAGATTTTGTTTTAGCCTTGTCATCTCATAGGTGGTGACATAAACTTTACAATGCGGTGCCCCAGGCCCGTCTATTCACCCACGTATTTGCTTAGAAGATTGGAAAAGGAAAGGATGGAACAGGTTAAGACAAACAAACAAACAAACAAACAACCCAACAACAATCAAAACCAGTTTCAGCGCCATAATTTCAGTACATTTTCCATGTGCGATGTCAAATACTACTTCAAACGAAAAATAAAAATCTCTCTCCCCTCCTCCTCCTTCAGGGACAGTCCTCTGGTTTCAGTTTTGAGGCTTTGCTCAGCTTTTCCTCTCCGTGCTCGGCAGGGCAGCGTTCACTGGAGTGGGTCTGCAGAGTCGCTGGTATGACTAATCTAAACTGCTCCGGCCTCTTAGCGGGGAGCGGTAACAAGGCTCCTTTGTGAGTCTAATTATATCCCCTAAGCTGGCGGCTGCAGATTAGCACAGGAGGACAGGCGGTCGCAGAGGGCTGTGTCCATGCCCTGCTCCGCCAGCATCGCTGGCTTTGGCCAGGGACAGAGCCCACGACGGTGCCACCCACACACCACGCGTGCCAGGGCCCCATTGTTTCTCTCTTGGACTTGTCCCGCTCCGTGAGACTTGCCAGCAAGCTGGGAGCCATGCCTAGTCCCTGCAGAAGGGGTCCGGGGAAGAGGCACTGCCCAGCACGGGGAACTGGTAAGTACCTTGGGCTGTGCCAGAGTGAGAGGCTCCTGCCAGGCTGGGCAGGACGTAGGACACTGGCACCTCCTCACCCCTTCGTTCCAGTGTTGGGGTAAGCAAGTGTTCAGGGTGCCTTTCTCTTGGCTTTTTTTGTGTCTTTTGTAACTTGTTAGAGGAGGGGGATAAAGAAAATGTTGTCTCAAATGCATCTGATTAAAATTTCATTATAGGACTGTTGGAAGTGGAGTCGGCAGGTGGGGTCGAGGGCAGTCGACTTTGAAAAGTCACTTTTTTTGTTGTTTGCTTTCAAATTTGTCTCCCATTTCTCAGGCAGACCTGGCTTTGTGTTGCTGAGCAAACATCTCCCAGCGAGGCTGCGCTCGTCTGCTACTCTCTAAGAGATCTGCAACTAGTTTTCCCAGGCTGGTCTCTTCATCCCAGTATGTATCCTCAGGACAGAAGGAGTAGCAGTCACTGCTAGTGAAACTTAGTATCGAGGCTTAAGAGTTTTTAAGTTTTGAGCTTTTCTTGGTGTGAAAAGAAAATTCAGTGGAAAAGTTTCCCAGGCTGTGAGCTGTTTGCTGACATGCAAAGAGTTTACACATGGGTGAAAGGGGATTTTTTACGGAGTAGTGATAGAGGAAGTGAGTATGCTGATAAGTGTGTGAGACCAAAACTGTTTGTTCCTCACAGTAAATGTAAAGAAGGGATTGTGGGATTTCTCCCTCGGGAGGAGAGGAATTTGAAGTATTGAACAAAATGGGGGGGTAGAGGGGGAATTCATCTTTTCAATACACTTGTCTTACACCGTTTGGGGCAGGGGGAGGGCATGTTAAATGATAAATTTGGCAGAGTAGGATTTTTTTTTTTCTCACTGCCAGGCAGTCACTGCTTCCTGCTTTTCAGGAACATATGCTGTGAAGGTGGGGTGCTGGAGTAGCATGGGCTCAGGATGTGTTTCTGTCTCTATCTTCTTAGTCGTGACCAGACAGCTCCATTAGAGAAATCCTTAATCTAGTGAGGTTAATGGAGCTTCTCACACTGGAGGGCTGCTCAGATAGGATCTGCCCATTGGATTTGTGGGGAAGAATCCCAGAAGAGTTAGGATCAACTTCTGTAGGTTACTATTGGCTTGTAATAAAGCATAATAATAAATAGCAGAAATGTGCGATGTGTTTTATGTGCCAGTGCTCTTCTGACTTCACTGAATTCAAGTAAAGCTATAAAATATTAGACTTCCATTTATTACATGGAGCTCCTAAGAGGTATTCAGTATGTCTCTTTCTGTGACTTTGTTTTTATATATGAAGATAACTTTTCTATTCTTTGAGGCTGTTTAAACTCCCCTGTGAGGAGCTCTGTACCACCCTAAAGGGAGTGTTACAACTCAGTTTTGTTTTCCATCTGAAGAAGAGTATATGTAGTACATATAATACAAACAGCTGAGTAGTCACTGTTACAGAGCCATATTCACTGCTCCAAGTTTAATAATAGTGATGGAGGCACATCACAGTTTGCATGTGATTGTAGTACTAGTATTTGTTGAGATTGTCTGTAGATAGATAACTTGGTTTGTGCAGGAAGAATGCATGGATGCATTCA
Source organism: Hafferia zeledoni (assembly GCA_035583235.1). Lineage (NCBI taxonomy): Eukaryota > Metazoa > Chordata > Aves > Passeriformes > Thamnophilidae > Hafferia > Hafferia zeledoni. The sequence continues at coordinate 99,402,646 of JAWWEV010000001.1, forward strand.
GGTATTAAACTACTTGGTCATTTCAGATAGTCCCTGCAGCTTTTCACGTGCAAGCTTTAGCAGCAAGAGGAACTATTTGAGATTATTAGCTAGAGCATTTTTCCCTGTATTTTGTGATCCTTTATAACTGATCTGCGCTTGGAAAATCATTTAGGTAGTTTCTGATTTGATTTCTTTGTGTCCAAGCACATGTTTCAGCCTGAGATGGGGTTTTTTTATTCTTTTATTTTTGCCAGATTGACTCTTGTAAAGCTTATTCTTGGAGATAATTAGAGTGACTAAAGATTGAGGTCTGAAGGGGTGCTGTGAGCTGGGCTGGAAGAGGAATGATGTATTGAAGATTTGTGGTGTTATTGCTGTGAAGTGATTTGCTTGGAAAATAGCTTTTATTTTGCTGTGAAGTGACTAAACTTGGCCTAATGGTGTTAAATTGGGTGTGCATCTTGACACATTCAATTTTTGTAAAATAAATCTAAAAACCTGCAAGAACATTATTCCCTAAACAAAATCAGTGCTGCTCTGGGAATTCCCCAACTCAAATACGAGTTGTCTGGTCATTTTTAAACTTTCAGTGCTAAATGGTTTTAAGTGTTTTAGGGCTGCCATATATCTCCTCAAAATAAGGGTTTATATTTGTTCCCAGGGACTCCAAATCAAGGAAAACAGCAGTTAATGGGTTAAATAGAGTTGGGGTTTTTTGATCATCATAACTCTACTGCACACATGAGTGTGTTTACTTGGTGGCTGGACTGGAGTGGGTTTTTCACCTGGACCAGCAGCTCAGACTGGCAGCTTTGTGAGCTGCTCCTTCAGTACCTCAGCCCTCCAGAGTGGCACAGGGGACAGCCACTTGTCTGCATCCACCAATGTTTCTCTGGGGCAGAGTGTGAAGTGACTGTCAGTGTGAATCTTTTGCAGAGGTGTCTCTGGTTTGCTTTCCTTGTGTTTATTGCATTTCCTTTTTGTGAACTCTCAGTCATAGTTTGTGTCTACAGTTCTGAAAGGGTCTCACATTATTGAGAGGACTGGAGAAATTAAGCCCCCCATTTTCACAATTCAGACATACCCCTCTCTTTCCGAGTATGTGATGGAGGGAGGAAGGTTTAGGCAGGGGATGGGGACAAGTCTCTGTGTCCTGTATGTACAGCACTGTGTGAAGAAAATAAAGGGATGCATCTTCTCCAGGCACAGCTTGTCCCTTTGCAATGAGAACAGTATCATTGTCTCCAGATCCCAGATACTCACCTCTAAAAGAGACAGTGCAGGTGGTTTTTACCCAGTCTTGCTTATGTGACCATCAACTGGATCTTAGATTTGTTTAACCACTGTATTTAGCACTGTATTGTAGCAAGGAGAATCGAAGTTACAGTCCAGCTCTGTTTCTCACAGAATAAATTGTCAGAAGATGAAGCAGGACACAGAAGCAGCCTCAGCAAGGGAGCCAGCTTCTTTTACTTGCCTCACTGCAGCCCCCATGTCCCCTCGAGGGATGGGGGGCAGTGGCCTCGCTTTTCTCAGGGTCAGGCTCCTCCCACCCACAGACTGACAAGAGCTCTCAGTGACAGCAGTGACAACATTATACCTGCCCATGCAGATTTCCTCTGCTTCAATTAAGAATCTCTCCATAAAATGTTGGAGAGATTGGGCCCGAGTTAGTACAGGCATAGGAGGAGAGGAGCTCTTGCTCTAAGAAGTTACAGGAAAATACCTGCCCTTTGCTAGTGGAGAAATTGTAGATGGATGCTTAAGTGTTTCAAATTGTATTGCAGCCTGTTGTAATGCTGTTATGGTTGCAGTCATCAGTTGGAGATTAAGAAGGGAATATAACTTGGAACTGAACAATTAACTTAACCTGAAACTCGAGCTGCCCCTGGGGAGTAAGGAGGGAGAGGTTACTGTAGATGATTGTGCAACTATAACCACCCTATGCCTTGGGCTTCCAACACGTTAAGGCAGCTGAGGTTTCCTGCCCAAATTATGAGCTCTGTAATGCGCCAAATGCTAATGTCTGTTTTAATCTGAAAATAGCCATCATGACAATAAAAATAATTTTTAAAAACAGTGCCATATATCATAAAGTGATTTACAGTTGCATAACTATCTCCAATCCAGTGGAAGCAGTATAAATTTTTACATGAACTTGTATGTATAATCCAGAAGGGGCTGCTTGGAAGAAGTCTGGGATCAAGATGCCTCAAGGGAAGGTTTCTAAATAAAAAGCTTATTCAGTTCTTTATTAATGTGGAAAATACTGTAATTTTTTTACCGTATTGCACTCATCTTTTGTCTCAGTTATAGCTAATCTGGAATACATGGGTCCTGGATGCTGTGTGACGTGACCAGTATTTGTTTGGAAGATTACTTGAGAATTCCAAGTGTTGAGAGAATAGGCTGAAAAGCAGTATTTGAGTGATTACCAAGTGCAAGTTCTTACATAAGCAAAAACTTCACATGGGCCTGTTAAGTTGTTTCTGCTTGTACTGTGATATTTTTTTCTGCCTAAAAAGGACATAATGGAGACCTGCAGTATTGATCTAAATATTTCTTTTATTAATTACATTCCTAGAGGAATTTTAGGTATACTGTGTTGTTTATTCTTCGCTCATAGATAATCTGGGTGGTTTCCATGTAGATTGTGTAGATTTTAGAAGGTTCAGCTCTGAAGCCTAATTTGAATTCAAGCTGACAGATTGTCCCAAAAGTAAATGGATTTTAAAGGCAGTTTACCTAAACCACTAATAATCCTTGCCAGCCATTGACAGAGCTCTTAAATGTAGTATAAATAACCAGCCCAACTCACTGGTTTTAATACATATTCAGTATTTTCCTAGAGGTTTTAACTTGATATTAAGTGACTGCAGTGCTATCTTCTATCATTGCAGCTTTTGTTTAACACTGTGGTTGATCCTCAAAAAAGCCTGTCTGGCTGCCAGTGAAAAGACACAGGTGGGGGACGACAGTAGAGGAACCAGCCCACAAAAAAAAATGCAAGCTTAATGTGTTCCTGGAGAGGGGAAGGTGGGAATAGCCATCCCCAAACAAATACGGAAAGAGGAAGGAAAGGATAGGAAGATGGGGGCAGTGATGCTGCTCCAGCAGGAATCACACTGGTGGACTCCATACAGGGAGATGATTGAGCTGAGTGAAAAGCTGCCAGTGGAGAATGTGAAAATTTGTTGCAAGAAGCTTCTGTAATTGCTAAGAATTCCTTAACTAAGACACAATTTTCTTCAACTATAATATATTTTCAATACATCTAAAACCAGAAAGGATAGTAGTTTATCATTTGATAAGTTAGGGGGATTCACGAAGTCAAGTAGGAACCCAATTTTCATTTATTTTTTTGCTCATCAAATCATTTAAACTTTGAAAAGAGTTAAGTATGCTGGGATGGTCATAGGTGTTGTCTTAGGACTATAAGGCCTGCAAAGTTTATTCTTTAATTTCCATACATGAGGTTTGGTGTTCCTTGAGACTACTGAGCATTCTCTCTCTCAGCTTTTCAATTTCGGCAGTTTTTGTGTCTGTTCATGTTATGTGCACAGTATTGTGTGTCTCAGTTTTTTGCCTGTGACTGATCCAGCTGTCTCTGGACAGGGGATGTAGCGAGTGGGGCTCAGCTGGTCTGAGGTCAGAGAAGAGTTTTTTCATATACCAAGGTGATTAGTTTTCATCATTGGTTCCTCCTGTTCCAATGAATTATGTCACTGGAGGTTTTCCAAAAAGAACAGGCACTCAAGTGCAAGGGGATGTGGTTCTGACAAAGAGATGGGCTGTGTGTTGATGTTAGTGGAGAGAAGTAGAATCTTGTAACAAAAACTCTGGTAAGACTCAGTTATTGCTGGTAGTAATTTGAATTAGTACATCAGGTCTCGTGTGTTTATTGTGGAAAACAGTACACAGTTGGCAAACTAACAGTAATGTTGCTGTTGATTTCTGATATTAAATGCTTCATCTTTAAATTCACTTTCCTAGGCTGTTAGCTGGCATAAAGGGTATTTTTTAATTTCATGTAAGCCACATTTGATCAATTATGATGTAAAAGCATTTTTATTTAATCTTCAGCAGATACCAAAAATAAAAACCTTGAACAAATTTTCATCCAAAAGAAAGTTCCATTCAGGCATTTTTTGTATTCAGAGAGCTATCCTGAAAGAAGGAGATGCTGTCTATTGTTTTTGTAAAGCTTACTATATATCTGCAAAGATTAAAGGCATTGCCTTAAATTACTTGCCATGGTAATATTTACCAGTAGTTTTTTGGGTTAATTGCTCACCACGAACAGGCATTTTACACATTTCAAGTTTAATCTCTATATATAATATAAAGTGAGGATGTCATACATCTGCACAGTTAACTTAAAATTTCAAGTCCTGGTGTTTATGCCTCAGCCAAGAAAGTCCTCTCTTTTGGTTTTTGAGAGGGGTTTATGCAGTCACTGTATGTACTGTCCTTCTTTGAAAGGATGTTTAAGGCTCTCCTGTACAGACAGTCTGAATGCTGCCACAGAGTGTACGTCAGAAAAAGCATTTAAATTGATGCTGTCTGGCACGGGACAGTAGGAAGCTGGGGCATCTAAGACTGAATCTGAGTGAAAGGCAGTAGGACAACCTTACGGAAAGGGAACCAAGTGGCTCAGGCTGTGATGCTCTAGAACGTAACAGGGAGGTCAACCGAAAAGTGGACTGTGGGTCCAGTTTTATTAGTGCTCTGGTATACTGGAAGACTAAAAAAGCAGTGGCTGGAGCACAAAGCCATCGATCTGGACAGAGAAATTGTGGACACATTTTGGATTTAGAAAAGCCTAAAAAGTCACTGTAGATATATGCATGTATCTGTAGAGAGACGTGTGTGTGTATATATTAAAAACTTCTTTGAATCATCTCTGTTAGATATGACTGACAGGCAGTGAAGGTTTACTTCAAAATATGTTGTGAGAGTTTTCTTAATTTGTGAGAATTTTAATATACTATTGTTGCATGAAAATTTTCAGGGGTGCTGGTTTTTTGTCCCTTCTCATATTATTTCACAAATGCATATCACCCTCCTTCATTTATTTTTAAATAAACAAAGAAGAAATAAAACAGGAAATTAACTGTGTTCAGAAAAAATATGCAACCTCAAGTTTTGAATGCTTTATCCTCACCTGATTTGCTGTTACATCCAAGGGTATAGGCAAAGCTCTGTCAAGAAGCAGGACAACACTGAAAATGGCAAGGGGGAAAGGAGCAGGGAATTGTATTGCTCTTAACCTAAATCTTTTTTTATGGAATTGATAACACCTTTTTTAGCCTAAATTAGGATAACTCTTGCATTTAATTACTGAGGAATACACAAGAAACTGTTCACATTCCTTATATAGTTTTGCTGCTGGACCTTAGTCTTTCACCAGATTTTAGGTACTTTTTTCCTATATTGCCCTGGCAGACAGATCTGCCAGTGGTGACTAATGTAGCATGAAGTAATTTGAATTCTATGAATATAGTTGTCTGAGACAGAGAACACCTAATGGCTTTGTCTGTGTAAGGTGATGACTCCTTAGGTATTCTACAGAAAGGAATGTTGTTTGTCTGCTTGAAGGGAGGGCAAGAAGAAAAAAAGGAAGAAATTTTGACCAAATGACAATTTTTTCTTCTTTTTAGAAAAATCATCCTGTTCTAATAATGAGCTCCAAGGTTAGGCAGTTGGGTGAGATCTTCACAGTCTGCAGTGAAAAATACATGGAACAATTTTTGGAATGAAAAACAGTGGCATTATCAATTTCTCATTATCTGAGAGCCCTGTGGGTAACTGCAGCTTCATTGTGGCTTTCCACCTCCTTTTTTTCCTGCCAAGAATTCATAAGACTAGAAAAATCCAAATTACATTTTTTAATGAATTAAGTGATTTAGTAGTTTGTTTACAGTGGCCTTTTGCATACCGAGTTAATTGAGTTATATGTCAGTCTTCTAGTGTGTTTTATTCTATTGAGCACAAGGCTGGTGAACTGCAAAAAAAAACCCCAGAGAAACAAATCAAAAAAAGTTGTGGATTGGAAGGACTTACAGATTTATTGAAAAAATTCATTAATGAAATGTTGGTATGTCAATACAACAATAGTGTTATTGTAAAGGGGGGGAGTTGAGAAAGCTGAGAACTATGAAGCTGCATTTTTAAGTGGACAGACAAGGGCACCTGTGCTGTCACTACAAATTCTTGACATTTTCCCGACATGAACTAAAACACAATATATGAGTGGATTGCTGAGTACATCCCAAAAACTGAACCCCTCCTCGTTCTCTTGCATGGCTGGCATGGAGCAGCACTGTTTTAGCTGGTCATCTGTTTCTGTAGGATAAACAAGTGCAGTGTGATTTGGTTTATTTGGCTTTGAAACAATCTAAGGACACCTTGTGAGCTGTACCTCTCAGTATGTGCAGTGCCTGAGCATGGTGCTTGTTTGAGAATGCCAATGAATTGTGCATTTGACCTTTAAGCTTGTGCAGGTTTCCATTTTGTCTCAGGGCTGCAGCCTTTCTGCCTTTCCTTAGCCTTGCATCCTTGGCGTGTCCTGTAGGAAATTATTCCAGGATTGGGACAAATTTCTGGTTATAGACAGGGTTTAAAATGACTGTAAGTAGTTTGGACGTCCTGCTGCAACTGTGAAAAAATGAACTTGGGCTATTTAAAAACAAAGTGCTGGAGAGAGTCTTTGCTGTGCTGCTGTGAAGTCTTGGGGTGCATTGTGGTGAATGGAGAAAAAATAGTTTTATTTTGTAGCTGCTGTTCAGTGTCATACAGTGACTGCTTCCCACATTCTGGTGTTTACAGAGTGGTTTTACTTTGAAACATACTGGCTATGCTGTGAAACACTGGTCTGCAGCTTTCTGTAGAAACTGAAGTGACTGGAAACTGAATTTATTTTTAAAAAAGAATCTTTCATATCAATCACTACAATGGTTTTAACTCAAAGAATTAGGGCTGACAGTATGTAACAGGAAGAATAAAAAAGAATAAATGCTTTGGGTTTTTTCTATCTTTGTAGACTCAGGTCAGTTCTGATTGAAGCCACTGACTGGTCTGTCCTTTTAAATTAGAAAAATTGGGATTTCTTGTTTAAACCCAGGTTTTATTTCGGTGTGACCACACCTTGAGTACTGCATCCAGCTCTGGTATTCCCAGCACAGGAAGGATATCAACCTGTTGGAGTGAATCCAGAGCAGAGGCACCAAGCTTTTTAGATGGATGGAGCACCTCTCATATGAGGAAAGGCTAAGAAAATTGGGAATGCTCAGCCTGGAGAAGAGAAGGCTCACCTAACTGCAGTCTTCCAGTGTCTAAAGGGAGCCTCCAAGAAAGATTGAGAGACACTATTTACAAGGACATGTGGTGACAGAACAAGGGGCAAGGGCTTCAAACTGAAAAAGAGTAGTGTTAGATTAGATATTAGGAAAAAATTCTTTACTCTGAGGGTGTTAAGGCACTGGAACAGGTTGCCCAGAGAAGCTGTGGATGCCCTGCCCCTGGAAGTGTTCAACGCCAGGTTGGCTGAAGCTCTGAACAACCTGGTCTAGTGGAAGGTGTCCCCATCCATGGCAAGGGCATTGGAACTGGGTGATCTTTAAGGTGCCTTCCAACCCAGGCCATTCTTTAATTGATTCCATGATTTCCTGGCACAGGTGCTAAAGACGAACAGTAGGAAGCACTGCATTTACAGGGACTGGCATCTAATGCCCACTTCTAGTTAGATGTGCTGTGGGAGCTCTGGCTGTAAGTGATTACTGCTGAGTCCTACGGCAGCAGCCACCAGCAAAAAAAAAAAAAAACCCAAACAAAAAAACCCCATAACAACAACAAACCGAACCACTACCGTGTGGCGTTCCGGGATTACAGGACAGTGTGGCACTTTGACGGCCTGAGGGAGGCTTGATTAGCACGAGGAGCAATCATAGAAATCACACCAGTTCGGGAGCAGGAGCGCACTCCGAGTGGCGGTGACGGCCGGAGCCGCCCTGCGGCCGGCAGGGGGCGCCAGCGGGCTGTGGGGCCGGGCAGCGCGTCCCGGGATGGGCATCCCTTGGGATGGGCATCCCGGGGGGCAGCGGCTTCCCGGGCGGGCCTTGAGATGGGCATCCCTTGGGATGCGCATCCCAGGGGGCAGCACCTTCCTGGAGTGGCCTTGGGATGGGCATCTCTTGGGATGGGCATCCCGGGGGGCAGCACCTTCCTGGGCACCCCTTGGGATGCACACACACACACACACACACACACACACACACACACACACACACACACACACACACACACACACACACACACCCCTCCCCTCCATAAGGCAGCACGTTCTCAGGCGGGCTTTGGTGGGGGGCTTTGGATGAAGGAGAAACGGGTTTCCTTTCCTCCCCTCCTTCCCCTCCCCTGAGGAACTCAGCAATTTTGAGGACTTGCATAGGATAACATGAAAAGTGATCATAGGGATTGGTAAATTTGGGGCAGCATAAGGGCAGGAAATAGCAGAAGATGGTCTTTAAAGAGAAATGAAAGGCCAGTTTTCTGTTTCAGAGCTGCCTGTGTCATGTGAGGCTGCCTCTGCCTGCAGAGATGGATGTGAGCCAGCAGTGAGTTCTTTGCTGGTTCAGCAGGGGGCTGCAATGAAACAGGAACAGAGAGATTACATGCTAGGAAGAAATTCTTCACTGTGAGGGTGGTGAAGCTCTGGAACAGGTTGCCCAGAGAAGTTATGGATGCCCCATCCCTGGGAGTGTTCAAAGCCAGCACGGATGGTGCTTTGAGAAACCTGGTCTAGTGGATGGTGACTCTGCCCGTGGTGGGGGGTTTGCAACTCAGTGGTCTTTAAGGTCCCTTCCAACCCAAACCATTCTATGGTTCTATGAAATAAATTGTAATTCCTTTCCACCTGCATGCAGGGCCCTGGAACTGCCTCTTGCCTTTTTGCTTTGGTTACTTCAAAGGCAAAAGCCTGTACATAGGGTTACAACAGAGGTGCTGTTTGGTAGATTAGAATGGGACAAATTCTGTTGGAGAAGGTGGTGCTGGGGAAATAAAAGCCCATGTTGTATCTACTGGCTTTTTATCTCTTCTCCTTTGTTATGTATCTTCAATACTTACCAACATTTTCCTTCCAGCAACTTCTGTAAACGCACTGGTAGAAAAACACTTTCAGTGAAATGCTTTTAATAATGCTTCCATTAATACCAGAGGTTTTCTGGGTTGTAGGTTCAGATGATCTCATTCTGTCACTCAGAATTAATACAGAGGTATCACATTAAAATATAAATGCTCAGCTTCCAGCTTCTTTAGCTGCCTGCAAAATATTCCTGTTTTGAATCCTCTAATCTTTTCTTTCTAGTCCTTCTACCCATTTTGCTGAGGTTTTGACTCAATATTTATGCTGCATTCCACTTAGAAAAAATTGTTTCTCAAAGTGCAGGATGTAGTAATTGTAGTTAAATGGTGAGAATCTATCTGAAAACATTGTTGAGTATGCACAGTAAATTAAATTTTAGTCATGTGAACTTTGCAGCAAAAGCAGGTGTTTATATGATTCCACCCTCTAGGAATCCCACCACCAGTTTTTTTAGGCTGTTCAAACTATTACATCAAAAACAAAACAAAAAAACCCTCTAAAATATCTGTGTGTACAAATACAAAGAATTAAACAGAACTTGTAAATTTTTGTCCACTTGACTTGCCTTATATCACAACTCAGTCCAGTCTGTTCCTCTCCTTGCTTGGCTGTTCAGGAAGATGAAAGTGGTGGTGGATATTGTAGCACAGAAAATGCCATCTGAAAATGATATTCATGTAGCGAGAAACTATCTTATGAAGATCTTGAGAAGTTCCATGAGGTACAGTACGGACTTTACATGTGCATCCCTTCTGTTCCTTCCCAGTGATTGGACTCCTCCTACCATTTACCAAGCCCTAACCATCACAGAAACCCTCTTCCCAACCTTCTTTTCCTTATGCTCCATATGCTGCTTGTGTTGTACTAGTTTTCTAGTCTTGTGTTTCCTTAGTAGTGCATCATAGAAAAGTAATTCTCATAATAGATAAACCCTTTTAGCTGAATTGATGCCTAGGAGGTCTGTTGAATTTGCTTCAATAGGTATTTGTGGTTTACTGAGTTTACCTTAGAAGTGAGCAGTGGAGAAAAAAACCCCAAACATTCTGTGCAGCTGAACAGTGGAATGATTTTTTTTTTCCATACCTGCACACAGGTATGTTTTGCAGAATCTTTTGCACTTGGAGTATTGGGGCTTCTCCGCTCTCTGAATATCATCTCACCAAGAAGGAATAACATAGTGGTGATCTGCTTCACTGTTTTCTCTTTTGTCATGCTGGGAAGAGTAGGCTTTTGTTTATGGAAACAATTACTTATTTTTTTAGTGACAGTAATGATGCCACACTTCACAGTGAAATTACAGTTTCCCTCTATTCTCCTTTTGTAATCCTGCATGCAGAGCTTGGAAAGGCAATTCATCATTGATTTTGTCAGATCTTCAAGAGTGTACTGCAAAAAGCCATGCACTCAAATTTGACCTGTTTGGAAGATACTGAGTCTACGATGAGCTTTAGTTTTGGTCTCTAAATCCAGTGGCTGTCTGATAATCCAAATTTATAAAAAAGGGTAATGATTAAAAAAAATGTAGAACTACCTTTAAAGTTCAAATTGAAAATAGGGAGCATTTTCTCAGTGTAGCAAATTACTTTTGTAACTCAGACAAATTACTTAACCTTGAAGTAATAAATTTTATGAATACATAAGTGCATTAAAAAATCTCAAGAACTGAGGCCCTATAAGCCTTTGTTTCAGACTCTGACTTGGAAGGATGGGTTTTGTCAAACCTTGTGTCTCACCTAAATTTTAAATTATACTTCCTCCAGGATAAGCCAAGGAGAAGAGCAGGATGAATTACCTTCAAAGAAGTTCCTGCTTCATTCCCGGGTGACTTGAGAGGGTCTAGACAAATGGCCTGTACTTGGCATCTGCTCTCTAAAGCAGAAGTAGCTGTATTCCACCCAGAAGGCTTATTTAACCTCAGGGGGAAAAAAGAATGCACTTCATGAGTGCTGAGAGGTGTTACAAAGAGCAAGTCCCTGGAAGGAAGTGCAAGCAGTTGTTACAAATTCCTGCGCAGAAGGAAAGGGTATAGGAATATGGAGCAGTTTTTCAGAACAGTTTTTAAGGTGCAAAGCTCTAACAACTTACTGTTGTACCTCTTAGAAGGGATCTCTTCAGTTACTGTGTACATTTGAAGGTGATATCCATGTAAATATTTGTGGAAATTACATGATCCACTGAACTGTTTTTGAGTTCTTTAAAAAACAAACCCAGAAACCTGTAAACTAAATAACCCCCCCTGCATATCTGGGGTGCCAGACATTTCAAGTGCTGAAGCAGAACTTGGATGGAGTTAAAATAATTAGTTATATCACTATTACTGACTTGTATGAAACCATGTACATGGTTTTAATCCTTCCTGTCATTAACTCTTTTCCTCCCAGCTCCTCCCATATACACCTACCTACAGTAAAACCTTGCCAAAGCCCTACTGTTATCAAGTTGTAAACGAGTCCTAAGTCTCAGTATTAAACTATGTATTAACTATTAAAGCTCTGCATATGTGTCAGGTACTTTAAAATGCGTTTATCTGTCTATGTGCTTTGTAAAAAACACACGCCCACCCCACTCCCAATTTTAAAAAATAAACCATAAAAACAAACAAACAAACAAAGGAAATAAAAAGCCCAGAGAACCAACAAACTACCCAAGCACAAATCTTGGAGAGTACTGGCATTTCAGAGCATCTCGAGCGTTTTTAAAGAAACAGCGATGTCTTTTCAAAACTGGCATGCGTGTAGAAAGTTTTGCTGTCATTTAGAGTCATTATGCCTCTGTCCCACCTGTGAAACATTTTACTACCTGCCTGGGAGATTTTTTTGTTGTGTATCACCTTATTGAACTGTTTGCATTAAACTAGTGTGCTCTGCCTCTCTTGTTTTCAGAAGAAATGACCTAGCCTGCAGGCCGCACTCCTGGCACGCAACCAAATTCACGGAAGGTCAGCCCGAGACAGCCACGTCACACCTTTCCTCCTCGTCTAATGCCTGCGCCTCCTGGCACTCGCGCTACCATGCAAGGTGAGTCTCTGCTTGAGTTACACACACTGTGCTCCAACAGTGAGACAATAATAGTGTAGGTCATGTCGCCGAGTGCTGTTTTTTAAAAACAACATGTGTGCAATTGTGTTATACGTCTTTAGTATTGCCTGTGCTTTCCGTGCCTAAAGGGGGAATGTGGGAAGTTTGATGTATGGATGAGTGGATTTCAGAAACAGTATGTGATGCATGCATATGATTGAAAGGTAAGAAATTAGCTTTAAAGGTAATTAAAAGGTTATGCTTCTTGCTCTGCATTTCCTTTTGGTGTCCACTTATAAAATCCTAAGGCAAAGAAACTATCAAAGTTAATATTTGTAAAGTGAAATAGGAAAGGGAGAAAAAATTGAAAAATACTGTTTCCGACAATTAAAACAGCTTTTCCTAAAGGGAGCGTTGGACTTTAAGGTGTTACTGGTTTGATCAGCTAAACTGTCTTTCTGTAATCTGATCTTTCCTACACCTGTGATGTTGCTTGTGTAGAGAGGGAATGAGACCAGTCATTTTCAGTCTCTGTTTAAAACACCTTTAGGTTTGTTAGGTCTCATTCCACACCAAGGGAGAAAGGCTAGCACCCATGCATTTTGAGCTGGGAAACTAAACATTTGGGTAACGTCTGTTTGTGTCTGGTTACAGGTTCTTGTTTGTTTCCTGCACATAGGTGACATTCCTTAGCATTTCACAAGGATTTTTTTGGTTGTTCATTGTTTTTTTAGGGGGAGGTGTTTGGGTTTTTTTCTTTTGTTGTTTTTTCCTTCTCAGTTCCTATTGGGCCATAGTTACACTGAGCATTAAAGAAAATGAGTCTGGTGTGCAATCCCAGTTTTGGAAGTAGATTTCTGTTTTCTATACTTACTTCTGTAATTACTGTCATTACTTCTTGATGTTAATTTATTATTGTAGTCAAAACAGAAGAACATTAATACTTCAATATTTTATTTTATTTTTTCATCTAATTTTTACAGTTGTTTTTTCATTGTTTTCTTTGGAAACTCCCTACTGTTTTTTAAATCACTTGCTATCTGCCCTTGAAGAAAGTATCAATGTTAACATGAGAAAAAAAATTTTAAATGTTTTTTGTAATACTTTGTAAGAGAAGTTTTAGCAAATCCTTGGTTATCATTGCTGCTGGTTTACACTGATTTAAAGTTTGTATTTAAATGTCGTATAGATGGCTTGATTTAGCTTTATAGAAGAAAGTAGAAGTCGTTGTACATAGAAACAAAATTCAGAAATTCTGAAAACTTCTATTGAGTTCCTCATTGAAATGTCATAGCTCAATAGTATTTCTGCTATTAATGAATCTTCTAACTGAGCTATAAATCAATATATGCTTCCTGCTCTTCCTGGTGGTTGTCCTTGTACCTTGTGAAAGTAAAATACTACAAGACACAGGGTGTGATTTGATAGGAGCTGGGTGTGCCTCAATACTTAGAAAAGAAAGATTGGTTCAAGACTAGTTTGAAATGAGCTTTGGACAGGAAATTGTGGGTGTAAAGGAACAGGGGAGTGGGAACAGAGCAATCCTCTTCCTTCACATACCAGAAACAGCAGCAACTGCAGGTAGATGCATAAAAAGGGGGAATTCTTTCTCAGATGCTGCCGAAAGATTTAGGGGCTGTAACACAGTATAATAGCAGGGTTCCCAGGTCACTGCTCTCCTGAACCTCTTGCCTGCCTGTGCTGCCCACTTGAAAGGTGATGTATTTGGGAGATTTCACAGCCCTGGTGTCTGTTGTCCAAGGCAGTTTCAGTGGCACAGCTGGTTCCAGACTGCAGCTGCTGGAGGGGGGCCCAGCATCTCCAGGGTGACAGCCTAAGGATTTGGGTATTTTGGGGGGGTCCCAGTTGCAGAGGTGGGTTCTTTGGGCTTTCTGATCTGCAGAAAGAGGAAGGCAGCCTCAGGGATTCCCCACTTTCAAATTACAATTCACAAAACAGAGGAGCACAGAGCTCAACTGCTCGGGAGGCTCAGCAGTCAGTAGCTGAAAGCATCAGTATGCAAGGAGGTAATGGAAATAGCCCGAGGAGGGGATATTTCTAGGCCAAGCATCCCATCCCTGGGCTATTTCTGGAATTCTGTATCCTTCCTTGAGCTAAGCATCTGAGATTGGTATTCACAGCCTAAAATCTCTTCTGAATGTGCCTGCCTGCCTGCATTCTCTCTGAGTGTAAAATTCTCTAAATGACTTGTAAAGCATGGAGAGTTCACTTGGGGGCAGAGGTGCTTTTGCTCTCTTTTAAGCAGGATATTCGTGGATTTTTTGTGTTGATTGAGTGGGGCACAGCTGGCCAAAACAACCCCCTTGAACATTGTCCTTACTGCCTAGGTACGTGTTAGATTTAGGTATCTGCAACTTGATTTGGGGTTTTTTTGTTGGTTTTGGTGGAGGTTTTTGAGGTGTTTTTTTTTTGCCAGCCTGATGAATTCGAACCTTTGAGAAGGTGAATGAAGTTAGAGGAAGACAGATAAACCAGAAGAGACTCTACCAGTGTATATAGGAGAGAGGGTAGCTCTGGAGTCCAGCCCTCCACATCCAGCACTATATGTAGGGGTTTTTTATCATGTGACTTCAATGCAAAAACTGTAAGCTATCTTGAGAGCACTAGGCTAGGTCTAGGTGCCTCTCATGCAAGGCTGGAGAGTTACAACTGGTAAAGATTTTGGTACATTCATTTCCCTCTGTGGGTCTTGTCTTTTTCACAAAAGTCATACCATGGATGCAGACTTTTTGCCTAGCCCATCCTAAACTAAAGCCAGGCACACTTTTCTGGGAAGTGTATATATGAAGTGTCTTAAGTTGTTGAAACTTTAAACCCTGCATTTTCTTCCAGCAGGATATACTATAATACAGGACCCAACAGGCTTTGGGGTTTTTCTGTGCCCTTGGCTGTGCAGTTGAAGCCAACAACCTCTTTTACTTTGTTCTTGCCTTACAGATGTGGCTGTGAGGCAAGAATGCTTTGAAAAGGCTGCTTAAACTGAGGTTTTGAGGCAGTTAGGGTCAGGTACATCCGATTTGTAATCCCTTGCAGTTGAATGTGGTCTGATTTTCTGAGATATTGTCATTTCTGTAAGGACCCAGAAGCAGCAACTCATGCCCCAGGGTTGGGAGGGGTGCTTATTGGCCAAAGTGGCCACAGATGGCATTTGTAGGTTATTCCTGGACTTCACCTGCCAAACTTCAACCAGCAGTGTAGATGCTTTTTTGAATCTTCTCTAAAAAAGCCATTGAGAGAAGGATACCTTGGGATATGAGGCTGAGGCAGAGAATTGGCTTTTGGACTCTCTTCCATGACAGGGTTCATAGGATTGCCATGCAGTTAAGGACCACAGGAGGCCATGCTTTGCAGTAACATGCCATCAGAAATCTTCCTGTCCTTGTTTTGAAGTGTTTGTTGCATCTGTTGGGTTTCCATTTGGCATTTTCAAGCAGGGCTTTAACCTCTCTTGCTGATGATCTGTGCCCCACATTTGATACCAGCAGATTTACATGAGACCTGTAAATTGTAAATTGAGGCTTTTTTGCCCAAGTCATCTTTATTTTAATCAATGCCAAGTATCTGGTTGGACTTTATGATCCTGAGAGTATTTTCCAACCTTAACAGTTCTATGATCTCCTTAGTGCTGAAGAGGGTGGGAAAATAAGAGCAGTTCTTAGAAATACCTGTTTTACATTATCTATTGGCAAAGGAAATCCTATTAATGGCCAGGATACTTTTTGCAAAAAACACAGTATCAGCCTAAGATGACAATTCAGACCTTTTTAGGGATTCAGCAAGACATTTTAAATGCTGAAAATAAATAAAAACAAAAATAATTGACAAGATGAGGCCATATAAATTGGTTTTGACCATGTATTTAAAAAAAAAAAAAAGTCAAAAATCTGTAGCAATAGAGGGGAAAAAAGCAATTCTCTTGTTAGTACTGAATTCCAAGGAACTGTTGAGTTGACCTTTGCAATATTTTTGACAGAAGAAAAGATCGTGTCACTCTTGGTATTTTTTATGTGGACTGATTTCATTGCTAGCATTCACAGGCCTTTTTATTGCATAGGATTTGATAGATGCTTAATATAATTATAGCTACAGGGAAGTGGAATAATTCTGGAATTTCTACCAAGGGGCTTTTCATGCAAGTGCAAGAATTTGAATTTGGTACATAAAAGCAGGCGTTCAAACAAGGAGATGTGATGAGAATAATTGGAAAGACTGTCATCTAGGCATCAGTGTGTTGGATTGACAGGAGATAGGTGCTGTGAGAGAGAAAAGAAATGAAAGAAAATGGAACAAAATTCCTGACCTCTGTGCCCAGCAAGGTTATGGAACAGATCATCCTAAGTGCGATCACACAGCACCAGCAGGATGGGTGGGGGATCAGACTCAGCCAGCATGGATTTAGGAGGGGCAAGTCCTTCCTGACCAGCCTGATCTCCTTTTATGACCAGGCGACCTGCCTGGTCGATGAGGGGAAGGCTCTGGATGTGGTCTGCCTGGACTTCAACAAAGCCTTTGACACTGTCTCCCATAACATGCTCCTGGAAAAGCTGCAGCCCACGGCTCAGACAGGTGCACACTCTGCTGGGATAAGAGCTGGCTGGCTGGCCAAGCCCAGGGAGTGGTGGTGAACAGGGCTGCATCCAGTTGGCATCTGGGCACTAGTGGTGTCCCCCAGGGATCAGTGTTGAGCCCAGTTCTGCTTAACACCTTTATTGATGATCTCTGGATGAGGGTATCGAGTCCACCATTAGCAAATTTGCAGACGACACCAAGTTCAGCGGGAGCATCAATGTGCTGCAGGGTAGGAGGGCTCTGCAGAGGGACCTGAACAGGCTGAATGGATGGGCTGATTCCAATGGGATGATGTTTAACAAGACTAAGGGCCTGGTCCTGCACTTTTGCCACAACTCCATGGAGCACTGCAGGCTGGGGACAGAGTGGCTGGAGAGCAGCCAGGCAGAACAGGACCTGGGGGTTTGGATTGGCAGCAGGCTGAACATGAGTCAACATGTGCCCAGATAGCCAAGAAGGCCAATGGAATCCTGGCCTGTATCAGGAATAGTCTGGTCAGCAGGACCAGGGAAGTGATTCTGCCCCTGTACTCAGCACTGGTGAGGCTGTATATTGAGTACTGTGTCCAGTTCTGGGCTCCTCAGTTTAAGGTTATTGAGGTGCTGGAGCAGGTCCAAAGACAGGCAGTGAGTCTGGTGAAGGGTCTGGAGCACAAGTCCCATGAGGAGTCGCTGAGGGGGCTGTGGGTGTTTAGCCTGGAAAGGAGAGGAAACCTTACTGCTCTCTACAACTACCTGAAAGGAGGTTGTAGTGAGGTGGGGGTGGGTCTATTCTTCCAGGCAACCGGCAGTAGGACAAGAGGGCACAGTCTTAAGCTGTGCCAGAGGAGATTTAAATTAGACATTAGGAAAAAGTTCTTTACAGAGAGACTGATAAGACATTGGAATGGGCTGCCCAGTTAGGTGGTACATTTGTCGTCCCTGGAGGTATTGAAGATGAGACTGGATGTGGCACTGAGTAGGCAAGGTGGTGTTAGGTCAAAGGTTGGCCTTGATGATCTCAGAGGTCTTTTCCAACCTAGCTGATTCTGTAAAAACTGATTGGGTGGGAAAGTAAAAGAAGCAGCAAGATTTTTGGAATAGTGTCCTTGGCAAAAGACCCAGAGAAGGTACAGTGTCAAAGAGGTTGTTTCTCTAGAGGAAAGAGTGGCAGGGAGAAACTGGTGGCAGTAAAGATTCTTGAAGGAAGGTCAGAAGTTGAAGGTTGGCCATGCAGAATTTAATTGCTTTGGCATCTCCTCCTGAAGTTTTCCTCTGTGTTGTGGAACTGGGTGGAATTGAATGATACTGTTATAAGGGTGTCAGCCTGAGAGGGATTTCAAACCACACTGATCAGGTGCATGTGCAGGCTCACAACTAAAGTGGTGGCATTTGACATAAATGTATTTAGTGAACCTCTGCTTAAAAGTATCAAATGAATAGGCAGATTTGGATATAATTTTATGGGAATAACTTTATGATAAGGGAATAACTTTATGGGCTGAAGAAGTTTAGAGAGATATTACAGAGATGAAGAGGGAACTACATTAATAGCTGGAAGAATCTGTGTGCCTGGAAAATAAGCTGAAAAATAAGTTGGTGTTTGTTCTGGGAAAGAGGGAGCTAATGGAGCTCAAACTACTTTTTTTTTAAAAAAGCAAAATCAGCAAAATCAACAAGTTGCAGGGGGAGAGGGGAACCTTCAAAGTGTTAAATTCATATTACCTACTGAACTTACATAGGAAAGTTGAGTTAGTTACTATGGTTTCAAGCTTTGAGTCAGTGGCAGAGTGTAAAGGTGAAGCCCTGACTTTGTGTTCAAACTTTCAATTTTTTTAGGTTGTTTGTTGTTAACTGCTGTGCAGGTGGATCTTAACCAATGTTATTAAAATGGATGGCTATATATTTGTTGTTATGTTGTGGCATTTTTTGACTGATTTATTTATTCAGACACTTTTTTTTGTTTCCTGCAGTAGCTGTTCTTCTCATGACCTGTCGAACTCGTGGGATCAGTCAAGTCTGTATCGGACTTCTGACCAATTCAGCTCTTTGGGAAGTATGGACAGCTGGGACCACACTCCACAAGTAACCCAGTATGGAAGACTTTCTTCTGCAAGGTCTAATAGTAGCATTGATCACTTAGGGAGCCAAAGCAAGCGGGATTCAGCCTATGGGTCTTTCTCTACAAGTTCTAGCACTCCTGACCACACTCTGTCCAATGCAGACACTTCTTCAACAGAGAACATGCTGTACAAAGTGGGCCACTGGGAGACTGCTAAGCATGGAAGCAAGTCTGGCCAGTTTTTGAATGACAGCTGTGGAATAGAGGACAAACCTGGGTATTTGCCAGCTCCCGTCCAGTATGAGAACAACAAAAGTCCTAGAATAGAGGAACATCCAGATAGCAAGCTCACTAGCTCTGGAAGATCCAGTTTTGGACCTGTCTGGTATGTTCCTGATAAGAAGAAGTCTTCATCTCCTCCCCCACCACCTCCACCTCTTCGTAGTGACAGCTTTGCTGCTACCAAAGGCCATGAGAAAGCCCATGGCCCTGTGTACTCAGAGGGTGCCAGCACGCAGCACTTTACAGCCCTGAACCGATCTCAGCCCAGGAATGACTGGAGCTTGGAAACTGTGGAGCAGCAGCGGCGGCTCTCCAGAGCATGTGACAGGAGAATCAGCAGCTCAGATTATAAATCTGATCTCAGTTCAGAGCACGCTTTTTCTTCAACTGGTGAAAGGTACAATAGTAATGCAGGGAGTGTGAACAGGCTGCAGTCATCCTTGTCCAGCACCGACGTTCGGTTTGCACAGCCTGCTTACAGTTACCACCACCAGCACCAGTACAGTGATGAAAGCACTTTTTTTCACAGTGCAAGAGTCTCAGCTGCACCTAAAGATCAACAACATTATCTGTCCTACAGTGGCATTCAGGAGTTATCTGCAGATCATTTTCATGGCTACAGTCCTAACCAAGCCAGTCTACTCAACACTTGCTCTTTGAACAGTGCTGCTGAACAGAAGGTGGACAACACTGGACAAAGTCGATATTATTGTGTGACAGCAAAACAGCCTGCTCAGGGAAGCTCAAAGCCACTACAATTCAAGGATGACAGCTGGAAAACTGCAGTGGGGACTGATGTATTGCTTGGACCTCACGAAAATCCTGCATTTATCACAATGGCCCAAACCCCCAAATATTATCTACCTCAACAATCTATTGAATCTTCACTGAAGAGGTGTGAGAACAGTAGTCATTACCTAGGGGACAGAGAGTGGGATGTAGTCGGAGAAGCTAAAAAGCCCAATCATACTGAAAAGTCTGGACAAAAGAAAAACTCTGAGAGCAGCTGTGAGGAAAGTGAAACTAGGCATGGTCAGCAGGAGTATGTAAAGGGTTGTGTCCTTAGCACTGAAAACAGATCAGCTCAGAAAGATTTTAGGTGGGGGAGAGATGAGAATAGCAAGATTTCTCCTCAGAAGACCCCAATGTTGCACTCTTTAGCTCAGGAAGGGAAAAAGCAGTCTGGCAACAACCCTGAAGCGGTAACAGAACGACAGGCCCCATTTGACACTCACTTGTCTAAACAGGCACGAAGGAGTGATCGTTTTGCAACAACCCTGAGAAATGAGATCCAAATGAGAAGAGCAAAGCTGCAGAAAAGTAGAAGTACTGCTACATTAGTAGGGTCATCTGAAGCAGAGGAATGCAATGAGACTTGGAAACCAGATTCAGCAGAGAATGCCACCACCTCCCCAGACACAAACTTTACCAGCACCTACAAAGATCACCTCAAGGAAGCACAGGCCAGGGTTCTGAGGGCGACGTCCTTCAAACGCCGGGACTTGGAGCCCAGCCCTGCTGAATATCTCCCCAGGGCACCTGAGCAGAATACTGGTAGTTACAGCTCTTCATTACTGACTTTGGTTTCTGAAGATGTATCTGGATTTTTCGAGGCTACACAAGGTAAACCAAACCCTACAGGGAGTGGCACTCATCAGGTTTCTCGCATTGGAGCCAGGAAGAGATTCACAACAGAGCAAAAACTGAAGTCTTATTCTGAACCAGAGAAGATGAATGAGGTGGGTATGTCAGAGGATGAGCATCATGCTCATTGCCGTCCAAATGTATCAGAAGCAGCCCTGGGCTCATTTGCAGATAGGTGGAAATTTTTTGAAGAAACAAGTAAACCTGCATCTAGAAAATCATCACAGAAACCAGTTCCCCATGGTCTAGCAGAGGGACAGCCTGAGAGGAGAGCTCACGGTGGACAAGTGGGAGAGGAGTTGTGGTATGAGAGAAGGGGTTGGGTGGCCTCTGTTGGACTTGAAACTGCTCATGCTTCAAAAGATAGCATGCACCATAGTAGCAGCAATAAGGCTGCTGATAGGATTGTGAAGTCTGCACAGCCACAGCGCCTGGGAACCTTTGCAGAGTATGAGGCATCATGGAAGGAGCAGAGGAAGCCAATAGAGCCAAGGAGCTCTGGAAGGTACCATTCAGCTGATAATATCCTTGATGCAGGCCATGAACAACATGGGAAATCCCAATACACCCATGAGAGGTCTAGATCATCCCCTTCCACTGATTTCTACAAACAGGTACAAGTGTCTTTTGCGTTATCCTCTAAATTGCCCAAGGTGGTGGGGAACAGAAGAGGAGTGGAAAGGGAAAGAGAATTTTTAAGAAAATTGCCCGTTTAGGAACACAATATAATACTATATTTGCCTTTTGAGAGAGGTAGCTCTCATATGTAAAATGAGGAAAATCAAAATTTTTACTGCACAAGAGCAATTGGATCAAGTAATTTCTTGTGTGTTGTAGCCAGATGGAAAAAACAATGTGGTTGATTTGACAATATCCTCTTTTTTTACAGTAGAGATCTAGGAGGATGAGAGCAATCTTCACACAGAGTTATTTTTTCATTGATGTGGCTGTCTTCCCCATTTTAAGTTTTTCAAATCTCTGAAACTATAAAGAAAAATGTTGCAAGGGGAAGTAATATGTACTTTTGTCTAATTTATTAATGGTCTAATAGTTTTCATGGATTTCCTCTTCTAAACTTGCTTGCTGCAAAAGCTGCATAGGACAAAACTTCTGCCTAATAAAATTTTGAGATTACAAATATGCCTGTTAAAGTTCCACTACAGCAACAAATAAAACTGCTTAAAGTTTTGGTTTATGTCAGTTTGCATGATTTAAGATGTATACGTTTATTCCTTACAGAGATGCCAAATACCTGTTCAACTTGCAAGTAAATATTAAGTTAATTTTTAACTGAGCAGGCCAAGGAATGGTTGGCAAGTGGCACTGCAAGTAAACAGAGAAACTAAGTCTCTTTAGTTCTCTGTTAAAAAACTGTTCAAGCTGCTACAAGATTGTACGTAGAAGGACTCATAATACGTTCAACTTGTGTTGGACTTTGCCTTATGCAAGAAAAGATTGGAAGCAATGCCGTTGTCTATATTATTTTTTCCTTCCTTTCCCCTTTCCTTTCCCCTTTCCTTTCCCCCTTTCCTTTCCCCCTTTCCTTTCCCCCTTTCCTTTCCCCCTTTCCTTTCCCCCTTTCCTTT
>JAWWEV010000001.1:99425031-99505197 GCA_035583235.1 Hafferia zeledoni
CCCTTCCTTTCCCCCTGCTTTTTAAAAGCATTGCATACATACACACACAGGTCACCTCTGTGTGTGTAGACATGTACTAGAACAAAAATAGCTCAAAAAGAAACAAAAATGTTGATCCCCAAAAGTTGTGTGCTGTCCTTCTGTAAGTTTTTTGTTCCTTTAAGTTTTGCACAAATTATTTTTTTAAGTCTATGTGCAGACTTAAATATGCAGATAATTTGCGAGGGTAGAGATTCCAAGCACTGAAAATATTCACCTGGAAGTTATTTTGAAAATTAAATTCACTAAATTATTAAATAATTGCCTACCCAGCAGAAAAATCATATCACCTACTCCCTGTATGCATTTCTGGTTTATTAGTCAGTGCCTTTAAGTTCAGTATAGGCCTCCTGAGGCAAAACGCAGACACCTGTTTAGGCACCTGGAAAATATGGTGATAAGTGCATTGGAGATGCTTACAACAGATTGAAGTAAATAAAGATGTTGTTTTGCATATATGATTCAGATTATTCCATTGCTAGTGCACAATTAAATTTCCTGTAGGTGTGGTGTTTGTAATGCAAAGCTGTGCTTTGGGTGGGGTTGTTTGAAGATAGTGAGATAATAACATTCTGGAACAGCAATGTTGTGTGTTGTACTGAGAAACTAAAGTACACGCATGGGGTTTCAAAAGCTGGTGCGTACTTGAATCTTCTAAAATGTGAGCAACTCTTCTGTAATTTCTTTGCCTCACTTTTTTTTTTTTTTTGTCTTTGCCAAATGGAAATTGCAAAAGTTTGTATAAATGTTCAGCTCTGCTGTAGCTCGGCAAAGCAGAGCAGCAACGCGAGCACAGCCAGGTCGGGAGTGCTGTGCAAGAGGTCACAGAGCATACTGTACTGCTTAAAACCAAACAGGCTTCAAACATGCTATGCTGTTGACTTCATGTATATTCAGACAGAGCAAACCCACAAATAAGAGGTTCTATAATCACAGATTTTTTGGGAGTCTGAAACATGATGACTTGGTCTCTTACTTGTACTATAAACCACTTTTAGGAAGTCTCGGTTGAAGTAAGGAGGCAAGCAGAGGACTTAAAGGAAGATGGGGAGTGTATTTTCTCTAAAGTCAACAAACTGGATGAAAGGAACTGCACTGTAAGGTAAATGTTTCTTAATTTTTGTCTTTAAAAGTTTTTGATAACTCTGATCTGATCTTTTCCTAACTCAAACTGGAAGTTTTGCTATGATGATTTCAGAGTTCCTGCAATGTCTTTTCTCCTTGTTTCTCACCTTCATATACTTCAATGTGCATGATAGAACCAATGTTGGGACTGAAATTTATGGGGACTGTAGTGTGAGCTCAAAGAAATTGTTGAGTGTTGAGCATATTACAGTTTGTTAGGAGGCAGATGATTCTTATTTGTGCACATAAAATGATAGTTACAGGTCTTTTTGGGGATAAGTGGGGAACTTGGGGTTTCCCAAAAGAGCTTGTCAATGTTATCCTTGGTAAAGACAGCGTGGGACAGGAACACAATAATGCTGTAAATTGGATTTTTATTGTGCCTTTACAGAATGCAGTATATGAATAGAAGCCACTAAAATTTGTTCTCCCATTTGATGAGTTCCAATTTTCTCTGTTAATTTGTCTTTAATTAAAACTGTACAGTGTTATCAGACCCTTTTCAAATGGACAACTGTATGTACGATGTAGTTAAATCCCTTAAATGTGTAGCAGGCAGGGGGTTGCCCTCCTCTTCCTGGCCCGTGGTGGTGTATGCAGTGATTTCAGCGGTCACTGATCCTGCAGCTGCTGAGCTGAGCTTGTGCACGCTGCTGTCACCGGGTCTGACAGCTCCGGGTTTTCTAACAAAAGGAACACATGTATAACAAAAAGGACTTCTGTGGGCTTTCCTTGGTTCTGTAAGTGGCATTAATCTCTCAAGGGGAGAGAAAATTATGAGCTGTAGCAAAGACGTACTCTTAATTGTGATTGTAAAATCTTGTAAAGAATCAGTGTTTATTAGTGCGTTTATACGATTGTGTTTTGCATCGCTTATGGCTCAGCTGAAGAGACCATCTGCTATTTTTCCAATTTTTTGCAGCCCTTTGTACTTACCGTAGTGATTTCAAAACGAATAGCCCAGGAGGGTGTGAATGTGCGCACGCGTGAGGGATGATGTGCTGGAGGGAGGGGGAGGTGGCAGCACAAGCAGCCGGGAGCAGACGAGCTGCTGTAGGCAGGCAGCATCTCTGGGCAAGTGAAATGATTTCCCTCCACCAGTGCTGAAGCCGAGTCACAAAAGCATGTGAATAATACTCCTACGCCAGCATTTTAGCAGTGTTTGTGCAGCACAATTCTTGCTTTATAATCACGGAATCCATGAAAATCACATGACTGGGCACCAGCTGCAGTAACTTTTTTTAAGCTGGAGCCTATTTTGACATGCTAGTTCAGACGTGGTATTTGGCCATTTTACCGCAGTACAGGAGGTTTTGTGAAATGGTCTCACAATCTGAACACTGATATGCAGAGGGTTGATAAGCCTTCTGTATTCAAATAGCTAACTAAATAAAATCCCTGATTTGGGCATTTAATTCCTGTGTTGTGAACTACCACTGCATGATGATGAATGGCTGCCCTATGGGAAAGAATATGTATTTTCATGTGCTCTTTTTTTTAACAAGGCATTCTTGTGCTTAATAGAAACTGGACTCATGATGACATGAATTGATTTTATGATTTTTGAGCTGCCCTAAGGCATTTAGTTTTCTATTTTTAAAAGCTAGCAGTCTGCAAATGGCTAGCAAATCTACCTAATTCATGGTATATTCTAGAACTTGAATAGTAACCAAGCCTAAGGTCTTCCCTGTGGTCATATTTAATACTTTCTTTTAAAATCTGGGTTTGGATTAAATGGCTGGCAGCTGTTATTTTGTGCAGCTGAGGCCTGTGTGCTATGGTTGCCTTTGTACCGCCAGAGCCAGTGTGACCAGGCTAGGCACAGGAGTGGCCCTTCAGCATCTGTGGGGATTAAATGCACAGGGGTTGAGTTGAAGATAATTTGTGAACCTCTTTCATCTTTGAGCTGTTTTTCCCCTCTGAGGTTACTCAGCACTTTCTTTTGAATTCAGGTTTTTTCATCTCGCTTTTAAGAGGAGCTGCAATATGTTGTTCTGAACTGCATCATTTAATAATTTGGGGATATTATTTTTATAGGAAGAGAAAGTTCTAGTCCATAGCAGCCATTATCATCTTCCATTCAAGAACCAAACCACTCTTGTTATGAGCTTGCAGGGATACAAACAGTCATCTGATATGAAATGAGTGTTTTTATACTGAGGTTTCATGTGATTCTACATATGTTGTTAACTTTAGGATGACTTAAAAGTGTTATACAGTTCTTCTGATCTGTAAAAATTGGTGCTTTTTTATTTGTAATGATGCTACTCTTTCAAGTTAGTTACAAAATGTTACCTTTTTACAAATGTAAAGTCTGTGCTTATTTAAACATACCTATTTCTGCATTTGTAAAATTACTTATACTGATTGTATAATTAACTGTAGAAGTCTCCACAATTTCTAAACTGACATAGACTTTCAAAAGGTTAAAGAGGGAAGGGTGTGCTCTGATCAGTAGTCTGTGGCCTCCTGCAGTATGACATGCACACGTAAAAGTCATTCTGCATCAAAAGAATCATGCTTTATGATCTAATTCTGAAGATTGCCATCTACTAGGAGAGATGTTTACAGCCATTGCTTTTATTTAGTTTCTAAGAACATTCAAGTTCCAGCTCTGTTAATTTGTTACTGTGATGTCTATTAAAGTTACATAATTTCAAAAAGTGAAAAAGGATACATGAGATTACAGGTGGCAGAAAATATTTCAACATTTAATAGGTGTCAAGTCCAAGAGCATGTGCATGTCAAATGTAGGACCGGGACATGACTCAACTCTGATTAAACACTGTAAAATGTTTCTTTCAGTTCTTTCATACCTTAGTAGTTAATCCTGTATGAGTTGAGTTCTTGAAGACAGAGGATCAGCCTTTACCATACAAAACCAAAGTAAAATAATTTCTTAATGTCTAAGTTGACCTAAATGCCAAGTGTAATATTCTAGAAAATTCTCTGACAAGCCAGAAACAGGAGCCTATAGAGAGATTCCCAAGTTCCTTACTAGGCTCTTCATAAGGAAACTCATATTTTAAGACCTAATGAATATCTAGGCTCCATGCTCACCAGGTGATGCAGCAGCAAATTATTGTGGAAGAAGGAGGACCTTCAGCAACACAGGAATGTGAATGATCTTACATCTTTTGAATCGAGTCAAATGGAAAAGAATTTACAAATGGCTGGTAGGCCATTTATATATGGGTTTATATATAGATGTCATACATATATGGATGTTTGTGTGTATGTATGGCCAGGCTTCGCGAACGAAGATTTGGGAAGGGCTCTCCCCACGTGGGTGTGCCCTTCCAGCCTGCGCAGTGGATTTTTTAGGTGAGGCACAGCGTGCGCAGAACTGGCCCCACCCTTTAACTCCTCAGGTTCATCTGCCACGGCTGAGCCAGCTTGGATGGTGACAGTGAAGTCCTCAGGACTAGAACCTCCAGCCCTCGGTATTCCAGGAGGTCTCTCATCCAAGTACTGACCAGGGCTGACCCTGCTGAGTTTCCGAGATCTGATGGGGTCGGATATCAGGGAGGCATTTAACTGCCTTTTGTGTATGTGTATATACAGACATATAAAACATACATATATGTTTTAATAGTTATTTCTCTTAGCTTTTTCTGTCTTGTGACTACTAGAGGGGTAAGGGATACATATCTATAAGGACTAATTAGCAGTGGGAAAAAAAACCCCAACAATCCACAATACATGTTTGGGCAAATTAATTTCTCATGTAAATTAGACATTGGAAAATAAATTAGACGTTGGAAATATTCTTAGTAACTACACTGGAGTTCTTCATAACTCCAGTAACTTTAAATTCTATGTTTTGGTTTTGTTGTGTTTTTTGGTTTTTTTTTTACTGTGGTGTCAAATTGATACAGTACCAATATACAGTGTTAGTATCAGCTTAACTGAGAAGTTGGCCACTGAAATTAAAGACTTGAAGAGTTGGGGGTTTTTATATGTAGCAAAAAGGCCATTTGTTTAAATAGTTAATCAGAACTCTGCTTGCAGGCATTGTGTCACAAAGCTATTTTAAACTTCTGTTCTTTATTTAGAATCACAGAATCCTAGAATGGTTTGAGTTGGAAGGGACCTTAAAAACATCTGTTTCCAACCCTCCTGCCATGGGGGACCTTCCACTAGTCATGTTACTCAGAGCCCCATCCAGACTGGTCTTTGACACCTCCAGGCAGGAGTCCATAGCCTCTCTGGATAACCTGTTCCAGTGCCTCACCACCCTCACATGGAAGAATTTCTTCCTAATATCTAGTCTAAACCTGCCCTCTTTCAGCTAAAGGCCATCCCCATCCGTCCTATTGCTGAATGACTTTGTGAAAAGTCTTTCTCCAGTGTTCTTGTAGCCCCCTTTAGGTAATGGAAGATGCTATAAGGTCTCCCTGGAGCCTTCTCTTCTCCATGCTGAATAGTCCCAGCTCTGCGAGCCTGTCCTCAATGGGAAGGTGTTCCAGCCCTCTGATCAACTTAGTGGCCCTCCTCTGCACTCATTCCAGCAGGTCCATGTCTTTCTTACGTTGGGGGCCCCAGAGCTGGGTGCAGTCATCAAAGTGGGGTCTCACAAAAGCAGAGTAGAGGGGGAGAAACCTCTCCCTCACCCAGCTGGCCACGCCGCTGGTGGTGCAGCCCTGGGCACATTTGGATCCCTGGGCTGGGAGTGCACATTGCCAAGTCATTACTGAGCTTTTCATCCACAAACAGGCCCAAGTCTTTCTTCCCAGGGCGAGTCTTGATCCTTTCTCAGCCTGTACTTAGGCTTGGGATTGCCCTGACACAAGTGCACGACCTGGCACTTGGTCTTGTTGAACTTCATGAGATTACTGATATATGTAATTTGCTTTATATATATTGTTTCAGTGAAATTGAGAAGTTCTTCCTGAATTAAGATTGCAGGGCAGATATGTCTCAATCATTGCAGGACTTACATAGTTCTGGCAATATCTTTATAAGCAAAATGTTTTCACCCTTTTTCTCATGAACAAACATTATGATCTTGTGGAACTGGGTCCTTAGAAATCAGTGAAAAAATGGCTTTGGCAACTATTTCATGCATGTGTTAACAATCTTCAATTTTTTATGTTGCAAAAGAAGTCTAACTCTTTACATTTCACCTACAACTGGTGTAATTTTTCACATTATTTCTTCTAAATCAAATAAATATTTTCTATCAGTTTGTCAAGTATGGAATGACTTAACAAATAGTATTTTGTAGAAAATAAATTTGTAAAAATACATAATTTTTAAAGTAATGTGCACTGTACTATCAATTTTTATGTTCATTTTATTCAAGAGCTTTTAAAGTGAAGTGTTTAATATCAGTTTAAGTAAAACAAGGACTATTTAAATGTTTAAGTGCTCTTGTTTGAGGAAGGTTATTCAGTTAAAGGGAGAAGAAAACATGCTTTTTATGTAGCCAGAACATACCAGTTTGATTGAAGTAATGCTTCAGATACCTGAATTCCTAATGGTAATGAATTTTCATGTGAAAATGTCTTCATGCATGAAGTTGGAAATTAAAAAAAAAAAATTAAAAGTTGCTGTTTTCCCTTTCCAGCAAGTTGTGTGCGGCTCTTCATTGTCATCAGAAGGAAGAGCAGAAGAGCCAATGTCCATGCTCACAGGCTCTTAGCTGTTAATAAAGACTTTGACTGCATGAGCTCCTGAAGCCCTTTTTGTTTGCATTAGAATCATAGAATGGCTTGGGTTGGAAGTGACCTTAAAGACTATGTAGTTCCAACCCTCACGGCCATGGACAAGGGTACCTTCCGCTAGACCACGCTGCTCAAAGCGCCATCCAACCTGATCTTTACACTTCCAGGGATGGAGCATCAGCAGCTTCTCTGGGCAACCTGTTCCAATGCCCCACCACCCACAGTAAAGAATTTCTTCCTAAAATCTAATTTAAATCTCTCCTCTTTCAGTTTAAAGCCATTCCCCCTGGTCCTATCACTACATGCCCTTGTAACAAGTCCCTCTCCAGGTCTCTTGTAGGCCCCTTTGAGGTTCTGGAAGGCCACAATAAGGTCTCCATGGAGCCTTCTCGTGTTCAGGCTGAATAATCCCAGCTCTCTCATCCTGTCTTTGTAGGAGAGGTGTTCCATCCCTCTTATCATCTTCCTGGCCCTCCTCTGGACTTGTTCCAGCAGGTCCACATCCTTAACATTTCTTTATCATGAGATATGGCTTATTAAGGCATCTTTCAGACCAGTTTTGTCATTGTATGTGTCATATGGCAATGATGCAGTACAGTCTGGGCTGTTAGAAAGTTTCTATTTTGTCTGAAAATGGGAAAATGCTACTGTGGCTCTTCCTGTGCATATAGAGGAGAGAGTCCAACATCATGTATTCATATATGAGAAGTGCCCTTTTACCTTCCTTACTTCTCTTTGAGTACTTGTAAAAACAGTTCACGTTTCATTGCCATGAACCACTATGTCTTTCCAGTGCACTAGTGTATGTGACTGACTAATAACAGATAAAGAAATACCATGCTGTGAGACAGTGTGAATCACTGGTACGTGATGGAAGTTGATGGATGTTGATGCTTAAGAACACAGGCCTAAGGTCTGCCTAGGCAGGTTTTCTTTCTTTGACTGAACCAGTAGCAGATGTTTGGGGAACATAAAACCAGGGCAAATGAGGAGCCACGCTGCTGGGTATCTTGTCCAGCCTCTGCTGGTCTGTGTTTCTTTTAGCTTTATTTTATTTTTAGTGGTGTTGGTTGGTTTTGGTTTTTTACTGCCGTGAAGTACAGAGATTATCTGTTAATAGAACAGTTTGTGAAATCCAGCTTTTCCTTCTTGCATGGCAGTCATTTCAGTTATACATCATTGTATATGTTCAAGTTGAGAAAAAGCTGTCCTGTGGGTTAAGTTGCATTCATTAAATCTGAATTTCATCTGTTGTTTTATGGCTCATTCGTTCAATGATAGGAACTCTTAGTTTTGTGTCTTTATTACTCAGAGTAATTTTTTCACTGCAGCAACTCTTTCCACCTTGGTTTTCACTCCTTTTGTAAATCATCTGGATTTAAACCGTTCTATGAATGATGTGACGAGGCAAGTGAGGACTTTGTCTAACGACAGTGAAATGTTTAAGACCCTCTGGTGGGAATAAATTTTAATTTTCTTCTTTAGAATCATTGA
The DNA here is from genome assembly GCA_035583235.1 of Hafferia zeledoni. Classification (NCBI taxonomy): domain Eukaryota; kingdom Metazoa; phylum Chordata; class Aves; order Passeriformes; family Thamnophilidae; genus Hafferia; species Hafferia zeledoni. The sequence goes on from JAWWEV010000001.1 coordinate 99,433,356, forward strand.
AAAATATGAAATATCTGTCATCAGAGTAATGTAGAATCACAGAATATTCTGAGTTGGAAGGGACACATAAGGATCATCGAGTCCAACTCAAGTCAATGGCCCACATAGGGGATTGAACCCATGACCTTGGCATTATTACAACCAAGTTTTAACCAACTGAGCTAATCTCAGGGTCAATAAATCCAGATCACTCTTGTCCATATGTTAAATGACTCTAAGATTATTAATACATCTAAGACACAACTTTTCTGTACTAGCCCAAATTATTCTTTGTCATTTTTACACACTAGTTAGTGCAACTGCTGAATCTCATTATAAAATTTCTACTTCTTTGCTTAATTTAGGTATTAAATTTATGGTTCTGAAGTTCTGCAAATTCATAATGAATTTTTTTTTTTAGCCTTTTAAATTGCTATTTAATTCAACCTTTGAAGGGGACAGAGAAAGGCAAGAAAAAAGGTGGCTGGGTGTTTTGGTAGATGTTACACATTTTCTCTGTTTCACATATAGTATCTTCAGTTGTGTGTTATCTCCTAGCATTTATACATCTGGCTTGTTTTTTTTTTAAATATTCATCTCATTGATGTAAGTGCCCTTTTCAAAATTAAATACCAGAGTGTAGATGCTTGATCTTCCAAGAATGATTTATTTAAATACATAGGGCCATGGCACAGGGGAGCTTCTTCAAGTAGTGAAATTTTGAACCAGATTTTTCTCTTACCTCAGGATCAAGGCAGAAGTTGCATAATAATATTGTACCACTTGTAGTCTTTTTCTCCCTCTTGTTGTCCATTTTAAACTTTCAGACTGCTTAAGCTGAGAGATATGTGGTTCTTTAAGAGCATCACAAATGCATTATTTTGGAGTTTGGGCTTGGTTGCGCCTCAATGAGAGTGTTAAAACTTGCAGGCTCCTGCCATTGCCTCCCCGTTCCTCACTCTTGGCAGCAGGCAGCCCAGAGGCTGTCAGGTGCATGTCCTGCAGGTTGGTGTGATGCTGCACTCTGGCTTACTGGCAGCTGCTGGATCTCATTAAATGGGTGCTGGACTGCCTCCAAAGCCTGTGCTTAGTTTACAGTGCGCTACAGTAATGCAGCCCTGTTTCTCCCCCATCCAATTTGCTCATTCTCCACACCCCTGAAAACGTGGATTCTCCTCCTACTTCTGTTAGCTGAATTTTGAATACCCATTTCTAAACTTGAAGGTGGCCGCTCCACCTCAGAGATCCCCTTTTTTCTACTTTCAGCTTCCTATTGCTGAGTAAAGTTACTTTTGCTTAATTGCTGCTGGCACATCTGTTCTCCACTGTGCATGCAGGGACAGCTGGGGGTATGCAAGGTCATCATGGACTAATAAAAGGAAGTGTTGGAGAGTAGTTTCTTCTTAGATAAAGTTTCCTCCTCTGCCCCTAAATGTGTTTACCAAGCATGAGAAGCTGGAAAAAGTCCTAAACATGATTCTGAAGGTACTGAAATGGGGAAGTGGAAGGAACAGCACACAGAAAAGTTTGTAAAGAGAGAGAGAGAGAAATTTGTACACAGTAGTTCATTTTTGTGTTCTGATTTCATTTTACTGCTTTCCCTGTGAAGAGGATTAGAATGAAAACCATCTAAAGATGAATGTTTTCGTTGCATTTCTTGAAATCCAGCAATCTTCTTGTGGCCCTGTTAATGATAACAGTTGACTTGGGAGATTAGAGATAAAGTAAGATATAGTCTCCTGTAGTTATAGTCATAAAAGTATTATGTGCTTATGTATTGAAAATTTTATTTTCCCTTAAGTTACTTGATGAAAAGCATAATTGGAAATAGGTGACTGATTTGTCTCCTTGGTGCAGCAGTTGGTATTATTTTTGACATATGGAGTGGCTTTATGGTGTTCTGGTACTAAAAGCTAGCCTGTGAAATGTTCACTTTCTACTATAAGCCCCCTAGGCAACATGGTTATGATTTGCTGTCATGCAGGATACTGTTTATGCCAGCCAATTTGAGTGAAGTTTTGTGCTAAAAAGTAATGTGACAGCTATAACTCCCATTTTTCTGCATGGACCAGCCAGACTTGCTACAGTCTGTTAACCAGTTGTGTTGTATTATGTACATGGATGTGTTTTCTTGAAGTCATTCTCTCTCTCTCTCTTGAAATCAAATAGGCAGCTTTGGGAGTCAGAAAAATTTTAAGGGAGGTTATTAACTGGATATCTAACTGCTCTATGTGATTTTGCATGCAGTTTAAATAACATTTTCCTCTTAAAGTGGTCATCTTTAAAATCATCTTTTAATACCTTATCCACAGCTTCTCTATTAAGTCATTAATGTGTTCTTGCAGAAAAATTGAAAGGAGCTTGAGCTTTGCTCTGATGAAGGCCACAATGCCTTTGATTTCTAAAGATGGAGTGTGGGGGTGGCAATTTGCTCATGGAGCATGAAAGCGTTTAGTTCTTTCCCTACAGAATCTCCTGCAAGAGAGAACGTCTGTACACACAACGCATGCAAAGAAATTCAAGCTGGAGGGCTGTATATGAAGATTCTCCTCTAAAATTACAGACTTGCTTATTTGAGCGTTGTTCAGAAAGGAGCCAAGTAACACACTGAGCTTTTAAAATCATTGTAAATATTTAAAACTTGAGGAGCTGTAGTTGCGGAAATGCGGATCATAATTTTCACAAATGAGAAGCAAAATCCTTAAAAAATGAAGGGACTTTTAAATTTTGGTGGGTTGGGGGTTTTTGTTGTGTTTTTCCTTTTTTTAAGTACCAGATCCAGGAGTGGGGGTGGGGGAAAGGAAAACCTTTGAAGTCTCTGAGATCTTTTCCCTGAGGTCAGAAGTTTCTGGTGATGTAACATACAATACAGAGTAAGCCTTCACTTATCAAGGTTAAAGTTGACGGAGCTTGTATGAACTTGTCAATCATAGGAAGCAGGCAAAAACAAGCCAGCTGTTGTGAGGCATGGCTTTGAAAATCCTCTGTGTTACAGTAAATGAGACGCAGAGGTTGAGACAGATTCAGTTCTGCGAGGCTTTCAAACTGGCTGGCACGTTTGCAAGGATGCAAAGCTCACATATGCAATGACTATGGGTAAAAAGCTATAAATCCTGGTAAGATTGTCTTGTCTTAATGTTAAAGCATGAGAGAAAGGGCTAGAGGTGCGTGCCTTATTTACCTTTTTTGGTCAGTTCTGAACAAAAATTAGCAGCATTAATTCATACAGTGTTTCTTTTGTTCTTCAGGTCTTTGAGCACAGGCTGCATTTTCTGTCCCTATCAGCAGTAGCCACAGTAGCAAATTAGGAACGATGCAATGCTTGGTACAGAATTTTATTTTGCTTAGTGTAATCGACTGCTCTGTTCGCTGATGGGTTGGGAGCACAGGGGGAAAACGTGAGTTAATTCCAGCTAAGATGCTCTGTGTGCATATGCTCGCACACACGCGCTGTTTTTAGCAGCTTTTGTTTTCACAGTTGGCATCATGCACACTGGAATTAGAAGGCAGTGCCTTTCGAAAGTACTTGTTTTCTGAACCGAGGGCTGCAGTGCTGTTGTTGTGGCTCAGGGTGCCAGGCTCGGGGTTCCTCTCGGCTAGGGGGGTGCGAGAGCTTTTCATCTTGTTTTCCTGGCAAGCCTGTTACTGTGAGTGCAGGCTTGCACGAAGACCTTTTCCACAGCAGCAGGATCTATTAGCTGGAAGTGTAAGGGAATTGGATGTGACTATTGGAAGCAAGCGGTGAGTGTGGCTCTGAGGGAAAAGATGGCTCTTGAAATGTGTGCATGTGCATGCTAATTGATTTAAATAACTGGTTTAGGGGTTTTTTTTCCTTTAGAGATGGGCTGTGTGTTCATTTTGTTGCCTGCCTGAGAAACCCAGGTGACCTAGCTGTTATTCACAAAGTGTTTCATTTTATAGCTTCTCTTCTGTTACCTAATTTTTGTTCAGCTGCAAGCAGCTGTTTTCAGTAGCAATAACAAGAAATAGCAACAGCATATCAGGAAAAAAAGTAGATGAAAAATATCAAAGGAGTGGCATCTGGAATGTAGGGGGATTTTTAGTAAATTGACGAAACAATCATTCTGCTTTGAGCTTCTTTTAATGTGACTGAGATTTCCTTGTTAGCCATGTTAGAAAGTATTGCCTTTTGTCTCTGCAATGGTTGCCATTTGTGTAAAATGATGGATCTCGTTATACTGTTGGGATATTCTGATGATTGAATTCAGTTTGTAAGTACAGAACACATTAACTGGTTGACTTAAGTGAGTGGAAGTCATTTTAATTCCATGCAGGTAATCCCTCTGTGTGCTAGGACAGGCTTATAATAGATAATTTTTATGGCTGTATTGTTACTTGCTTTATCTTTTATTTTTGATGTGCAGCAGAATGGAGGAGGGGCTTTTGTTTTCTGAACTAAGGAAAGGAAAACATCCCTCACTCTGCCCTTTCACACAGGATTCTTCCCTTCTGCATAAAGGCTCTTGAGCTGCTCTAAGAAATTTAATTTTAATCGGATTTGATTTTTATTGTGGGGGCCATGCCTTTTGCTGTTACCTATAACTGACTGGCCTACATTCATCTGTCAGCATAACTTTGTCCTGCAGAGTAAGAGTGAGTGTGTTGAATTTATTTCTGATTTTAGTGGGGAGAGACATAACATTTTTAGAGAGAAAGAATGTGAGATGGAAACACATTGCCATGTGTATGTTGCCATGCAGTCAGGAGAGGAGAGAAATTCTGGTGGGATCCAAGGACTGGCAAGCAGTGTCTGTTATCATATTTCATTCTGTGATAAAGCCAGGTGATAATGCAAGGGTTGTTAAGCTAGAGTGACATTTTGCTACATCACATTGGGTGCAACAACTAAGCTGTATTTAGTGTGAGTGACTAAACAGATAGCTGCCATTGAGGCACAGATAATGTAAACAGGCATTCACAGACAGAATTGAAAAACCAAGATTCGCATGGTGATGAACAGGTTGTGGTGTAACAGTGATGTGCCATGGGATATACTGTCGTGTAACTGATGTGCCATGGGATATACTTTGTGAAATATCTTGCTGGTTTTGTACATTCAGTTGTCTTCTGAAGGCCTTTTTTCTTTTTTTTTTTCCTTTTTTTTTTTTTAGTAGTTTTTTTTTTCTCCTGAGGAAGAGAAAATGCATTCTCTTAGCATTCATTCAGCATTCATTATGCTTTTCATCTTGGTGCATGCTTTGGGTTTAGGACCATTTGCTGCAGTAGTGCTTCTTGGATGGTAGTTGCCATCATCTGTCTCTGCAGACCAAGGCAGTGAACAGCTCTACTTCTTTGTAGTGGCTTATGTGCTGTACCTCTTTCTGGCATGACTGTTAGGGTCCAGCCATAATGGTCATTAAATTACCTGTTTTCTAGAGGGTCCTTTATTCTTCATGTTTGTCTTTAAAGATTTCTAACTAGGTTTCATAGCCCAAGTTATCATTTAGTGTCTTTGGAATATGCTTCATGTGTCACTATCTGATGGATAGTGCGTGTTGTACTGACTCAGTAGTGATAGTAGATAGAGTGTTCATCAGAAAAATGAACCACTGGTAATATAATTACCTTGGTATTGGGTGTCCGGATTGTGGTGGTGTGTTGTCAATGTCTCCTTGGCATTGCAATATTAGAACCAATTTAAGAACTTCAAAATCCTTGGTGTCCTGGAGCCTCTGCAAAAAAAAGCATATGAGACCCAGATTCACTAATGGAAGTGAGATGTCTACATGAAAGTGAAGTACTGACTCAAGTTATAATCCATATAGAACTTGGGTTTGATTCTAAGTTGGCTAAACAGTTGACTAAACATGTGTCTAATGAGATCTGAGATAGCCAAGCATATTCCACTTGGCTTCCAGCTGCCACCTCTTAGAAGAATTGATGCCTTTGAATCTTCAAAGTTTTTGAAATCATAGAAGACACCTACATTGTTGTCTCAAGCAGAACTATACTTTTTAGAAGAAACTACCCTTCATTTCTGGACAATTGCAGAAGTGCTTTTGGATCCCACTGTGCCAAGTGCCAGGCAAATACACAATGAAAACACAGTTTCAGCACATAAAGTTTGTAGCTGAAAAAGTAATGTGTTGGCAGGGGTTGTGCCTATAAACAGGATTTTGTCGTATGCAAAGACAGTATTTCACAATTGCTTTAAGCCACATAATTATTTGTTTCAAGCCAGGTCAGGTCCTTGATCCAGTTTTATGTGGGGCTGTACAATTTGTACTGCAAGTACAATGGAGAGCAGGAAGACAAAACTCAAAATGGCCAGAGGAGACTTCCTCTTCTGGCAAAATATCTGCACTAGGTCACTTGACAGGGACTGCAAAACTTGGCCTTCGTTTTGAGAGTGTTTTTGTTATTACAGGGTGAGGACTTTTATGGAGGAATCATACTCAGGTATGAAGGCCTTTTTCCAGTGTAGCTTGTAGTTCTTGAGAAGGAATTTAAGTTAAATCAGAAACAGCCACTCCATTTGCTCTCTTTTGCCAGTGAGTTAGTGCAGGACACTGTTGCTTACATAACCATGCTTATGTTTTATGGTGAAACTTTTGCACAGAGGTCAGGCCTTTAACAAATGATACATTTTTCAAATGTTGGCTAATGCATTTTTGAAATCTTATCTAGTCTGCTATTTTGAAGTTGGAGTATCTTGTGGCACTGTTTGGGTTGGCCTGAAGCATTCTCAAGAAACTGTAAATCAGACAGATAAAAATCAGACACATTGAGTTAACTAAAGCCACTTTCATTATTGAGGTACAACATTCAATCAGGTCATTCTACTTCTGTCTAGATTTAGTCAATCCTGAATAGGGGGCAAATGAAGGAAGTGGTTTGGGATTGTTTTTTTATGGCAGCCCAAAATATTTTCTTCTGATAGGCATCTATATATAGTGATTCATTTTTGTAATTGCTCATTGACTCCACTGGCAGACGCCTATTAACATGAGTGTGTATATATGTGTGTATATATATATAGTTCAATTTTCATGTAAGAGCTTACATTACTGTTACCTGTCTCTGGTTTGTTAGAATAGTTGTATTATTGCTTGAGAGCCTGGGGCTGTCCAAACTGAGGATGAGACTTTGGAGGATTTTTTCCTGGTTTAGTGTTTACTTGGCCTTTACATTTGGGTCTTGAGCATGTAGGCCCCAAACTAATGGAACCAGAAGGAAACTGAGATATGTCCTTGCCTATTTAGGTAGAAAATACTTAGTGCCAGTGTGGAGATGCACATTCCCACGTTCCCATGTGGAGTGACTATGGCCAGTGTGTGAAATGTGCGAGCCACAGAACACAGCTCCTCCCACACTCACGTGGCCCATGAGTGCACAGTCTCTTGTCTGTCCACACAGACCCTCTCTGGAAATACTGAGCCCTCTTCTAAATGAGAGATTCTCAAAAATGTGGAGGACTGATTTGTGTAATGAAGCAATGCCTCCTTTTCAGTTAGAAGCATGAATTGGTTTTCTGCCTCCCACCATTTGGAAATGAAGGTTCCTGTAGCTGAATACCAAAAGCAGGTGCAGTAGAAAAGATTTGTGTTAGACTCCTGTACTAGACTCACCCTTACTGAATACAACTTTGTACCAACAACATAAAAACTCTTAATTACACTTCCTTTGCAGTTCAGGTTAAGGAAAAGGAGTAAGTTGCCTGACAGTCAAAGCTGTAATGTCATGGCATGCTACAGGTGGGGAGCATGGTGTGAGCTCTCCCTGTTCTGTTGCCTCAGAAAGGCTCATGCGTTTGGGTAATTGTGGCATTGTATTATGGAGGTGGGGGAGATTTAGGTTTGAAGATAATGGGGAGTCTGATGTTTTTGATGTTGATTAGTTTATCTAGAATGAAAATAGTAATTAAGTTAATTGTCATATTTTCAGATGATTTAAAACTGTTCTGTGTCTCTCACTTTGTGATACTTGGTTATAAATAAGTTCCTTTCAGTGGTATGTTATGCATAATCCTATGAGCCTTATTTCCAAACCTGCTGTATCCTGGGCATATTATTACATGATGCACCAACAGATGTAAAGCAGCTTAGTGGACTTCTCGGTATTGATAATATTGTAACACCTTTACAGGTTCTTGCCACTGTGTTCTCCTGGGGCTTGAGGCTTGTTTTCTTTTCCTCCTTTCTGAACAGTAAGCTTGAATCTCTCCAAGATAATACTATAAGCATGTTTTGCATGAGGCCCCACTCACACTGAATGCAGACCGGCCTCTGTTGAATGTAGCCACCACCTTTCCTCAGACCCGTTATCTGTGGCGCTGCAAAATTTTTGTATGAAGGCACGTGTGTAATCTTTGAATTGTATCTCCATGTTTGCAAACGTGCCATCTGTGCTGTAATTCTTTTTCCTTTTGCTCAGTTTTGGAAGGTGACAGGACTACTAAAGCATTTATTGCTTCTGATCCAGGGTAATATAATACAGATACATATAGATACACACCAATATATTGCTTACATATTTTGGATATGAAAATGTGTCAAATCAGTGGTGTACTCTGTCCTGTTTGCTTCCACCAGCACTCCCACTCCCCGATGTGCATGCCAAGTTCATAGTATACTTTGCAGACTGACTGAGATAATGCATGTGATTGGTGTCTTTGAGACATTTTGTGCCATGCCCTTGATTCTCCTGTGCACCTGAGCCCATCTGTTACAGTCTCATGTCATGGCTTATGGATGTGAGCATGAATACAGAGGCCTGAAGAATTTTTGCATGAGTTAACTAGAAGAAAATTGTGCTCTTCATGGCTTATCTGGACAATGAAAAATGCTGATTAAGTCACGGTATTTCATACCTAAGGCCTGCAATCTTCATTTGGTAAATATTTCTATTAAAATTAGTGAAACTATTTACAGGCCTGATTCTGCTTACACTGAACTCACTAGGGAAAACCAGGTGACTCCTTATATGCCACATAACCAATTCTGAATAGCATTGGTCTTTCTGGCCTTTTATATAATTTTTTACTTCACAAAACTGTGTAGTATTGAAATAGGATTCAATACTGTTTTGTAAAACAGAATTGACTCTGAATTTGTCAGGCAACTTGAACTTGTCTGAACCAATTACTTTATATTGCTCTTACCTAAGCGTGACCTGAATGTCAACAACACTGATCTCCTAATTCATGTTAAATTGAAAATTTACCTGTTAAAGTTGCATTTTAAGATTTAACACTTCACATGAGACAGGGAGAGAGGTTGTGTATGTAACTGTTCAGAAATCCACATCTAATCAGTTTTCTTTCCACAATACTTAATTTCAATTTTTTTTAATTTAATTAAAATAGCAATGCAGTGTGTAATTACTCAAATATTTTCTTCTTGAATTTATAATAAACTTTAAGCGATTAGTTATTTTATGTGCTTTTATCTCAATTTTTGTTTTCCTACACACTGGTGTTCACTGCCTATAGACTCTCAAAACTGATACAGTGATGTTAATAACATGTTTACATTGAAAATTCAGGTAAACCTTATTTTATAAATGCACTGGGAAAGACGCCTCTTTAACAGTCCCCTCAAAAGAAATCTTGGGCAGTGCAGTCCACAGGGTTACTATTTAAAAATATGGAGGCCAGCGCTGTCAGTAGCATAAATAATATTAGTCTCTGAAGCCTTTTACTTCTTTGTTGCAGCTTCTTTTCTAAGCTCACAGTGTCTCTTCAGCCTCCTTTAAGCAGAGAGCAAACCTGTCTTGTCTCAGGGCTCCAGAGGTACTTTTTTTTTTTTTTTTTTTTTTGAGCTGCCTTCTGTTTCTTTCCCAGTTTGTCTTTATCTGGCGAGCACAAATGTACTGCCTGTTTTGAGGCAAAGCATAAGCCTGGAGGTACAAAAGCCTGTTTCCTAGCTAGAGAAATAGAAAGTGTAATATTGGAATAAACCCCAAAATATTTCTAAGATAAGGCCTTTCTGGCATTGTTATTTGTGCTGACAGGGCAAAAGAAGTTCAAGTTTAAAATAAGGGAAGTACTATCCTTTCTAAATTTCCTTTTCTTCCTTAGTTTCAGGAGATACTCATTTTCCCATTCCTGGTTTTTTAGCTTTAGAAAATATTTTGTTACACTTGTTTCATTTTTCAGCAATTACACAAAAATTCAACCTCCAGATTCATAATTAAAGTCCGTGGTATTCAATTCACATTTTAAAAACACACTGAAGTATTAATTTTGCACCTAGGTAAGAAACTTGTTTGTCACACTTGTTACTGACTCTGGAGCAAGAAGAGAATTAAATTTTAGTATTAGGATTCCTCTTCTGGAGACAGTTTTATTTTCTACCAACATTTGGACGCTTGACTGTGCCACAGGAGGTGTGCTGTGCACTTAATAAGCTGTGCACACTGCAGTGCCTCGGGTTACCCGAAGGTTGTGTTGTGTCCTGTGGCGCTCTGTACCCTAATTTAGCCTGACATTATGTTTTGACTCATCACATTAGATTAGGCACACTGTGTGTGTATGTACATGAGAGGATGTTTTTGTCTTGTACAGTTACTGTAGATTGGAGGAGCTGGTGTTAAATGTTGGATGTGATCTCGGTGTTCAATCTTCCTGGGTTGGTGTCGTGGCCTTGCTCTGAAGGAAATAAATCCAGCAGCGTATTAACAACATGTTCCTTTCTCTAGGCAAGCTGACACAGGGGCCTTGAGGGAAAACTCACGAGAGAAGAAGGATCAGCTGGACCAGAATTTAGGCCACAAGTGGAAGGCATCTGTGAAACCTTTGCACGCTCAAGAACCTGCAGTTCTGCCTCACGAGAGTCGGGGCAGGTCTGGGACATTGCCCAGTGATTACAGATACTCTCAGGAAAACGTGAATGAAAAAAGCAAGGATCGTAGCCTGCCTCACCTCCCCTGCTCTGAGCCACAGACCTTGAATGAGAACCACTCCTGTCTGTCCCGAGTCAAAGGAGAGGAAAACCATAGGATAGAGCCAGTGCTGCTGAACAAGAAGCGTGGACCTGCTCCTCAGAGGCCACCACCACCTAAAAGAGATAAATACAGGCGACCAGATCATTCTGCACAATCGCTTGGCACCTCTACTGAATCTCTGCTGGTAGCACCCAGCCAGCCCTTTCCATCATCATCCCCCAGCTCTGCTGAAGTCTTTTCCAGTCACTCCTCTCTCTGTCAGAGTCCTGCAGCTTTCAATGGAAAACTGAAGAGTGGTAATCCACAGCAGCTCCAGCAAGTGTCGTCCACAGAGAATGTTTGTCAGCACTTAGAAGAAAAAACGAACCTTAGGTCTGAGTCTTCCAAGTATCGGTATCTTCAAAAACCTGGCATGGAGTCATCAAGGTCCCCTTCTCCCCAGTTTGCACCACAGAAGCTCACTGATAAGCCTCCTGTGTCCGTACAGGATGAGAACCCAGCCAGGTACTAGATGTAACTCCTTTACTATTTGATTAACACTTTTTGCCCGATTAAACCCCATTAATGGTTGTCTGTTCATTTTCATTACACATCCTTCAAGTTCCTTAAGTGTGAACCAGTGCAGCATATCCTAAGGAGACCAAAGACTTCTGTGAAATTCCATTTGGTACCATTAATGTCCTTCAACTGGCCTGTGATTTCTTTTAGTTGACTCATGCTGTTCAGGTGTTACAGCTGAGAGTTAATAGAAAGAAAGGGAGGAATTCTAAGGATTTTCCATTGTAAGTCCAGGCAAAATCAGAATTGGTGTGGAAACAAAGCAGATGTGGGAAAGGAAGCTGGATCCTTTGTAAGAACATCTGTTTTGAAAACACAAAGAGTAACATACACTGCCAAATCATGACTGTTTTTGTGTTACTTTTACGATGAAATGTGGCACTCCTGGTAGTCTGCAGAAGGGTCTGCAGTTGCAGTACTTTGTGCTGACATGGACTGAAGACTCAGCAGGAGAACATCAGTTCTTTCCCAAGCTAGATAAACTCAGAGTTAGACAGACCCTCTGAAATCAATTAATTGCTGTGTCTGTCATACGCTGCTAACATCATAAAAGATTATTCTCCCACAAGATAATAAACTCTTCCAGGAAGCTAAGGAATCTTGGTTTTAAATTTTTCAGCACTATAATTCATGGTCAAAGAATGAAAACAAAACCTCTGAGTTGAATTCATGCAGAAGTTGCTTCTCTGAGCAAAAGCAGTTGGCATAGCTTTTCTCTAATGTAAATGGTTGAACAGATTCAATCATGCTCTTTTCCAATGTGTCTTATGACATAGAAAATATGAATCACTTTTTTCCTAAATAGGCCTTGATGTTTTTCCTTTTATGATTGGAGGAAAAAATGAGATTTTATCCTGCAGTGTTTTTAACATGAAGTAATAATAAATTGCAATGAAAAGTGCAACATGTCATGTGAACCCTGGCATCCATGTAAGGTAGATGCCAGTAATGACTTCCTTAATGTATTGCTTTATGAATAGATACTAAGGATGCGTAGAAAGCTAATTGTATTTGTCCTTCCTTTTGGCTAAGCTTTAATTGAAATGAGCACTGAGGTGTACCTAATTATATACCCATATCTGAGTGGTAATACAGTTGCCCTGCCAATCTTTTGCTAACATTTGAAGTTCTTAAGCCCAGACAGCTCTTGTTTCCACATAATGTATTGTTCTTGGTTAATAATTACATTGCTCACTAAAACAGGTTTGGCCAAAAAGGACAGGCATGGAGGCCAAACTTCTGAACTTTCTATATGGTATTTATTTCATACGTTTAAAATATGTTAAGTCGATTTATATATGCAGTTAATGTGATTTGGTTTATTATTTCTATTACCTCCTTGTATATGAGCTTTAGGACATGCTAGTTTGCATGCTGTGGGCAGCTAATGTTTGATGATGTCAGCGTGTAGCTGTGTGCTCTTCTTTAAGAAAGGTGTGTCATTTATCAACAGGCCAAACTGAGTGAGTGTGCAGGGTCTCCTGCAGTGTTTTAGATAGAAGGGAAATACTAGTGGTGTGCAGAGCCCAACTATTGCCAAAGATAGCTGTTTAGCAGTAACAGATGAAAAGAGTGCATTCAGCAGATGTGCATCAATAGATTTCCAGTAAACCTGTGCTCAGGTCAAGAGTGACTTTGTCTGTGGTGGGGTTAAAGCTTTGGAATGTCCACAGACAGAGTTGCTGCAAGTCAAAATTTCATGCTGCCGTTCCACAAGTGGAAAACCTTCAGAAGTGAGGAGGATAGTGATTGCAGAAACAATTTTTGAAGGACCTGGTTTTGAACTGTCTTTGCTCTTGCTGAAATCAGTTGATTTGATGATGATTTAAGTATCTGGAAAATCTGTGACTAAGCTGAGGGGAATGCACACAGAGTCTCAAAACAGATGCCAGGCATTTTAGGTGAAGAATTGCAGTCAGCTCACTTCTTGTCTTCCAATCGCCCCACACACATTTATGCACTTGTCTTGTATTTCCCCCAAATTCCAAAATGTGTTCTTCTTCACAGTCTGGAGTTGAAAAGGTAGGGGCTTTATTTAAAAAACAAGCAAAAGAAAGGGCTGGAGTGGTGGCAGGCCACTGCCCAGCTCTGCTGCAGTCGGGAGGAGCACCCACGTTTGCAGAGGCAGAGCTGGGGCTGATCAGTGGGCACAGGAACGAGCTCTTTAAAATGACAGTCCCCTTGAATGAAAACAACCTAACTGAATGGGAGTGGGGAGGTTCAGCATGGGCTGAAAAACCTGCCCCAAATTTGGATCAGTATGCCAAAGCACTTGTGGAAATTCGATACCTACTGGAAGGGCTGCACATTCATTCAGAGGCAAATATACCTTTAAATACAAGATACAACTTCTGAAAAATATGAAGTCAAACAGATTCTGCAGTTACCAACAATCGAAAAATATAAGCTTACTTTTAAGGAAAGTAACACACCCACAGTTAGAGGAAAAGAGACATAGTATGTGTTGGTCACTTATCTGCAAGGCAGCAAGCTACCCAGCCAGATGAAACCAGATATTTTAGCTAGTAGGCAATGTTCCTTTACTTGCTGTAAAGCTTCCAAACCCACATTATGACAATAATTTTAAACTCTCTGCAAACTCAGAACCACCAAACTAGGCTTCAATTTTTTTCATGGTTTACATACAGCACAGATGTTTCTGTAATGTTATTTAACATGTTATTGTCCAATTTAAAAATCTGAGTTACCCTCCTCTTTAAATAGCTTTTCTTACTGAATGGCTAAGGTGGCCCTTTGTGCTATGCCATACAGAATTTTTTCTATAAGCTTCCCTTAAAAGGAGTATCCACAATTGTGTGTTATCCTCTTCAGTGACTGATTTTTCTTCTTCAAGTGGAAACCTAGACACTATGGTGGGATCTATTTATTAACCTTCTATATCATATGTGAAATGTTAGAAATACAGATGTTTTTTGATCATGTAGTTAAGTTTTGAATGATTTCCAGGCTTTCCATGTGTGAATATTTGCTATTCTTGTAGCTTAGCAAAGGCATAGCCTGCAGTGGGATGCTTCCATCTGGTCTGTTGTCTCTTCCCTTGGAAGAGCTCAAATTGATGTGAGGGCACAAACTCCCCAGGCAGCTAAGATGCATGTCAGGCCAATAGCCGAGGCCACTGTTGGATGTGTGTCAGGCAGTGAAGTTGAGCTCAAGACATGTTTTCCTCTATTTGTGTGACAACAAAGGGGTAAAAGGCAGTTCAGCAGCAGCACTGTCTGAAATCTGGGGCCTGGCTGCTGAGATTGAACCCTCATGTTCATGGAAACAAACAGAAGTCCTGTATCATGAGTATTAGGCAAGACTAACTTTAGGACTGCTTACAAATGAACTAATAATACTATTCAGTATATGTGGGCAGAAAAGAAAACTTGTAGACTTAGGGTTAGATGTAGTGCAAGGCATATTCCATTGCCTCGGTCTCTCACCTATCTTATTTTATATTTGGACTTCCCCTGTAATTTGCAGATACAAATTGACATGTAAGGTTCTTCCATTTCTAAAGATGATTTTTTTTTTTAATTTTATAGAATTGAAAGGGTTATAGACAACAATACTACAGTGAAAATGGTTCCCATCAAAATCGTTCATTCTGAGAGCAATGCAGAGAAGGAGAGTCGACAGAGTCTTGTCACTACTATGGAGCCTCCTGCTTTACCCAGTGGTTTGGAAAAGGACCAGATTAAAACACTCAGCACTTCTGAGCAATCCTATTCACGATTCTGTGCTTACACCAGGCAAGGTGTAGAGCCAGAGCCGGAAGCCAGAACAAAACCAGCCGACCCTCAACCAGCTGAAGAACCTGGGAGCAACTTGAAGGACAGCAATGCTGCTGTGCAAGCAGCCAGCTATGTAAAGGCCAAAGAAAAGACCTTTGAAGACTGGAAATCAGAAGAACTTGCCAGAGAGATTGTGGGAAGAGATAAATCTCTAGCAGACATACTGGATCCTAATGTGAAAATAAAAACAACAATGGATCTGATGGTTGGTATATTCCCTAAAGATGAACATCTCCTAGAAGAAGCTCAGCAACGCAGGAAGCTCCTGCCAAAAGTTCCTTCTCCAAAAATTTCAGAAGAGAAGTGAGTATTACCTTCTGTAAGCCAGTGTATCCTTGTAAGCTTCTATCCAAAATGTGTCAGTATTCCAGTGGGGGTCTGAAGGTGAGGGTCTTCCTACTGCTGAGGTTTCGGTCTTTCATATGACCTTTCTGTTAGAATATTAGCCAAACATATGCTACTAACAACACCATTAATGACAGAAACAGAACAGTATTGTACAATATGAAAAATTTCCCAAGACCTGGTTGAATGCCATTTTTTGATAACATAAGGAATAATTAACTTTTCCCATTTCATAGTGATTAGATATTTTAGCAAGATCATCCAGTCTAGTAACTGGATAGAGAATATTCTAGCCTTTTTTATGTGCTGAAAATCTACAAAGACAACTTGAAGTGGGCATGAGGCATTTCCTGGTAGTGAATGAGATCAAAGTAAGAAAATAATTAAATTCCATCAATGTTGATGTTCTGTGGTTTTTGTTTTCTTGGTACAAGTTATCAGATAAGTTGCAGCCTTCTAGAGAAATCTCTGTGTGATTCCACAATCAAAAAGTTAAATTGTTAAATTGTAGTATCCTACATTTGGCAGTCCGAAAGGATGCTCTCTATGACACTAGAGGCACTACTTTGTAAAATGTAGCTTTACATTTTGTTTACAGATGAGATATCTTAGATCCATTTCACTTCTTGTAACAGTGACAGGTCTTCTGCACAACTTCAGTTTTAGCTTTTCCTGGTCATGTGCTGAGTTCATACAAATTTTCTTTTCAGACAGCATTTATTTATCCTATTTACATAGGTAATGGCTTTCTGTTGAACCCTCTGCTTCCTTGGTGAAATGATGGCTCTAAAAGACTGTCCTTTCTTTTCAATGATTAGTGTGTCAAGGCAGTTAGTGAAAGTTTTTACTTTTACCCAGGAAAGAGGAGCAGAACGCACCGTCTGCCATCTCCCTGACAACCAATTCTACTTACTACAGCACATCTGCACCAAAGGCAGAGCTGCTGATTAAAATGAAGGACATGCAGGAGCAGCAGCAACAGCAGCAGAGTGAGGATGATTCTGAAGATGAGCTGGATCATGACTTGTCAGAGAAGAAGGTAGAAAATGTTTCTAACTAAAAATATAGTGGGAGGCTCTGAGTTCTGTGCATTTCATTAACTGTGAATTTGTTAGGGTGAATACTCCTCACCAAAAGGCCTTCTAGATGTACAGGATGACTTGGGAAGATTAACCTTTTTGTTGTTGGGGGTTTTTTGTTTGTTTGTTTGCTTGTTTTAGCTTTTGATGGTGAGTTAAGTGTCCATCTGTGAATTTAGGAAATTGATATTAGGTGCTTCTTGCAATTTGATTCAGAGAAGGAACATACACACATACCTTTCTTTTTTTTTCCCTCGCCATCTGTTTTCATGAGCAGCAAACCACTTGGCCCTCTATTTCTTCTATTTCCCAAATTAATTACCATTGTAGGAGTTAGCTAATCAGCTTGGTGGATTCAGTGGAAGTTACTTGTCACAAGGGAGGCAGTCTTCTCTATACTCTTTTGCCTCCCCATTCTTTGGTATTTTATTTCTGATTGAAGGTCAGCATAATCCCCTAGATACTAAAATGATGCTGTTACATTTTTGTGGGTTGAGAAAGTGTTGTCCTACGTTAAAATCATTACACTCATCTCAATAGTGATTGGACACAAAATACTTTAATCATACATCACAATACAGATAAGCTGGAGGAAATGGTCTGTTTGATCAAGTAAAGTGATGTAGTTTAACTCTGTTTACCTAGACCAGTAATGCAATGCTGTGCAGACTTTTTCTGTTAGTCAGCTCTCTGCTTAATAATCAGCTGCCAGAGTGATAATCCAATCCCAAAGACATGTCTGTTAATTATTAGGAATATATTTAATTGCTAAGAATGAGAGGTTTTGTAGACGATTCCCACCTCTGTTTTAGTGCAGGAGTGGCTGCCACTGCATTTGAGGGGGCTGTTGTGCTTTCTGTTACCTCTGTTTTATTTTAATCTCCCTCTGCCGTTTCTGCATCACACGGTTCAATATCCTGTGCACTGCCAGGGGCGTGGTGTGTCTGCAGCAGGAGACCTTCCCTTACCCTCTTGCCAGACAGCCACTGAATCCAACAGCTGTGCTATTTAGACAAATTAAGGATTTCACTTCATTTTAAGTATAATTTGGTTTTAACTGGTGCCACACATGACTGTCACATTCATTGTTTTTGCTAGAATTAGTTTCATTCTCATTAATTGTGGAGTAGGAGAGAGGGAAAATGAAACATTTCTTGTTCGCCCAACAAACTAAATGTTTAAACTTTTATAAGCAAAAGTGCCAGTTATTTATGTTCGTTTCTTAACAGGAAAGTCATGTTCTCCCTTTTCCTATTCCTCCATCCATTCCCTCAGCTTCAGATATAAACCACTAATCATATGAGATAGGAAATTTTTCATGAAGAGCTTTTAGCAGTGTTCGCCCATCTTCCCTAAGTATGCACGTTGTCATAGGCACACACACACACACTGCTGCTTGCTTCTCTCCCTGCTCTTCCACATGCGGTAGGATGGAGCACTCAGTTCAATGGGCTTTCATTATGGATCTTGTCAGAAAACATATAAAACTTATGGTAAGTGGGTCAAGGCATCTTTATAAAACAGAATATATAGCTTGGCTCAGCTTTGTGTATTTGGCAACAGTTTAAGAAGGGATTATTAAGGACCTGAACACTTAAGGGCACACTTTACCACTTAAGTTATTTTATAGGGGGCATACACCCAGAAGCTGTTATTTGCTTCATGGAAACTGGGCAGTTCTGTTATGAGATATCTTAATTGCAGTCTACTGTGGAATGATTGTAGTATTTGTCATTCTCTGCTCTGCAAACCAGAAATGTGTGGTGCTTTTTTTTTTATTACTTTCAAAATAAGTATAGGAATTTCATATATAGTTGTTATTTTTTTTTTTGTCTCTTTCCCTGTATTCACAGCTAGCAGGAATGGAATGTATGTGTCTCCTGTACTGAGTTCAGTGTAGTATTGCCACAATTATAAAATACCGATCAGATGTTGAAAATGCTGTAAGAGGAAATTCATGTGTGACTGAGTAGGAAGTTTCCCCTTTGTCTTTAGGAAAGTTTCAGCAGCTCCTGAAGAGTATAAAAACAATTGAAGAGTACCACATTTTTCTGGTGTTAGGCCTGAATTCATTAGGAATAGTGTGGTGTGCTGAGAGCAGAGTATAATTTACATGAAGTATGCCAAGCAGTGAACCACCTGAGCAGCGCTCTGCTGAGCTACTTTCTGTGTTGCTAGTCAGATCAGCAAGAACTACTGGGGGAAAATTAGGTTTTCTTTTATTGTGTTCTGGTACAGAAGTCACAGCTATAAATTATTCATCTGCCAGTTTCAAGATGTAGACTGCTGCTTTCTGGCTCAATAGATGTGAAACACAATACGGGTTTTCTGCTGGTTAGCAAGAGCTCGTAGAGAGCACACAGTTGCTGCATGCAGAGGCTGCTTCATTTGGGTGGAAAGCAATCAGTGATCATAATCCAATTCTTAACAGATATGACAGTCTTAGTATTTTTGGCCTTCTCACCTGCAAAACTGGTCCTTTAGAAGCTTCAGCTGCCTGGGGATATCTAAACAGGATGTTACTGGGAAAATGGCTTCTTTCCTTTTTTTAAAGAAATAAACTGAGAGCGCTGATCTGAACTGTCAGACTAGATCAGTAAATATTGAACACAGATACAGCTTTTTTTCATTAGAGAAAGTTGCAGCACAGCTGCAGAAGTGGAAAGACTTGAGATAATAACATAGGGCACAACAGTATCCTGTTGTGTTTCAAATGGTGAAACAGCAGCATAGTGCATGTCATCTGAGGGAAATGAGAGCAATAGCACTGTGACCTACATAATCTAAATCAAACTGCATTTGCATTGAGAGAAGGGGGAAAAAATCAAATCCTGCAGATTAATCAGTCAGTAAAGCAGGCATCTGTAGAACTGCTTACTACCTTAATCTTTTGGGCACCCAAGCTAACAGATAACTCAAATCCTGATTAACCTGGACTGAGTACATTAAATCAAAAAGGAGAAAACCAGTATGGATAATTCAAGGGTTGAATTTCTAGTTTCAAAAAGGCTGCTGAATTTTCAGGGTGTAGTTGTTTTCTGTTAAAAAGACAGACTATTTTGTCTGGGGTTTTTCGTGCCCAAAATAAATTGCAATGACTGTTCATTGGCCTCTGAGAGTGGCAGCTGCTATCAGTATGTTTCTCAGTAATCATGAAGGCTTGTAATAAGATTTGCATTTAGAAAGCAGAGTTCCTAAAGAATGTCATGAGTAGTTTGACAAAAAATAAAAAGGCAAGGTACTGTGAAATAATGACCATTTTAAAAGATGTAATTTTCATTCAGATATTGCACTGACGTGTATGTTTAGAGAATGCTTTGGGTATTTTTCTTACCTGAAATTAGCTGAATACCAAATAGGCATCTACATTTAAATGAATGATGCGTTTTTAGGTTGTTATTCATCTCATGTTAGGGTAGACAACTAACTGAACTGACTTCCACCCCTTGTGCACAAGCAAAAGCTAATGGGTATCTAAGAAACAGGTCCTCTTGCCCAAATGCAGCAAAGGAGCTGGGCAGCACGGATTGACCACAGGTCTCTGAGGGAGGAGGTCTGGGTTCTTGGTCTGGTTCTGCTCATGATGCACCTGACAAGCTTTTTGTAAGGCAGTGTATGTGCAGTGGGGGGCTGTGGTACAGAACCCCCCCAAACTGCAAGTGAGGTGGTAGATTGACCTGGCATGGGTCAGTGACAGCCAGAGACCCTTGTCTGGTCCTTTGGCAGAGCCCCTTTGCACAGGTCTGCTTTGTGCAACACAGTGGCTTCTGTTCCCTGTTCTGTGCCATAGGGATTATGATTTCCCTACAGAAGTGTTGTAAGGCACTGTTAACGCTAAGATTTTCTGAGATGGAAGGACTGCTATTGGAGGAACACTAATACTATGCAGAAAGGAAAAAAGCTACACAGTGCCCTAGTTTTGACTGCATCATGTGGAAAATGCAGAATTGTTTTGCCAGTACTGTGTATCTTCGTAAGTGAGCTCTTCAGCAAGATGTTATGGACATAGTATTTATAGAGAAAAGGATATGCTGTTCCATAGCAGGCTTTGAAGCTGTTCAAAGAAGCAGGAATGCTTGTTGATGGGGTGGAATTCCTTCATCTTTTGCCACAAAGGTAATCTGCTTTAATACAGGTCTCAAGCTGAACATTGTAAAGCTGTGTCCTGAACCTTTGAATCCAGAATTATAAACCTTAGAGATATACTTAGATATGTATTTATTTGTAATGCACTCGTTGGCAAAGCCTCATGGGAATTTAAGATGTATTCAAGTGCTAGCTGACATGACTTTCAGAAGTAGGGAAAAATGTAGTAGTGCTAACAAATTCTTATCCTCTTTATTTCCACAGCAAGAACTTATTGACAGCATCAGTAGGAAGCTGCAGGTGCTGAGAGAAGCACGGGAGACACTTCTGGAAGACATCCAAGCAAACAATATACTAGGGGAAGAGGTAGAGGCCATTGTGAAAGAAGTCTGCAAACCAAATGAGTTTGACAAATTCAAGATGTTTATTGGTGACCTTGACAAAGTGGTCAACCTCCTGCTGTCACTGTCCGGTCGTCTGGCCCGGGTTGAAAATGCCCTCAATAACCTGGATGATAACACCTCTCCAGAGGAACGGGTGAGAAAGGCCAACAGTAGTATCACTGCATTTAGTGCAGCTGGTGTGGGGGTTTTTGTTTGGATTTGTTTATCTGAATTGCAGAGCTCAAGAGGAAGAATAGCGAGTGGATAAATCTCATTTTTAAATTTTTTGGGGATTTCTTAAAATTTTTCTTTTCTTCTTGGAATATTAAAAGTGACTTGCTAAGAAAAAGTGGGTTTGGGGTGCAGTATGCTGAAAAACAGACTTCCCGGCAGAAGTTTAAAGAAAGAGGTAGTCTACTGATAAGAGCATAAAAAGGAGGCAAACAAAAATATTCTAACAATTCAAGATGGGAATAGGAGTGTTTGTGCTGTAATGCAGAAAGCTCACAGACTTCTTAATACTCAGAAAGGATCTTGATACAAATCTATATGATTGTTAAAAAGAAAATGTTTCTCTACTACTACTGCTTTCTCCACAATACCTAGCAAGGAACAAGATCAAGAAAAAACAGAAGGGCAAGTCTTTAAAAAAATAAAGGAGGGGAGGTGGGCAAGAGAGGAGGCATTGCAAAAAGAATTTTTCACTAGAAAACATGTTTTACCCAACCGGAATAGCCTGATAATGATGTGGAGGAATCCCAGCAGATGTAAAAATTTCAGAAGCAGGAACATTCAAGGTGCTCTTACCTGTTGGATCCCACCTCTGCTTGCAGCAATATATTTAGCTTCAAATCCCATCAGACCTTGGCTGGGAAGGAGAAAGCTTGCAATGCAGATACGCACTGAAGGAGAGATACAGATATGTGTGAAACTTAGGCTAAAATAAACAGACGGTGGAAGGTGTTTGTGTGTCAAGTGATTTTAACTTCTACGCTTAAATGAATGTGAAATAGGATTTTTGGCTTCTAGCTGTGGACTGAAATGCCAACAGTCCAGCTAAGTGTTGTAACAGAATTTTTTCCACAAGGTGTGGCTTCATGTTGTGTTTCTTCAGCATGCTCCATTTTTTCACTCCTAAGAACCAGTAAGGGCTGGGACTAATCTGAAGCTGTGCTTTTGCTGTTTGGCCCTAACATACTTGTTCAGATCCCTCTCTGACTGAGGCAAAGGGAAGATATTTGACAACTTATTAGAGGGAAGATCAAAGCTTCTGGCACTTGAAGAAATTTAATTTCTTGTTAGACTTTTTTTTTAGATGTGTAATGGGGAAAGAGCTACCAGATGATATGTGCATATAGGAAACACAGTTTGAGAGCTGTGATAAAATTAGCTTAATGGCTAGATGTGGAAAAGGAAGACAGTGTAGTAAGGACAGTCAGAAATTGTGTGCTCTGCTGCCAGATTTATACTGACAGAAATTCAAATTCCTAATGTATTTCATTTCCCATTCATCTTCTCATGCGCTGACACCTAAGTCTTGCCATAGTAACATCAGAAAGCCACCAGAGATCATCAGGAGAGATCCAACAGGATGTGAATCAAAACTAGCCCTGGAGAGAAAGACTTGGAGGTGTTCGTGGGCAAAAAGCTCAATGTGACTCTGCAATGTACGCAAATGTGCCCTGGGCTGCATCACCAGCAGTGTGGCCAGCAGGGCGAGGGAGGGGATTCCACCCCTCTGCTGTGCTCTTGTGAGAACCCACCTGGACTGCTACATCCAGCTCTGGGGCTACCAACAGAAGAAAGATGTGGACCTGTTGGAACATGTCCAGAGAAGGCCACTAAATTGATCAGAGGGCTAGAGCACCTCTCCTATGAAGACAGTCAGAGAGCTGGGCCTGTTTGGCCTGGTGAAGAGAATACGAAGGAGATCTTAGAGAACCCTTCCAGTTCCTATGGAGGGGGTTGAGAGGGACTTTTTATGAGGTCATGTAGTGATAGGACAAGGGGGAATGGTCTTAAGCAGGTTTAGATTAGATATTAAGAAATTCTTCACTGAGGGTCGTGAGGCACTGGAACAGGTTGCCCAGAGAGATCATAGACTCCCCATCCTTGAAAAAGTTCAAGACCAGGTTGGGTGGGGCTTTGAGCAACTTGGTCTGGTGAAAGGTGTTCCTGCCATGGCAGGGAGGTTGGAAATAGATGATCTTTAGGGTCCCTTTCAAGCCCAACTATTCTATGGTTCTGTGAAATATATCTGGAAGTGTTGGTCAGAGATGTTTCAGATGGATCAGGTCCTGGGGTACTTTGGTTATAAATCCTCTGTGTGTAGGGTTACATGTGCATGTCTTTGAATTTAGACTGGCGCATGTGGCTTTTTTAGTTGTCCTTCAGTATCTTGTAGGTCAAATGATAATATTTGGTGAACCACTAATGTACCATATAAACAGAACAGGGGATTTTACTTCCATCCCTGGGGATCATATCACTGATTTTTTTTTAACTGATGTTGTCTAATAAGCATTGCTCTGATAGCTTTCCATTTTCTAGGAACCAGCAGCAGCTTAGCAGACTTTCTAAATAAAAGCAGTCAAATAATCACTGCTGAATTAATATTCTGACCATTAGATGCTCTGTCATAGGTCTTTTTTTGTCACAGGGAACAGTATCATTTCTAGGTTCTAACAGGAGCTTCATCTGAAAGAGTTACCAGCCCCCTTCCTTTCACACAGCAAGGCCAGTGTCTTCTCAATACTTGCCCTGTCTGTTGAGAATGCTGGAGCACTGAACCAGCAGCCCACAGATGTGATTAGGTGCCTAGACCCCCAAGACCTGCAAGATCAGGGTCAAGTACCAAGGATAGTAGTTTAGGAACTGGATGCTAGAAGTCACATACATGGAGGGACTTCATCTTTGTATAGCTGTGGTTCAAAACAGCAAACACTTCTTGACAAAGATTCTTAATAGAGCAAAAGGTTGTTCCGTCAGAGGAACTTCTGATGACCTGTGTTGGCTGGGGCTTCAGAGCCGTGCTAACTGCACAAACCTCTTTTGCATTCTGCTTGGCTTTAGTGAGTTGAAGGTTAGGGCTAGGGTTAGGGTTAGGGAAACAATCTGACATCATTTACTCCATTAGCCTGGGTGAGCTGTTTACCCGTTGCTCAGAGAACGTCCTCAAGAATGGTGATTTGAGCCTGTTACAGTGTGTTTCCCTTTACCCCTCAAAATAGGTTTTCTGGTGTCAATCATTTTTGGCAGAGGTAAAAACAAATTCAAGAGGTATCTCATCTGCTTTCTTCCTTTGTCCATCCCACTTTTTGCTTAGGTTTCCATTAAACCTCCACAAGGGCAGAGGTACTAAGATGTCATGACAAGTTCATGACATAAATAGTGTTTGCTTTTCTTAAACTTACCGGGTTATTTGTGTTCATCCTAAAGTCACGCTATAGGCTTGGTAGAAGAAACCATGCAACTTAAATGTCAGGAATTGTTATGAAGGGCTAAACATTTGATTGTTCTGTTCTTTGACAGTGATAACAAGTGGCTTGAAAAACAGTGCTGTTTCATCACAGGGTGATGCAGGTAGCTCTACAGTTGAGGTACCAGCTGGTTGATATATACCCTCTTGTGTTCATGACAATCTATGTAGCTCAGCATACACACAAGCAAGGCTGCCCTGGAGAGCAGTGTAGCCACACTCTCGAGCTTGGGCCTCTCTGCTTGTTGCCCTGGTGAATTTGGGAAAGCTGTACTTCCATCTCTTTGCAGCAGATAGTTCTGCTTGCAACTTGCAGGGGGATTTTTTTCCCCCTGGCATAAGCTCAAAGGAAGATTAAACTGTGGGTTTTTTCTCATAGTATGTGATTTCTGTGATTTGTCTTCCTTAGCTGTCTTGACTCCTGACTTAATCTAGGCTCTGTATTTTAAGTACATTGAGGGCACAAATCTGAAAACATTTCACTCTTGAGCTTTGGGCTGTCAGTAGAAAAAGAGGCAGCACAGGATACATGTGCAGCCCTGGCAAGTAGTTTTATTAAAGCTCAATGATCTGTATCCCCCTTTTTCTCATACTTCCATTTTAAAAGACTGTTTTGTAGTCTACAAAACCACTTCTCTTTAAATCCTTCAGGCTTATTAAATAGCATGTGTGATTTAACAGAAAGTGCAAATGAGAAAATGGATGCATTTGTTTGAACACACTGAGGTTTATTTGAAGACAGCTTTTCAAAGAAAATTCATTTCTGAAGCAAAACTAGAAGTTATGGATTGGTACATCTTAGGGGCGCTTTTTAATTAAGTTCAGAAGTCTGTACAGGAATTTTTGATGTCAGAGTAGGCTGGCCATACTCTGGCACTTGAAAAAGGCAATCACTTCTAGGCAGTCATCTGAAATAGGTCAGATTAATGATGCTTCTGTTTCTTTCCATATCCTGCTAAAGGAGTATAGCCGAGTGATTAAGGTGAGACTGTTGATTGTGTAAACAGGGGTAGAGGAACCTCACCCTCCTTGCTCACACATCTTTGTGAATGGGATATAGTTGCTGTCCTCTGCAGTCTTTTCTGTGTATGTTTCTTCATTCAGCCTCCCTTTTTCCAATTTTGTCTCTTGTGAAGCCAAAGGAGAAAGTTTACAGCCCTTTTGTTTTGGTTTGGTTTTTGCTTCCATTCTGTTTTCTTGCCTCAGCTTTCTCTCTTGCTTATGTCTGAAGACCACACGACTTCACAAAGTCTCATAGGAAAGGCGTGTGGATGCAACAGAATTGCTAAATACAGTGTCAGGAGCTGTGAAGAACAAATTACTGCATTAATTGGTCTGTTTCTGGGTTCTGTAACCACAGCTGTCAGTGCTATATGTTGAAGATGTAAGATGTTGCTGAGTGAAGTCCAATTTGAAGAATTTTAATTTTAAAGGCAACTATTTTATACAGCTGTTCTGAACTATTAAATATCATAGCAGTCTTTGAAGTAATTGCTGTTGAGGCAAATAGAAATTAATAGTGCATGTTTCATTGATTTACTACATTTTTTTTCCATTTGTTAATGCATTTTATTAGAACAAACTTTAGGGAGCATTCCTCTTCTACTTTTCTAGATATTCAGGGAAGTCTTTGACTTTGCAGATAAAATAGACTTGAGACTTAAACACTGAAGCTGTTGTCCCAGCTTGGTGAACCCAGTGAATTTTTAACTGTTTTTCTTTTCTCCTAAGCGGACATTGGTAGATAAACAAAAGCTGCTGACCCAGCAACATGAAGATGCAAAGGAACTGAAGGAAAACCTGGATCGTCGAGAACGTGTTGTCTTAGACATTTTAGCAAACTACTTGAGTGAGGAGAACTTAGCAGACTATGAGCACTTTGTGAAAATGAAGTCAGCCCTCATCATTGAGCAGCGAGAGCTTGAGGACAAGATCAAGCTGGGGGAAGAACAGCTGAAGTGTCTGACCGACAGCCTCCAACCCGAACGGCTCAAATAAGGGGGCTGGTTTGACCAACGATGTGAAAAACGGGAAAGAGGAAGGGATGGGGGAGTTTTTAAGTACAAATGAGTATCTTGGCCTGCCTGAGCATCTCGTAGAGAAACAAGTGCACAAGTGAAAAATAGCTCTCATAACAGCAATAATGCTCTTTCATTTTTTTTGGAATGATGTATTTAATTTTTTAGAACACATTTTTATTGCTGGACTCTACAGCTGTTTCTCATTGCTTGACTTGCAGAAAGCTCCACAGAAAAGGACAGACTCTCAGCCTTACTGCTCAGTATGCTCAAAGTCTGTGGCAGTTGTGCATGCAAACAGTGGTTTTTAGAATAGGTTGTATACTTTCTTTATGTTCAGATGCTGCACAGACTGCTGGGAAACCCAACAGCAATTCATGAATGCACACAAATTTAGAAGCTCTAAATGTAGTGGGTTTTTATTTTTTTTAAGACACATTAAATAGGGGAAGCGTGTATCTTATAGCTAATATATTCAGATTGCTGAAATGTAGTGTCACTCTGATCCTGTGGCATCAGACACTTTTTTGTAATATTGTATATAGGATGTCACCTTCCCCTTTATAAATAACTTTTAAATCAGTTTCAGTTAAACACTTCTTAAACCAGCTTGCAAATTACCTAATGGCTATCTTGCTGAAGATTTTTTTAAAATTATTTTACAAAACGTATTTGTACACCCTCTTAATGCAGTGCAAGTGATTTTCTTTACCAAGTTGTACTTGATTTAAGAGACAGGCTGGAAGTATTGTGCTGATTTTGTCCAAAACATTTTTCATCTAAGTTACTTAGAGGGTTCATTTGCTTTTTCTTGTGCTTTTTATGCATGTTTTTATAATTCTCCTCCCAAACCCACTACACTTCATGAAAACAAATGTGCGTTAAGGACACTGCTTGTTTGTCTTCTGATTGCTCAACATTGTGATGGTTTTATATAGACAGTTAAGTTATATTGAAGTTGACCTACATAATGCTGTTCATTCCTCTTTTTCAGACTACGGAATGCAATATAAACACTTCTGCCATGTAAATACTGTGTATACTTTGTAACTGTGAACATAAATGGGGCTGTTTGTTTGCTTTTTCCACTGCACAATGATAAAGGAGAGGATGCGAGTTCACAGTATCAGGTTACTGCTTGTGTTCTCATAATGCTGCCGTTGATCATTTCCAGTAGCTCTAAAAAGAGGTGCTAACTCATGTTTTAGCACAGTAATAGGTTATGCTGACTTGCTTAGATACCTACGGAGAAATTCTGTAGTGTTTAAATGTCAAGTTCTGTGTTAGGATACAGTTTTGCAGACAAAGGAAGTTTTTGATGACTTTGTGTATATGCCATTTCCATTGTAGTAAGGACAACATTTCTCTCTCCTCAGACAAATAGGTTCCCCAACAAGAAGCCATTTTCAGGGCTGATGTGAATGCCAGTCTGTAGCTAAGCAGGCTGAACACACAAGGAGTCAGCTGTTGAAAAGAGAGGGAAGAATTCACAAAAGTTTTTCTGTCCTTCTTACCTGAATCCTCTCTTTTGTGAGGAGAGAACTGGAGAGGTGCTGATCAGTTAATTCCTTGCAAGCTGGGGAACTGGGGAGCAAAAATCCTCTGGAACCAGTTCCTTTATAGACAGGTGCAAACATTTAAAAGGACTGTTGCTCCCTCGCCGTGCCCCCACCTTATAGTGCACTACTTTGTATACCTGGACCAAATCTTTAATTGAATGATGTTGATGTGTATCAGTTGGGGTCAAATGGAGCTACCATTTTACAAGACCTACAGCTGACCTTAGTTTCTCCCTCCTAGTTCAGAAATGTAGTCTTCTGGCATCTCACAGTTATATGCTGCTATGTTCCTAGGACAAGTAATCCCTTTGTCCTTAAACTTATCCCTTAACCATAACAGACCCAAAACTAAACATAAATTATGCTTGTCTTTTAGCTTGGAGAAAAGTGTGCATTGTTTTATCTGTGGCATTTTAAAAATTTTACATATTGTGGTTACTCTGAAATGTGTATGTGAAATGTGAATAATAATATAATTGCAATGTGTTTGTATACAGTACTTTGATTTAGATCTCTGATAAAAGGTAGCAATATTGTGAAAGCTGTATCTATTATCCTTTTCACAGAACAGTTGCGTAGACACCAGTATTTCCTTTCCTTTTTTAAAACTGTTGAAAATCTCTCACCCTGGGAAACCTGAAGGTTGTTGCCCCCCAATGTTATATGTAAATCTGTAAATAGCTATACTGTTGCTTTTTGGAAAAATCTGGTGCTAATGTTTTGCCTTTGGCATCCTGGGGATGGCTGTTCCTTCATCCTTTGTTGTTTTCAATTATAGATCTCTTTGTATAGTGAAAGATTTCCACAATGCTTCTTCAACTGTTTGGATCCTGCAGCCCAGAGTGAAAATGTACAGTTTTCCTGCCTGACACTTAACACTGAGAAATGGTATTGCTTGACTTTGAGAAAATAAACTGTATATTTCAATGTAGAGTTAATCTTTGTGTGCAGTTTTAATGTCAAAAGCTACTGCTTTGCTTTGCAGCGTTGACCATCTTGTGGTGCCTGTCAACAGTGCTTTGAGCTTTTACAGACCAGGTCAGTTGTCTCATGGTCTGAAGCAGCTTGCTGTCTTTTCACAGCTTATTTAACATGTTGAGTAATAGATTGTTCTCAAGTTCCCATTGTAAGTAAGTACCAGAAATGTGTTCATGTCTATTTAGTATTTTAAGTGTGTGAATATGAGATGGCAGAAGGGAAAATGTGTTATGAAGTACATAAAATAAATCAATCTCTCACCACTTACAGAGTCTATACCAGGGAAGCACTTTAGAGTTTTCTACTTGGGCAATTACACTGTTTCACCTTCATCCTGTGCTTAGAATGGAGACTTCATATGGAAATACATCAGTGGTGCTCAAGATTTTTTGCAAGAGTAGATCACTGTGAACTGTCCAACTCTGCAGACTTCCACAG
Source organism: Hafferia zeledoni (assembly GCA_035583235.1). Classification (NCBI taxonomy): domain Eukaryota; kingdom Metazoa; phylum Chordata; class Aves; order Passeriformes; family Thamnophilidae; genus Hafferia; species Hafferia zeledoni. The sequence continues at coordinate 99,462,959 of JAWWEV010000001.1, forward strand.
AAACTGTTTAATTTCACTTTAATGGGGGTTCTCAGATTAACTGCAGTATCTTTTGCCTTATTGGGAAACACTGTCAAGTGTGCTCGGATTTGTAGTCGATGGAACCATAGATCACAGGATCATAGCTTGATAAATTATCCTGGAAATTAATTGTCTGTAATTGTCTATTAAGGTCTTTATCATAGAAATTTATCTGAGAAAAGGAAGTTAAGGAAGGAAAAATATTTGAGTATTTGTAGGATATTTCTAAACTTCCTATTCACCCCTTTCTTTTCCCTCTCTCTCTGTACACGGACCCACCTGTTTGTGCCTGTTTTCCTGAGCAACAGGTGTAATCCAGGATTGCAGCTCCAGGGGAATAACAGTCTAGTTTCTGTGTACTATTTGAATTCTAAAAAATTGCTTGTCTTTAAACTGAAATTAGGCTCTTTATTTTCTGTTGTCAGATATTTGAGACCCTCAGATTTCAAAAGAGTCACCATTTCATGGTGTTCTTCCCTAATCAAGCTCTAGTGATTAATTTTGGTGTAGTTAATTGTCTCAGTTTTTACAGCTGAAGTAGCTGTTGACAATCCAGTAGCTTTAGCAAGGCCCTGTGATATGCAGTAGAATAGCAGCTCCTATTTTAGTGTCTGGTCATTTATTGCAGAAGTTCAGAGGTTTGTTCTAATTATGGGCTTCTCAGTTGTGGAGGTTTTTTTAGAGTATAAATTGGTTTTTCTACATACTTGGGTGGAATATGCCCACAGAGTAGATGTTATAAAAATTAATAATTACATTTTTAAAGTATTGGATTTTAAAGTATTGTCAGTAGTGGTAAATTGGTCATCACATTTACTTACCAGTTTCAGTCTTAACTAATTGCAATGATCCACAAACTGTAAAATGGGTTACCCATGTGGATTCTCACTCAGACTGCAATAACACACCTACAAGCAGAGCAGGTGTCTTTGCAAGATGGACTATGTTAAAGACCTTTTTTGTGGCTGTAACCATGTGGGCCAATGGGCAGCTGAGTATCCTAGGCCAAGTTTTATTTTAGTCACAGCATTGACCCTTTCCTGAAAAAAAGGGTAGTAAAATGCCCTTTTTTTTTTCCTCCTATGTTAAAAATCCTCACAATGGCTTTATTTTTAGATGCTTTGATAGGTGCTGTCTTTTAGGGTGCTGTCTTGAAGGCAGTCTCCTAAATTTGCCAGGGCAAGATAGCCTTGTGACCAGGCTTTGCCTTCTGCTACTGCCAAACACGTGTTTGTGGAGTCGTTGATCCAATTCTTCCTTCCTCGTAACTCTCCTTGATGCAACAAACTGCCAGCTGGTGAAGTAAACAAGAAACTTAGATACTCACTGCCATCACCTGTTGCCTGCTACTGCTTCTGGCTACCTTTTGTGGTGCTGGCTGATGGCATGAGTGGCATACCAGGAATATCTGGGCTCCTAATGCAGTGGTTTCTGGCACCTCTTCTGGGGTGAAGCAGAATGAGGAATTCTGTGTATCTCCTGCTCTCTAGGTGTCATTTGTTAACCCAAAATACAATAGACCACTAAAGAACATCCAGATTCCCACAGCATGTCCTCTTCTATTGGAATACTTTAATTTGCTGTTTGTGATTGCCTGTCATAATGCAGAAGGTATTTTAATTAAAGCAAATGGATTTGTGACTGTGAAGCTGAAGATGTACAAGGTGGTGAAAGATACAGAAAGAATGATCATACTTACTCTCGCTATTTGCCACATGTCTCAGGTGAGAACAGTCAAGAATTTTAGATCTGTATTCATACATTTTAATGGGATTAGTGAAAGAAAGGCATTTCTTAAGCGCATACCAAGCTGCAACTGTGTTAACTAAACTTATATTAATTCCAAGCAACTTCTGTAAGAGGCGCCAGTATTGGCTCTGGGAAAGCTGTTGTCTCAGGCATTACCAAGAGTTGTTAGTTTGCTGATGTTCCTTGTGACAGCATCATTTGCTGGGTGCATGATGGAGAGCAAGTTGTGTAAACTGAGTATTGAATGTCTCGTTCCAAGAGTTTTATGAAAACATTGTTTTGGTAGAGCTGTGAAGTCCAAAGCCTGAGAGGAATTAACAAAATCTTCCTGATGAGGATTCTTTCAAGCATTTAGTTTCAACATCTGTTTCACTTCCCAGCTGTCTGCTCTCCTAGTGTTTGTTACTGATGAATTAGGCTTGTGTCTTTTCTAACAGCCTCAGAGAAATGTAAATACAACGAGCAGTAGCGGGCTAAATAATAAGCAATGGAAGATAAGATTGTTTATCTCAGTATCTAAATATGAAAAACATGAGTCCTGTGGGTACTATTCATAGCCACTCCCAGGAGTTACAGCTTGAGCAGCTTTCTCACGCAGGTATGGTTCCTCCAGAGACGAAAAGGAAAATCAAGCTGTGATGATCGAAGTGGCCAGTGCTGACTGGAAAGAGGTGCAGCAGTCATTCTCTTTATTAATGAGGTGATACAGATCTCAAAGAAGTGAAAACCAAGAAAACCTGGAAGGATCAGTGCCCTGAAGGAAGAAAAACAAAACCACTGATAAGTCGGTTCAGAACTGCGAATTTCCTGTTTTTCTTTCTCCATACGTGATATACAGCAGAACCATACTGTCTCCATATGCTAGGGCAGGCTTTTTCAATTAGTGTGAAAAAACCTTAAAGCATTGTTGAAAATCAAAGTTATGGTGAACAACTCAGAATTTCAGAATCTCAGATCTCACTGTGTGAGGAGACCATCATGCTGTTCTGTGCATTCATCAATGCCCCTTTCTTGGCTGAGGAGACACTGGCACAGCTCTCTGGCACTAACAAGCATTTCGCATTGAGGAGGTCATCCTTTGAGGAGGAAGTCATCCTTTGATGAAGTCATCCTTTCTCTCTGATGCTCCTAAATTCACTAAGCAGCCAGGCTAGCCAGGCATGCCAACAGGCTTAAGTAACACAGGCTGGGAGATGAGGGTGTTTTCCATCTTGTACAGCACACTGCACATTTGCTGAGTGACCTGGCTTGTTCTCTGGGGTTTTGCTTCCCTAATTGCTACCTCTTCAGAACTTGATTTAATACCAGGCTACTTGTTGAGGACAGAGCAATACCCAATTCCTGTTTAAGTTGGATCGTCATGTCCAGCGAGGAAAACATGATTTATACAGCAAAAAGCAAAGCAGATCTAAATATTCAGCCTTGCCATCTGGGTATCAATAGTGAGTGAAGGATCTTGGGTTTCTATTCCAGGAGCTTCTTACATAGTTCATGGTAGGCAATCAGTGGCTTAGAAAACAGAAATAGCCCCCGGAGGAGGGTGACCAGAATGTGCCCCATTGCCCTATCAGATCATGGAATGGCCTGGTTTGGAAGGGACCTTAAAGATAATCTAGTTTCAACTCCCTGCCATGGGCAGGGACACCTTCCACTAGACCAGTTTGCTCAGAGCCCCATCCAACCTGACCTCAAACATTTGCCGGGATGGAGCTTCTCGGGGCAACCTGTTCCAGTGCCTCACTGGAAGAGAGTTGCTTCTTAATACCCAATCTAAACCTACCCTCTTTCAGTATGAAGCCATCCCCCCTTGCCCTGTCACTGTATGCCCTTGTAAGAATTCCCTCTCCAGCACTCTTGTAGACCCCCTTTAGGTACAGGAATGCTGCTCAAACGTTTCCCTGGAGCCTTTTCCAGGCTGAAAAACCTCAACTCTCAGACTGTCATCATAGGAGAGGGGCTCCACCTTTCTAATGATCTTCCTGACCCTCCTCTGGACCTGCTTTAACAGATTACCATATTTCCTGTGTGGGGTACCCCAGAGCTGGTCACAGCACTCCAGACAGAATCACCTTGCTGGCCACGCTGCTTTTGATGGAGCCCAGGGATACCCTGAGTTTTCTGAGCTGCAAGCCCACACTTTTGGCTCATCTCCAGCTTTTCATCTGTCTCCAGATGCAGGATATAACATCAGGCTCTGAATTCAAGCATACGGTGCCATATAATTACAGCGTAAGTGCCAAAGGGTATTGGTACAACTGCAAATGCACCTTTGTCCTGGGGTTTTTTTCTAGTCTGAGGTGCCTGGGTTTAGACTCTGATATTAGTATTGAAGTCCAACTCTTCAGCATTGATGGGCTGCTAGATCTGGATTGCAGTTTAGGTATATAGCTAGTGGCCTAAATTAGGAGCCTAATTGGCCTTGATTCTCTCTCTATAGCCAAGCTGACATAAGGTTGGTGAAAGAACTTGGTTCCACACAAATATCTCTCCTTTCTTCACCTCCTTCTCTTGGCAGGTAAAGCTAATTTAGGCATTGAAATCAGAAGTGGAATTAAGCCAAGCCTTGCATCCCTAACTTAGCATTAAATTCTAAAAGCCCAGGTGCTGTGGCATGCAGCATTAATTGCAGGTCCATTTGTCAACTGCTTGCACATGCTGAATCCTTTTGTTTTTAGTACAGGAGATACATCTGTGACATTTGAAACCTAAGGATTCTTAGAAGACTCTGTTCAGCTCCCTTGTTCTCCAAATCCTCTTTGTGTTTGTATACAATTACAGTTTGAAAAATAATTTTAAAAAAAGCACTTTTATTCCTATTTTTGCAGCAATACAGAAAAAAAGCACTACGTGAGTGAACTTCAGTGCCATGCTAGTTTTGCAAAGGTGGAGTTCCTTAGACCAGCATTTTTATGCCGTGGGCAGTTCCACCACACCAGTAAGAGATGATTACAACAGAAGCCCAGTGATAATGGTCTGTGTTTGCCATATATATGGCAAACAATGAAGAGGAGAGCTGTATAGTGCGAAATTGGTAGTCCGGGTGTGTTCAAACAAATTGTTATTTCATATGGTGACATGCAAAGCAATTAATCAGAGAGCAAGTGGTGGAGATCGCATGGATAGGGTGATGACACATAGACCAGAATACAGTGACTCTCAAAAACTGTGGGCTCACAGTGACTGAACAGTTCACATGAACATCAAGCTCTAGGAAAAAGACTGGAACAGTGGAACATGGGCAAAGTAGTGATGCAAACTTGTGATGCAATATTACTGAAAACTTTGCAACCTTTCTAAAATACTGTGTCTAATCCCACTATCCATATCCAATGCAAAGGTGTTGACAAAACTGAAAGATGAGAGAAGAAACTCATGTAAATTTTAACAGTAGAGAGAGTATCTCATAACGACACAACCACAGAGTACTCACTGATCAAAACTGGGGTTTACAAGTTGTGGTGTATGTGCTACCGAGCACTGCATACAACATGAGACTTGCTTAAGCAGAGGAAGCCCTGTCAAGAACAAGCAAGTACAAGACAGATACATGAAAATAAAAATTAGGTGCAAATGTCCAGGGGTGTCAGGAGTGCAGTACTGTTGTCACGATTGGCCAAGAAAGTGCAGTGTGAAGGGTGGCCATAAAGTCTCTGGAACTCAGGAAGCTGGGAATGAAAATTTTATAGTCACCATAAATCCACCTTTCGTGTTTGTTTTTCTTACATTACATGGTCACATACCAAGGTGTGACTACTTCGGTAAATATTTAGATTGCCTACAGTTTTATAACTGGGGTCTTAAAAGAGCAGAAGTAATTATAACATGGCTTTTGTAGGCTGATAGGACAGGAAAATAGGTCGGAGTTTGGTCTTGCAATCGGCTTGAGCACTTCAGGCAGCATGGCTCTAATGACCTTTTTTCTACCATTACAAACCCCCTCCACACATGTACCTACAGGAATGGCCACAAATTCTTCTTATACCAGTCTGATTGGTTACCAAGTTTGCTTTTGGTTTTTCTCACGTGTTCTGAGATTGTATATGAGTGATTCTCTGGCCACATTCCTGTACCAACCAATTTAGTTGTCTGCAAAAATGTTCCCATCTTCATCAGATTCTTCCAGCTGGTTGTCCTTTTTGAAGCTGTCCCCTGCATGTGCTGAAACCAACATTATTAGAGCATTGATGGCCTTTCATCTCCTTTGCCTTGTAATTTGTAAGCTGGCTATGGAGTGCTTTGAGAGAAAGCAGGGGCAGTTTGACACTCCTTTCCCCATGCACAGGTAAATGACAGACCAGCCCAAGGATAAAAAGTAGAGCTGTCTTGCCTTCGAGTCAGAGTTGCTACAATAAAACGCTTTGAAAAGCAGCTGCCCTTCACTTATTTAAGGCATTTGTCCTGTCTGGAACTCTTTACAGAACTGCATCCTTCTGCTCTCCACTGGCATCCAGCTTGTGGTACTAAGGTTGTTCACAAGAAATCTGTTTTGCTTTCTGCAGTATCCTATTTTATTTGTGTTCTGGCTCACCAGAACACTTCTATGTCCTACAGTATTAATCTAAATAGAGTACTGGTCCCATGAAAAATCAGTCACTGTTAGCTGTGACGTTAGCCACGAACTGAGGCAAAGGCACAGAAACCCTTTTAGCATTCACTAAGGATCCTAAAGATCTTCTAGCTGAGGTCAAGACCATGATCAGCTAATGAGCAATCAGTGATTCACTTATTTCTTCTGCAGCAGTACTTTAATAGTGCTGCATCATTTGTGCAGGGAGTTGCTTTGTAAAGCTGTTAAACCCACCGTGCTATTTTACCAGCTAAAATTTTCTATTGATCTCTTTCATTCCCTTTAATGAAAATTCATAGGTATTTGATTTTCTTGTGACTTCTAACAGCTGATAAGAACATGCTGCTAAAGCAGTTCCAATGAAGTGAAAAACGTCTGGTGTTGTGGGGTGTCTCACAGTGCAGAAACACTACCAAGGCAGAGTGAAACCCGAGTGTGACATGTTGATAACATACTCCCATCAGGTGGTCTTTTCCACTGTCTCTAAAGTGTCAGCTCTGAGAGAAATGTCTTTGTTAAGCTTTGAATGACCTACTTTTGGGTATCTGGGAATAACTAGGAGCCTACCCAAACCACAAGAGTGCATCTAATTTTAGCAGCCCTTCATTTCATGTATGAAAGCTTTTGTTCTGCACCTCCAGGAAAAAACATTGATTTTTTGCTGAGCCAAAGACAAATTTTATTGGTTTAAATCAGCCCGTTGTCAAGTCACGATCACAGTGAAATCATTCCCCTCAGAATTCTGGAGTCTGTAATAGTCATCTCAATTTTGCTTAAAAAACTAAGAGTGAGCCCATTCTGAAGGATCTGTAGTTGCTGGTCTGTGAAAAAATGTCAAGGGAAAGTTAAAGACAAAAAAAAAAAAAAAGTTAGTGTGTCAGCAGGGTCTCTGAGGACACTACTAGTGGTGTAGATTGTAGGCAAAAGGTCTCTGACATAGTGCAGATAGAAGAAGAACTAAAAGGTATTTGACCATTGATAGAAATATTAGTGCTGTGCAAGATTGTGTGAAAAGAAGCAAGTCCAGACATGGGTGAAGTACAGCTCACAGGACCTAAACTGGGCATGGAACGCAGTCTCTCGTACTAGGAGGGACAACATATAATCCCCCTGATATAAAGTCATTGTAGTGTTAGGCTAAAACACAGGTTTAAATCTCTTCCACACTGAAGAGAAAAATTACCGGTGGATCTAACACAGGAAATAGTAGAGACTGAGAATTATGTCTATTGAGGACTTTACAAAACAGAAGAGAAATCAAAGCCACCACAATACAATGACATAATCTCGACAAAACTATTACCAAATTCTCTTGAACCCGAGAATTTCTCAGCCAATGGGATTAACCATAAAAACAAGCAGTACCTGCTGGCAGCTATAAACAGGGTCCAGGTAGTTCGGGATTGAGTTAAGTACCTGATAATGTGTCGTCTTCCCCTGGGGAGCCCCTTGAGGTTGGCAGAAGGGGCCTCTCTCCAGAGGCAAGCCTTGGGCAGCCTGGCTACCGCATGCTCCCAGCCTTAGCCAGCCTTGGCAGCACGGACAGCGATAATCACTCTGAAAGCAAAAGCAAAGTCAAGCTGTTAAACAACTGAGCCCTTTGCCATGATATGACGAAGGCACCCCTGCCTCAGAGTCATGTTTAGGAACACAGGAAGGGATCTCCAGTGGCTCATTCATCCCCCCACTTCTGGCCACCTCCATCTGCAGAGCAACATACAGGTAATCCACATGGAGGGCAGCCAACCCCCTCTCCTGGAGGCTTTCTTCCCCCTTTCTAAGGCATGTGCTATGAAGGGCAGGGGGTTTTAACCATTTCAGAAGCCCATCTTGCTTTTAGAAGTTTGTTATTGAAACGGCTCTGAAGTTTATCTATGCAGCTCTCCAGTGGGTTCTTTATTGGGATTTGCCTCAACAATGGAACAGCAATTGCCATGAGGTTATTTTGCACTCTCTGAAAACACATCCTCATCTTTTCAATGTTGTTTAACGTACTGTTGACAATGTACTTGTGATCCATGTTTGAAGAGGAATGGGCAAAACAGGCAGAAGGTCTTTTGCTGCTAGGCTGTAAATCACGTAATGATGTGAGCTGGGTTGAGTTTGGCAGAGTTTTTTGTCTCATCTCTGAATTTCATGGGTTTTAAAGACAACTTGATTCAGCCATAAAGCTATGCAGTTAGGAAAGGTGTTTATGTAAATATTTTTCTGAGACTCAAGGTGTGGTTTTAGAGGCCCACACTTAGGTTCAGTGTTGGATTTGGACAGGCATTGGTCTGATGATCTGTTGAGGACAAGCAGTGAGTGACCAAGAGTGAGGATGCAACAACACTAACTCCCAGTTCACGGATCACAGACTGGCAAGCTGCATGCAGGGAGGCTGCTGTGCTTCCTGGAAGAGGTAACCTTTGTATTGAAACAAAAGATGAGAAAGGGCTTGTACCTGAGCCTCTGAATTGTTTTTGGGCTCTGTCTGCTGCCTACGTGGTACCACTCATTGTGCAATGTATCTTGTACAGCCTCTTGAGTTCAGGCTGGTTTTTTCAGCATGGCAAATAAAAGGAAAAATAACTTGAAACAAATATTTCCTGTTCTGTGGTATTGAACAATGAAATTGTAAACCACAGAAGGGACTGGGCTTGATCTAAATGTCTTTGAAGTCAGCAGAACTATTTCCACTGATTTCAATGTGCTTCAGGCCAAGGCCACAGGAGGAAGAAAGCAAACGTTTTCTGCCTGAAAAAGTATTAACTATTGGCATTCAAAGAACAATTAAGTCTGATATGTAAAACGAGTTCCTTTATTTAAAGTAGTCAGAAACTTCCTTACTTTCCATCTGCTTCCTAATAATATGTCACTATTACGCTAAAAAGGAGTATGTCTATAGAACTCATAATCACACACTGAGAAGAAAAAACACTTAATTCCGTCATTTGCTTCCTATCTTGCTTCCCTTCCATTTTGTGTGGATTCTATTTCTCACTAATGTAATGGTGCTTATGCTGCTGGTTATGTTATCACAGATTAAGCACTGTGGATTTCCAGTTGAATTAAACTTCACTGCGCTGATTGTGGCTGACAAATATATTTAAATAATTATTTTTCTGTAGAGTTTAATCTCTAAAACATCATAGTGGGTTTGGTTTTGTTGTTGTGTTGGGTTTTGTGGGTTTTTTTCATGACCAAGAAGAAATAGGTCAGAGATAGAGAATTATGGAAGCAAAGAATTGCAGTTTTGGGAGCAGTGTAGGGGATGCCGCTCCTATCACAGGGTTAGTCAAATAGGCTGCGTGCAGCAGCTTCATGTGGAAAATCAGCAATAGCTTTGCCTGCAAATCTTGTCTCACACAGTTATTAAATGCAAGAGAAGGAATCTAACTGCCAGCTGCCTACTGCCCAAGGATGCTGTTCTTCTGATTCAGCAGGTCCATCAGCATGTCAAAAGGCCATACTCAGTCTAGCAGATGACAACAGCCCATCGGGTGTTGGGCTTTTTGTCACGCAACAGCAAAGCCTGAGCAGCTGAGTTTGCCTGTGCAACAAAGCAACCCCATCCAGCTGTGACCGGCCAGAAAGGAGATCCCAGGCTGGTGAGATGCAGAAGAAGACAACACTGTTGCTGTGGCCAGGCTGCATTACCTGCACATGTAACTGGTGAATCAGTATTGGCTGGAAGGTACAGCAGGAGAGGATTAAAGATGATGCAGAAAACTGAAGGATATGAATGAATGATATTTTTTAGCCTTCTTTAGTAGTGGCAATGACCAGCCATGGTACATGTTACAGGTGAGAGAATTTTTCAGTGAGGCCTCCCACTTCAGGATATTTCTGTGAAATAAACTTACCTGTCATTTAACACCAGGCTTTGAAATGTCCTCCCACTGTAGGAGCCAGTGCATCGTTTGGAGCTTAGCAGAGTTTAAAACAGAGTTCAAAGAGGAGAAACCAGAATGGGGTTAAGAACATTCATGCAGTTTGTAAGAACCATTGTTTACATTCATGGGAAAACCATGAAGCAAGGCAATCATAACATAATTCTAAAAAATGTGTGCATGTTTTTAAGCATCTGAGATAGCAAACATAGTGCTGTTTGTACTAAAGTATGGGTGCTGCCAACCACAGTCCACCAAGAGACCAGTTCAGCTTGAATTTACTCCTTGGGAACGTTCCTCCTTATATTACTTTCCACTGCAGAGCTGCACTTATTTGGAAGAAAAAACTAACAAAGAAGAAAGGATTATGAAATCACTTTGTTCACTTTCAGATGAGAATTCTGTGTCCTTCAGGCTGTCAGGCTGGGGCATTGTGGTGGTCTCAAGTGGGAAAATCATGTAATCAAAAAGGCAGATTTTCTGAAAGGATATCTCACAGAAATCTGAATTTACCATGGGAGTTATCTAAATGCTTTGGTAAGTGTTTTAAAGCAATTAGAATAAATGGCATACGGCAAAGCTTTCATATTTTTATAATATGTTAATGATTAACTTACTTCCTACATCTTTGTTGACTTACTGGGAGAGTGACAAGGAACTGTAAGGTACCTATTTGGTAGCGTAACAAGTCAGACAATTTGCACGGGCATTTTCTTCCACTTCCCTTCTGGAACTCACTGCATCCAGCTGACAGTGCTTCACAGCCTTAGGCACCTCTCAGACTCACAGAAGTAAGTCACTCCTTTATTTTTATTTTTTTTAAATATGACTTATTTTATGAAGTGCTGATAGAGAACAGATGGGAAGAGATTTAAATATTTATTTGTTTCCTCTAAAGAATGCTTTTCCAACTGGGAATTGAAGAATTAAGTTTTCAAGCATTGAATCATAGGGATATTGCTAAGAAGAAACCTTTGTAATTACTATGCTATTGGGGCTTTTTTTAAACTCCCTTTCTGCTGCAAGACTTACATTGAAGAAAGGATTTGGTTAAACCATGTACAGTATAGTCCAATAAAACTACATCTAGGCTATAAAACTTTACAAAAGCAGGATTTGAACATTAATTTCAAAATGCATGCAGTGCCTAGCAACCTCTAAGCAAGAGCATTTGCTTAAAATATGAAATAAATGGAAATAAATTCATTCCTGCTTACGTGGGCTGGGAAAAATAATTTTGTGCATATTTTATATAGGAAGAGTTTATCATAAGCTTTCTCTTTAAGGTGGCTACAAGCTGCAATAGAATTCCTAAAGCAAAACCATCTTTTGACAGGCAGATGGGCTGCCAACAGGGACACTCAGACTTTGCTCGTCTTCCTTTCAGTGTACTTTATTTTAGCTCTGCTATCATTTACTAAGAACCAAGCATTGTCTCCTATCCGTTTGGAAATCCCTCCTTCCAACCCCCGCTCCTGGTGGAGCAAATCCCTCCAGCAGGTTGCTGTGTGCAGGTTGTGTGCTCGCCCATTCCCCCTCGGCTGCAGCTCCTTTCACGCTGTCGGCTCAGGCCATGCTTGTCCCTCTGACCAGATGCCCGTGCAGTGTGTCGGGGCTGACACTCCAGGTGCTCAGGAGCTCTGAATTTTCCCTGCAGGCTCCTGGAACCATTAGTTCCTGTTCTTTTGGCAGAAAGGTGTCATCTCCTGGGTGACATCTTCCCATGCCCCAAGCCTGTATTCAGTCCCCTCATGGTCCCAGTCCTACATGGGCTCTCTGTGGCCTGGATTTGGTGGCCTTAGTTACACTACTGACTCCTTAGGGCTCTTTCCTCTATGCCAGACACACGAAACAGGCAAGCTTTTGGTTTCTGCTTTCTGAAGCTTCTGAAAGGATCCCATCTCAACACAACCAGGATATCTGCCTTGGTTTTTGGAGGCTGTCATTCCTAGAATGTCCCTGAACTATTCTACTTCAGTTCTAAATGGAGCTCCCTTCAAGGTAGAGGCAAAACAATCTCTGATAATATGGAGTTATCTGGGTCCTGAGTCAATTCCATTGCCATCTCACTGCCTATAAGCCTGCAACATTTTCTTAGATAACAAGAACTTAAGATGGGCTCAACCACAGAAAAGTAAATGAGGGCCTGAAAAAACACTGAGGAGTATGTAGAAATTACCAATTTCTCTTCCTCCTGCCATCAAAGCAAATAAAAATATTTTCCCAGAACACATAAAGAACTTTTACACAGCTAATTTTCAATGTATTTGTACTTGGTGGAACACAAAGGAAGATTGCTTTGGTTTGCTTGTTTTGAAACACAATGAGTAAGTGGAAGTAGCAGAGTTCATAACAATGGATAGTGACATTTGGAGGAATGGGGTACATAAGGCATGTTAAATCTGGAAATTCCCTACAATGACTTTTCCAGGCTAGCCCTGTTAGTTTATCTTTTTTAATGGAAAATATGTTAGTGACAGCTGGAACCTAAACATGAGATATCAAGGTTCAAGACTTCATGAATGTCAGGGAGACTGTGTTCAAGGAATGGGTCATAAATGCAGCTAACTTTATTTCTAGGAAAATAGGAAAAGAATTGCCATGCTGAGTTTGTTTAAATGTTTTTGAAGAAGCTGGGAATAGACTGATTTAGCAGCCAGTGCTGGCAACTCTTGTGGCCAGGACCACAGCAAGTAAATAGCCTCAAAGCCATGCTTTAACCAGAGCTGTGCTGCAATAGGGATGTCAGAAGGATGAAAACCGTTTCTGATGTTCTCTTCTAGACACATCCAAACTTAAGGGTCTTGGACATTAGTACAGGCTTTGAGTATCATGTGAAGGATCATGCAGTTTGTGTAATGGTTCCACAAATTCCCATGACAAGTCCCAGCTCCATCTCACAGTTCCCTGCAGTCTCTTTCAATGTCTGAAACCTTATGCTCCAGATGTTAATGACTGACCCATCCAGCTCTGCTTGGTGCCTCAGGTTCCTGACAGAGGCAGATACTGCAGAGGGGATGCTGCTGCTGGGGAATGTGTTACCCAGCACACACTAACCTCTAAAGGACTTCTGCTAAATATCAAACTCTCTCCATGCCACTGAAAGCTGGAGCCATCTGGCTCTCAACCTATCTTATGAAATGATGCATTTAAAGACAAGTCTTGGTGATTCCATGGTTGAGGACACTCTCCTATGCCACCTGTCCCTGGCACAGGCCCTTATTCCCCCATGAGAGAGTCTGAGACTCAGTGACCTGATAGACCTAATAATTTTTAAATGCACAAATTAAGAGAGTAAGCTAGCTTTTTTCCCCCTGCATTTACCTGCAGGGTTTTTTTAATCTTTGCTTCAGGAGCTTGATACTGATTGAGTTTTAGAAAGCAGATCCAAAACCCAGTAGATGTATACAGATTACTGAATGTAAATAAAACAGCTTTCGAGAGGACACAATATTAATTCCAGGAGTGAAATGCATTTGTTGCAATTGAGGTTTCACTGCCCTGAAAACTGATGTAGCCCCAGTGTTTTGCATAAAAGAAGTATAGACAAAATTTTATGTATAGTTCCATTTCTGTTCATTCCTGCTGCGGAGAACATCACGAGGTGGGACTGTGGCCACAAAGATCTGACCTTTACCTATTCAACTGCAGGTTTTCATGGTCTTTTTAAAGGTAAGCCTGATGCACAGATGACCCCAGTCCTCCTCTATGAAACAATTTGGCAGCTGAGAGAGCAGCTTACTTCCACTTTTTCTCCTAGAAGGAAGCTTGCAGCTGTAGGAAAGCCAACACAGCTCTTGGGCATCCTCATCTGTTTCTTGTAGCTAAAAGAAGGGGGAAGTCATGTCTCATGCTGTCCCAGAAGTGCACGTGCAATGGCTCAAAACACTTTTCGGAAACAGCTACTCAAATAAAAATCAGCAATAAATACAAAAGGATCCTTCAAGTTTCTATATTCAGATGAACACACTAGAACCTATAACCTTTTACTAGTAGCTTCTGTCTTCTCTGTACAAATTTGCATTGAATGCTAGAAAGTTTGCTTTTAATATACACTCCTCTATGAAGACAGGCTGAGAAAGTTGAGGTTGTTCAGCCTGGAGAAGAGAAGGCTGCATGGAGTCCTCATGGCAACCTCCCAGTGTCTGAAACAGGCTCTCAGGGAAGACAGAGAGGGACTCTTCATCAGGAACTGTAGTGATAGGACAAGGAGAAATTACTTCAAATGGAATGAGGGTAAGTTTAGATTACACACTAGGAAGAAATTCTTTACTGTGAGAGCAGTGAGGCTCTGGAACAGGTTGCCCAGAGAAATTGTTGAATCCCCATTCCTGGAAGTGTTCAAAGCCAGGTTGGATGGAACTTTGAGCAATCTGATCTAGTGAGAGGTGTCCCTGCCCATGACCTAGATGATCTTTACGGTCCCTTCCAACCCAAACCATTGTATGGTTCTGTTTTGCTTTTATTCAGATAGGGTATTTAGTTAAAAACACATCTATGAAGGAAAGCCCTTCCAAATGAAGGAAATGAAAGATATATTGAGAGAAAATGATTATAAGATGAAGAGCCTGTAGAAGCAGCTCTCTTTTTATTAAGCTCTTGTTTCTAGACTTTCCAAGGACTGTCCCCAGAAGCTGCTGGCGTACTTATTGGATTGAACTGAATTGATTTTAAATGAATATGTGGATGAAATCATGGGACACTGAGAGATGGCACCGTAGCCACCTCTCAAAATATTTCTCACTTCTTTGGGTGAAAAGTTTTCAGCCATGCTTTTCTTCCACTGACACAGACACCACACAGACCTAGCCTGTTCCTCCTGGCGAGGTTGCCTTTGTAGGCTGACTCCACCCCAAGAAGTAGCTGGTGTGCAAACTTGGAGTGCTGAAGTCTGCAGCTCTGAGAGAGCTCCCAAATCAAGAACCACATGGCAGTGACACCAACTAATTACTCAGAAGATTTCCTGCAGCTGGCTGAATATGAGCTCATTTGCCTTAGGATGTTTCATACAGTAATAGTGTTACATCATTGTATTTTTCAGACCATGTAGGTAACTTTACTACACTAATTAAGTTAACTCAAAATACTTATAGAATTACTAAAGCATGAAACCAGCCAATAGATTTTGCCACTGCTGTCTATGTTAGCACAGCCTGGCATATGATCTGGGATTTGAACCCTATTTTATCTAATAGAGCTGTAAACATGCAAGGACTGAGTTTTCATTTTTTTTTTCTCTCATAATGTTTGAAAGGGCATTTGCACAAGGACCAAAAGGTCGAATTTCATTAATTTTTTTTTTTTGGTGTGGGTGACAAGTTGGTGACAGATCAAATTCTTCCTTTCCAAAAGGGATGCCTCTGTCTTTGAAATCTACAGGAGTTGCACTGTTGGTGTTCTAGCCAAGTACAGTGCCTGCATTCCCCACCTCCTGTGGATGGAAACCTGCAGTGTTACCAAAAAGTGTGATCTTTCTCAAGGTCCAGCTGAGACAAAAACTTGTCCGGCTTCGAAGGGACCTGACGAAGCCCTGACTCAGGTACTACTGTTAACTCCAGCCTGCCCAGGGCTCTGTTGGTCTTCTTGCTACAATCTCCCTTCTTTCCTCCCTCCTTCTCTTCTTACCTCCCCCCCTCCTTGAGGTCTCAGCAAGGGAGCCGCTGGAATGGGTGAAATCCTGGAGGGAGGCGCCCTCTGCTGCTCGCTCCCGGTTTTACTTGGCATCTGCAGGCGAAATGCCTTTTTTAGAAATGCTTGACACAGTAGTCATGAAAAATCAACGTATTTTGCTGCACTTGGAGGAAAAGGAGTTTTCCTGATTCTCTTTGCCAAAGGTGTCCTTTAAAATCAATGCTTCTGACAAGTGACACGTATTTATTCTCCTTTGATGATATCAGCAAAACCTATAGAGTGTTTATTAACATTCATAGTAGTAAAGATTGGAATCAGGAACTAAAGCTTTGTTTTAATTTTGACATGTTTTCATATGGCAAGAAAAGTCCTGTAGCTATTTTACCTTGAGATTTTGTTCCTTACTTTCTTGCTGAATCTTAGTATCAGGAGGTAGAAAGTATAGTCTTCTGTTTGACTTTCCAAAACAGACAAGTATGAGAGCTGTAATTCAATTTCATCATTGATCTCAAAAGTACTTCTTTTGAACCTTGTTTTTTCTCTAAGTCAGTGATACCAGGTTAGCTCCAGTGGGCAGGGTGTGGAGAAATAAGCCAAAATGAATCATGCAATTTTCTGTGTGTCTAGACATTTGATAACTCACCTAAAGCCCATCTTTGTTAGCTGATTATTCTCCAGTGTTTTCAGAACTTTTGTGTAAACCTTGAATTCTTTCATCTTGCGTGTTTTCTTGTTTTGTGGGGTTTTCTGTGAACCTCAAAGGAAAAAATACTTTTCCTACTTTTAAATTTTCTAGTTCCATTCTGGGCATGATTCTAAGTATCTTAACATGTGAAGGTTTGATAGGAGGCTCAGAACCACAGATACAATCTCATTTAATTCTGTGAGCAGGCAGGAAGGTATATTCAGTTAATAAAGTTATACACTAATAACACAGTCTGAAAAGCTTTCGACGACAGGGATTCACCTGCTGCCAACCTTTTATGACCTTGATACCAGCAAGTTGTTTAAATGAAAGTTTATGATGCCCACGAGAAGTATTACAGACATACAGTTTCTGCAGAAAATGGCATTTCCATATGGTTCAGGTTTAGTTTCTGTGTGCTCACCTGGTTCCAACAGAAGCAGAAGGGAGTCACCACGGGACTCCTTTGCTCGTGCTCTTTTCTGTCTACTACCTTTCCATGGCTAGACATGAACAGAAAAGATACTATTTTGATGTGAGACTGGGATGGGAAGAAAACCATTCATAATATCCTGAGGGGTTACTGTGCTCTGTGGCTGGCAGCAACAGTTAACTAGAAAGCAGGGTTTATAATCACTTTGTAAATAGCACAGCAAACTGAGAAAGTATTTATAAACTGTTTTCAATTTAAGTATACAAAAATACAGGACAGTGTTCTGGAGCAATTTCCTCCTTGCCAGAGAGGGTTAAATGTGCACTTGCAATAATGGATATTAATATGTCCCACAGGAGATCAGTCCTATTGGAGACACATAGATGAATTGGGAGGCCAGAATGATAAAATTGCAGATGTTGCTGTGTTTGACTGGTGTCAAAAATCACTCTGTCCCTTCCTCTTATCACTGGCATCAGCTTCAGGACTGAAGTCAGTATCTAGTGGGCACTGGTATGAGACAGTGGACAGTGTTTACTTATAGCAATATTGTTATGAAGATATTTTTTATTTAAGATTTTCACAGATGGATTTTTGCAACTAGATTGTATCACCAACTGAATCTGTTTAGTTTAAGATCAATAAATAGAAAAGTTGTTGCTTTAAAACAAAACATTGCTGCAGAACTATCTTATTATTAGCATTAACTTGGTCTAGCATTTCTTCAGTCTTGAATGAAATAGGAGCGGGAGAAAAAGTATTTTAAATAACTTATAAAACATACAGATTCCTAGAACCTTCCAGATAGACCTATATTATAAATTCGAGACCACGACTTCGCTGATCAGAGACTGTTCATATAATTATCCAGAAGTTTGTGCAAAAGAAGTAGGGAATTAATGGGGGTGGGGGTGTATAATAGAATAAAAGCCTTATTTGCACTCAGGATTTACAGTCAGCAAATAAAGTCTAAATCTTTTGCTGGACTAAATGACTAAAATATTTTTCACCACAGTCTTAGGATGATTTGAGCTGGGAAAGCTGGGCAGGTTATGAACTAGTGGGATTTGTAAAGGTAAAACACAAAAGAAATCTTGGCTGAAGTTTGAGGGTGGGAAAGCAATGGCATCACATCCAGGCTCCAGCCCTGCACAGAACACTATATTTCTGATTAATTCAAGTGTTTCTGCTAATCCTAATGCACTCATGGTTAAATAAGCTAAAAGTGGTTAAAGTTCAGCAGTTGTTGTTAGACTTTGTGACCTGGATTTGCTTATGCCTCTGAACTGTAGTGTTTTCTGTCTAACTCTGGCCCCAGAAACTCTTGGTAAGGGCAGCACAAAAGCTGAAGTCTATTCAAGTTGGGCTGCTGCATCAAAACCACAGTTGCCAGGAGAGAGGAGCATGCATTCTGTAGTGGGTTTGTAGGCTCTCTTGCAACAGAGGGTTTTCTCTGATTTAGTTTCTGATAGCCAGTAACATGTATAAGGATCTTTGAACATAGTGGTTAACTAATAATGAAGAAAATAACTTGGAGAAAGTAATGAATTTTCTTTCTATGTATGTAAAAAGGAGATAGTAATCAGAGACCTTTTCTTCTCCATGTGAGACAATGACATATTCAGAATAAAAACAAACATGTTATTTGTCCATGGATATTAAAATTCAACAGTTCATTACAGTTGGGGAAAGATGACCATCATCCTCCCTCTATACACACATTCTCTCCTGATGGTTCTTTTTCATTGACAGGTTCACCTATTCACCTAAATAATTATTGCCTTTGTAATTTTATTTTTGTTTCTTTTCAGTGCCTTTCTCTCTTCACATGGCAACTGTGTCCATGACAGAGCAGACTTGCAGAGGATGAGCTCTCTGGTCAGTGCCTCGCACCTCCAGCTCACTGCCTTTGCTCTGGGTACAGTAGGCTGGATCTTGTGCACTGTTTCAATGGGAATTGTGGAATGGAGAGTGTGGCATGTGGACAACACCACCATCATCTCTTCTGGCATTGCCTGGGTTGGGATTTGGAAAGTCTGCTTCATCAGTTACCTTCATGTCTCGCCCGGCTACAGAGAACAGTTCTGCCATACATTTAATGGCTATGACTCCTTTCTCCCCCACGAAATTTTTGCTGCTCAGGGTCTCCTGTTGGTTGCCATGTTCATGGGCTTGTTGGGACTGGCTGCTACAGTATTTGCTCTGAGAAATGTATATATGGGAATCACTCACAAAACTCTCATTACCCCTTTCTTCCTAGTGGGTGGCTTCTTCTACATATTTGCTGGTCTTTGCGTCCTAATTCCCGTGAGCTGGAATTTCTATTCTATAACACGCAACCAGAGCATTGCTTTTCCTCCTTCCTACTACATGCCCTCCAGTCCAGTGGCACAGGAAGCTGGTGCTGCAATTCCTGTTGGGATTGTGGCTGTCATCCTCCTGCTGCTAAGTGGGATATTTTCTCTCTTGTACAGATTTCCGGTCACCACAAACATTATCACAAAATCCTGACAGGACAAATCCCCTTGTGCTATTTCAGAACAAGAGCATAGTCAAGAGATAAGGACAACAGCATGAGTGGTTGTGTAGTTGAGGAAATGCAGAATTTGATTTTGTTCTATAGAAGCAAAGCTATTCTCTTATACGAACCAGTTGAGTTACTGTTTTAATTGTTACATATGGCCAGAGGTTCATCTTTGAGATAATTGCTGTTGAGCAGCAACTGTGATAAAGTTTTGCCAGTTGTCTTTTTTTATATATACAAATACTATTGATTAATTTATTTTTTGTGCAAAGTATTAACCATGCTCAAAGAGCTGACTCTGAATGAACTGTCTTGTTAAAAAATGTGAAATAACAAATACTAAATGTGAATTTGTTTCCTTGTTGGTACTAAGCTCTTTTGTCCATTATTTAATTACAGCTGTAGCAAAGTATGTTTTGTGACAAGTCAAGACTTTTAAAACCAATAATAAGAGTGTCATCACGGTTATGTCAAATGACTCTTCCCTGAATTGTCTAACAAATGTCTTGCCAGTTTCTCCTCTTCCTCTAGGGCATATAAAGAGTTGTGTCTTTATTGCTTCTGTTTTTCTTTCAAGCTATTTGCATTTTATGTTGCAACATGTTTGCCTGTGGGGAAGGTGTGCTCTTAGTTCCTGACTTAGGCAGAGCCAAAAAGTCTGCAAGTGTTTGCTTCTTCATCAGACACTTCACTGAATCCAAAGGTATTGCACAAGACAGAAACAACTTGTACAAGTTATTACAAAACTGATGTCAAAATTGGTGCTCTCAGTAACCAAATCTATTCAGTGCAAATTTCAGGGTATGATTCATCTGATGTAGACATCTATATCTAAACCGGTCATTTCAGGCTCTGTTTGTAATCAGTGTAGAGACAAAGACAACTTCTTTCCAAAATACAGATGCCTCGAATGGTTGGGAGATGACATTGCTTCCTAAAACCTGTTTCTCTTAACGCATTGTAATGGCCACAATAACCACAGTTGCTACCTCTGGCACATACAGCCAAACTTCACCTAAGCCAAAAAAAAAAAAAAAAAGGAGAGAAATGTCCCAAATGCTGCAATAAGGACACTTAAAAAACCCCCAAACTCAGCAGTTGGGAGGAATAAGAAAACAGGGTTGACAAACTGATGATCTCTTGAAAGAGGTCCTCAAAAAGTTTTTACCGTTTTAAAGAAATGTTGCAGGAATCAAAGTAATTTAGTTTTACTCTCTTAATTGTCCTCCATTTTTTAAAATACCCATGGATTCAGAGAAAGAAAAAAAGAAAATGTAACAAAAATATAGTAATCCTTGTGCATTGCAAAACAAGGTAAAATGCCAGCAACACCGGTTATCTTGCTGGCAGCTGTTACTGTCCCAGCTTCTCCTAGCACTCCAATTTTTCCTACACATCTTCTGCATAGTCTTGACTTTGCTGAACTGTCTGATTGTATAGAAACTCCACAGTACCTTCATTTCCTCCCCAGTCACTTCTGTAACAGCAGCTTATCTCATCATTGGTAATTTTTTCATTGCTGCAAGAATTTATCTTTTGACTGTTTACAATGCTGTGAAGCACTTTCAAGTGGTGTTTCAATGAAAGGAGTTGAATAGCTTGTTTATTATATATTTTCAGTTTGATGTCAAATGTACATCCTTTAAAATGTTAGTAGGTTTCAGTTTTAAAGGTGCAAATCAATAGAACTGTTATCTCTTCCCACAGGGCCTACAATCATATTAGATTACACTGAATTGTGGTTGCAAGGGAAAAAAGATCTGTCCATGTGTTTATGCCAGCATTTCCCCACACTAGTAAACTACCAATATTCCCTGGCAAGGAATTAGAACTTTAACAGAAAATTACTGATTCTGCTACTGTTGTTGTGTTAACGTACGCACAGAAATATCAACATCCCCAACCGTATTTCTTAGCTATTTTCACTAAATTATTTGGTTCAATTTACATTTATTCTTCTTGGCTAAGAAAACAAAAAAGGAACACACATCACTGGATACATGCCAAGCTTCTCTGTTACTGCCACTGCTTTTTCCATCGGGAACTTCATTCATCTGTCCTGATGTGTGGCTATGAAACACTGGTGCTATATCAAACACAGGCTTGATGGTGAGGAGATTCCTCAGCAAAACAGTGGAATAGATTATCTAAGGAGATATACAGGGTTTCAAATAAAGTTTTGTCAAAAAAAATTCAGGCAAATAGTGCCATGAAGACTGTAGGTATGAGAGAGCCCATCTCAGGACAGAGGGGTGACCTAGATTGTTTTCTTGGCATCCTTTCCCGGTCTATTGATAGTCACATGGTTCTTATATGATAAAACATAATCTATAGTAACATACTACTCTACATTAAAATTCCCAGCCCTTCCCTGAAGAAAAGACAGGGAAAAAAAGCCTTCCAGAATCACAGGACATTTAGGCTGGAAAAGACTTCTGAGACTGAGTCCAACCTTTGGTTAATGATCACTTTGTCAACTAGACCATGGCACTGAGTGCTACGTCCAGTTATTTCTTGAATGCCTCCAAGGCTGGTGACTCCACCACATTCCTGGGCAGTCCATTCCAATGCCTGACAACTCTGTCAGTGAAAAAATTCCTCGTGATGTCCAGCCTGAACTTCCCATGGTGCAGTTTGAAGCCATTTCATCTTGTCCTTTCACTAGTAGCCTGGGAGAAGAGACCAGGCCCCACCTGGCTACAACCTCCTTTCAAGTAGTTGTAGAGAGTGATGAGGTTTCCCCTGAGCCTCCTTTCCTCCAGGCCAATCTTAGCTTAGAAAAAGGGAGAGGCAAAACTTCTCTTGATTTCAAAGAGATTGAACCTGTCTGACCTTGATCCCTCAGGGCTCTGTGATTCATTAAAATTTAGTGAAGGTTTGTGTTCATTACGATTTTGATATTGGAGGAAAGTAAAGCCCCTATGCTTTTACTTCACCAGTAAGGGGGTATAGTCTCTTTGTGCTTGTTTTCATGACACATTTACTTTAGAATTTGAGATGCTAAATTAACCTTGCAGTAGTTCAATTTGTTGCCATGTCAGTTGTGCTTGTACCAGTATTTTTAGGGTTATCTGTAAAATCAGGCAGCTGAAGGGATCTTGGTTTGAATCTCAAAAATGCAAGACTATTCTGAAAGGCTATTTTTAACCTAGATTGCTTTAGGGACCTGCTTTATAGCCTGGCCCCACAATCATTTGTAGTTGTACAGCTGAGGACAGGCAGCAAGCTGTAATGCAGAGAAGAGTGAGTGGTCAGGGCTTTGAGGTAGAGAGATAAGGGGCAAAAACCTCTTAAGCAAATTTCACCACCGAAGAGATCATATCGCGAAGCTCCGTCTCCAGCTTCAGTGCAGACGGGAACCTGCTGCCTCCCCAGTGACAGCACCGCTTGCCTTGTGGGCTCCACCCTGTCTAGGAATGTCTCCACACTGGCCTCAGTCTACACATAAGCCAGTCTCGCTTTATTTTTTCTGAGTTGACAATAAACAAGTACCTTGTGATTCACTCACATGTCTGAATTCACTGCTGGGGGAATGATCAGAATACCAAGGCTCACTTTGAGTTCTGCTGAGTATGTAGGTGTAATGATAAGGCCCCCATCTTTGATCTTCATAACATCCTCCTTGGCATTAATCTCCCACAGGATGCATTTTGTTAACCTTATTCACATGTATCCTCTACCTCACCTGTCCATTCATAGCCAGAGACTAAAAAAAAGGTCTGAATACATACATATTCCTCTAGGATGGATGTGCAAATAGCAAATGGAGCTGAACAGTGCCTAACAGTAAAACAGCCCCACAGCACAAAGCCTGCTGAGATTTTCCCCCAGATGAATATGCAATTTGGACCAATGTCATTTGTGTTCAGGCAAAGGCAGAGGGATGAACTGGAGACATTGCACTGCAGAATAGGTCATCAAAGTAGTCGGGTTAAGTCAGTAAACAAAATTTTTGAGTCAGCAGCTTTACATGAAGACAGTCTTAATTGTCGATTTAGCTGATTAAAAGCAACGCCAGGCTCAGAAAGAAATCTTTGTTGTCACATGGCTTATGGTATATTACAATGATGAGAAGGAGGGTGTTTTTCAGGGATATTTTTAAACCTTGGACCATTTTCTCCTTAGAATGGAAAAAGTGAAATGTCACAGCCAATTTCCTGCTCTTTAGGCCATTAAATACTTCAGGACAAAGCGTTTTTGCTTAAAAAAATGTTAGTCTGGCTGGCATGGTGTTTAACGGCAAATTGTTTGCTTAAAATAGGAAACCAATGTACATTAAATTAAAGGTTCCCAGAAGAGACATGTCCTCTGTGAAAAATATACCTTTTCCAAACCTAAACTGGGATTCTTTCCTTTCTTGCCAACATATGTACTGTCAAATCCAGTATCAGCTCACAAAAACATATTTTTCAACCAACCTATTTCCCTTTCCACTACTCAAATAATTTACTCTGTTTCCCTTGATTAAGAGAATTCAGTAATTAGCATGGTGCTTTGAAGTGTGCTGGCTCTCAATTACTGTATCAAAACCAACTGTATGCCAAACAAGAAAATGTAAGGGCATCTCATCTCAAATTATAAAACAAATACCAGCTCAAGGAATGGCATGCAGCAGGCACAGTTAACATCAAGTTCACACAGTGTCACATCACCCCCTTTTTCTTGGGTTATATGTGGGAAAAACAAAGTGTGATGTTAATTCCCAGAATGCTATTTTGAAGAAGTATATGCATCCTGAATGTCTGACATTCTGATACAGAAGACAACACTGCAAAACAGCAGGGAGGGAGCCCACCGTGCCCACAGCTAACTACACAAGCTTTGGCAGAGTCCTCCTTGGTGGCAATGCCTCAGGTGGGAACTAGATCCTTTTGCAGCACTGCAGCCACCAGGGACCCCACTGACAGAGTGCCGGCAGCAGCCACATGTGCTGACCCCACTCTGCTGCCCAGCTCAGGCAGAAAAATAATTTGCTGTACTTCCCTCTGTGTCCATTCCAGCTGCATTTGCTTAGGGCATGGCTGTGGCTGTTCTCAGAGGTGTCTGGACCATGCCCTGTTTGGTACAACCTTAGGAGGTCAGCATCAGGTATGCTGGGCTGGGTGTCACCTCCTGTGAAGCACCAAGCACAGCTTACCAAGGATACCTACGTCATCTCCTCCAGCACTACTCAGGTGCCCAGGGGGGTCACTGTAGAGTCTCCAGGGTCTTTTGAATAAAGGTCTGTCACAGAGTCAGGCTCAGTGAAGACATTACCCCTGGAAACCTTGGTTGTTCAGAAGCTTTCACTGGCTACTGTGATCCTGGGTGCAATAGGAAAAATCTGCAAGATTTCCTCCAAGAAATAGTTACAAGGGCTGTACTCAAAATCCACATATCAGCTTTTTCCTAGCTGGGGGGATGTAGAAAATGATCACTGGCCTGTGTGTGAGCTGCAGTTTCTGTTCTGCAGTGTGAGCCACAGTGCCTCATTTCCCCCTCTCCCCACGCCAGCCTGGGGCGCTGGAAGCCACTGCTGCCACTCCTACCGGCACCCCTGGTCCTGCCCCTTGTGAGTGAGACCCTTTCTTTTGAACATAAACATGCCATTGTGCTGGATGCCAAGGCTCCTTCTGATGAAACAGGCTTCAAATGCCTTTGAGAAATGTGAGGCAGGGCTACAGCATAAACACAGCAAACCACTGGCCTAATCTGCTCAAGGAGCTCTCTGGGTTCGGCTGGAACTCTTCAATGAAATTCATCCTTTGCTTTCTGAATTCAGGAGAACAGAAATACACTACATGACAAATTATTTTTGCCCAAAGAATTATTTTTTATTACCTAACTTTGAAACACAGCTATGTCTCATCCAGGTACCTGAGTTCACTGCAGTGTTGCTGATGAGCATTAATTCTAAAGTGACATTTGGCATAAGTTGGACTATAGTTTTTCAGAGCTATGTAAATTAATTGTTCATTTAATTTGATTTTCCCTACCGCAATAAAATGGTGCATCAATGATGCTTTTACCAAAAGGCACCTAAAGGATGCTTTTTAAATAATATTGTTTGAGAGCTGACCTGCACTAGTTCTCACAGAGATCATGGCCTGCATTACACAAGATATTTGCCCTGGTTAGGTGTAGCTTTAAATATTTTAACCTATTCTAGGCATAAACTGAGATTGTTGAAGTAACTATACTTTTTAAAGTAAGGGTTTCAGAATAACTGGTATGATATCCTTCTGGCAGGAAGGCACTCAGGACATGCCAGTTCATCCTACCTTTCTGTTAACACAGACCAGGAAAGCATACCCCATGAACCTATCAATGTGATTAGTTGCAAGAGCGTTAATACCTTATCTTTCTGCTATTTCTCAGAAATGTTTGTATCCACCAGGACATCTCTCTATAAATAGCCTTGTTTCCAGTGATAACACAGGAATTCTGAGACTTACATTTTGCAGCTGTACATAGTAAATGTTGCTTGGTGTGCTAATAGTCCAGACTTCCCAAATGGTCCTGGTGACATTCAAAGCCAATACTGACGTTCACCAAAGTTGGTGGCACCTTCAGTGCCTCCAGGGTCCTTCTAGCTGCCATGCTCAGTCCAGGCCTCAGAAGCTGCTGTCAGGTGCTGCTCTTTCTTTTGAGAAGCTGGTCATCAATCAATTTGAAGAAAGAATTGGCACCACCCATATTCTATGTCAGTAGGAGTTTGGTCCACAAATTCCACAAGCTTTAACATGAACATTTAAGCAGTGTTCACATAAAGATTGTCATTAATCGTCAGAAAAGATTGCTTCTGAAAAAAAGCATTTCTGACTTTTCAGAGGACCAGCACTGCTTCAGAAAATCTGTTGTGTTACTGAAAGTTCGTATTTGTGGCAGCAAAATACTCTGGAGTAGATATACCAAAATTAACCTAAGAGTGAAAAGATAATTCAGAATTTTAGCCTGAAAAGTGAGTCTTACAGGAGTCTGATCATGGAAGTCAAAGGGAATTTAAGAAAGTACTTATCCTCTTGCAGGATTGCTCTTTAATTTTAGTCTAAAAAGGCTCAAGTCTGATGTGCAATAAGTGCCTAAGGACATGCTGTCAAAATTTCTTGGTTTGCACTAAAGGAAAACTAGACAGTTTGAAGAAAACTCTTGGAAGGCCATAGCACCTGAATTATGCTTATTTGCAAACTCCAATTCCTTTTAAGTGATCCTTATTGTAATGCCCACTATGATGCCTTAAGAAATACAAGATTTTTTCTTGTCTAAACAACCAGTGCACACTGGAGATTGAGAGTGAGACAGAAGAACACACAAGCATAAGAGCAGTGAAGGACAAACCACGGGAGGTATAGTAAAAAAGCAAGACTAAACAGAAGGACCATAAAAAAACTTGAATGAATCACTGAGGACAAAATTGTGACACAGGCAGGAAAATGCAAACAAAGAAGAGAAAAGCAGAAAGGGAAAGTGAGGAAAAGGTGATTTAACAAAGACAGGGAAGATTAGACATTAAAATCCATTTGGAGTTTCAGAAAATACAGTTTTTGCCTGTGTAGAATTCAGCCAGAAATGATCTTCCAGCTATAAAATGAGAACGGACATTTTCACTTTTGGGATTCAGAAGGAACACTTTTAAAAAGAGTAAGTTACACAGAGAGAAAATTTAGGTGGCCTATGATTTCATGGTTGACAGAGTGCCCAGCACCCAATTCTGGAGAGCTTAGAGCAGGTACATCTGACAGTGAAGAAGCAAACTACTGCAGATTCATATAACATGCAGCATACTCGAGCCTTGGCAGTTCCTGTGTTCGTACTAATGTGCATCTGCCTCAGCCTTTCTCAGGCATTAACTTTTGGAGTTACAGGGAGTTGTAAATTAATGGCAAACATTTTAGCATCATCATCTCGAGAAAGTGTATCCACGTACTCCTAATTAATAGCTTTCTCTGGCCATTCACTGCGGTCTGATGAATTATACTGCAATAGGAAGATTTAACCCCGAAGCCAGTTTAATCCTTTGTTTATATAAAATCTTAGAAATCGTGTTCAGTTACTGGAAAGCCAGCAGAGGAAGTCCACATTAACACAGCCTTTTACAAATGCTGTCTCTGATTAATTCAGTGCTGGTAAGTAAACAAAAAAGCAAGAATTCCCAATAAAAAAACTCTGTGTTTTAAAGCAGGAACAGTGGAGATTGGAGTGGATAGACGGGATAGGAGGAGCTTCTGCTTTCAAGCTTTTACAAATCACAAACTTTTTTATATCAATCCACTTTGGCAGATTGGTGTTGGTGACCAAAGTCTGGATTAGGAACCACAAAAATGCTGTTACCCAGCTCCTGTGGTAAGTGATTTAATCTCTGTGCAATGCTAGACACACAAGTATTGGGAGATACATTCATGTCTGTGTAGCACTCAGAAAATTGTTTGCATTGCTCAGACAACACCTGGATAGCTGAACCAAGGATTGGTGATTTAATATCGTTAAAAGTGAGTAGTAAGCAAGCAGCTACAGATACCAGCTTGCTGTTGGGACAGGCTGCCTTTCTGCCAAATCACCACTGGGAAAAATTATCAGCAGACATCATAAAATGAAACCAATTAACATTAGTTGGGAAATTGGGCCTTGTCCTACAATAGATAAAGATTAAATATGCTTAAAAACTACTAACCTTAGTTCAGCCTGCTTGGAGTAACCACCTGGCAATGGGAGTATGAAAAAAATCCCAACACGTAATTTTTGATGTCTGTGCTAGTTACTTGAATCCTCTTTTCTCATCACTCGTGAAATAATACTTTTCTTACATTGCACAAATTCCTTTACTTCTTTTTTTAGGCTAGGTGTTTCTGATGGGCTAAAATATACTTCTTCAGACTGAAAGGCTGGAAGAATGCTGTTGAGAGAAATAATTGGGGACTTTCGCAGAAGGAAATTGTAAAACCTAAAAGGAGCTGATCCTGACTAAGGAACCTTCTACTCTCATGAAAGCCATGAAAGAAAATTTCTTCCATAAGAACTTAAGCAAACTCGTTAAAAAGAATGATTCTTCTCAAAATAATGTGGTCAAATGTTTTAGACCACAGATGCAATTGCAGGACTGTTGACTTGCAATGGCCATCCATGACAAGTTTCCTCAAGGAAAATCATCGTAAAATAGTTTGGGTTGGAAGAAACCTTTAAAGGTTGTCTAGTCAACCTTCCTGCAATGAGAAGGAACATCTTCAACTAGATCAGGTCCAATCTGCCCTTGAATGCTTCTAGGGATGTACCATCTACCACCTCTCTGGGCAACCTGTTCCAATGTTTCACCACCCTCATTTTAAATATCTTCTCCCTTATCTCTAATCTAAATTGATTCTCTTTGATTTAAAATCATTACCCCTTGTCCTGTTGCAACAGACTCTGCTAAATCTACTTCCTTTAACAATTTCCACGTTGATCAAGTCAGTTTGAAGTTTTCCAGTTAAATATCTCAATTCAAATCTTAGGACAATACTTTGAGGAATTTTTTATATATGCAGCCCAAGAGAGTATAAATGAGTAATCATTTGTCATTGCTAAAATGTCCTCAAATTACTCCTTTGGCTTATCTGCTGGAGGCCTGGGCTGGGATGAGGGATGAGTTGGTGTCAATTTCAGACAAAAGTCTGGATGGTCACATGTTGGACTACGTGATCTTGGAGGTCTTTTCCAACATTAGTAATTGTATCATTCTCTGTTAAAATGCTCTCTTACGTGAATTTTAGAAGCCCAGAAACCTTTTACAGCTTTTTTTCCCAGCGCAGTAAATGCGAATAAAGTTCACTAGTTTTCTTCAATCAAATTTAAAAGAAAATCTGCCTTCAAATGCCATCCACAGAGCAAAATACCATACAGGGTCAAATGTCTGGAAACTCTGGAAACACTCTATTCCTCTTATCCTTCTGCTGAAACTGGGTCACCAAGAAGCAAAAGAAAAAAAAAGTTAAAAAAAAGTAAGATTTTGATCACACAGAAAAGCTTGACTGCACAGCTGGGGCCGCAGAACCTGACTTGTTGCTCAAGATAAGGAGCAGATCACTCACTTTTAAAAGAAATGTGCTCTTGTGATAGAAAATGGTGATTAACATCCTTGTAGGCATTTTGTAATGGCTGTCCTTGCGTGTTGTGAGAGGTTGAACCCACTCGATAAGAGTTAAATGTGCTCTGCATGCAGCTGCTGGGTATTCCAGGACTGTGGATGGATCATGCTTCTAGAGCCTAATGGGCTGTAGCTATAGGAGTTACCTACCTGGCCAGGAAAGGCTTGGGCTCTTGCTCAAGGCAGAACATCAGGCATCATTAAGCTTTGCACGACACAATATAGACTTCAGATCTCCCCAGAACTCAGGCCTTTCCTTCTGTAAATTCACATGGACCACAAGCACTGAGTTTTTCAGTGAATGCTTAGTTTTCTGCACAGCCAATATGGCATTCAACAAAGATGTGACAACAGCTGACCACCTTCAGGTTAACAATTTCTTGTCCATCATTTTTATATTTCCTATTTGGAACTGCTTTCCAGATATTAGGGTGGGGTTTGCATAAAGCACTAATAGGATGGAAACTGTGGTATACTGAGGTCACTACTTTTAGCTCATCTGTAGGCATTTCATGGTTCAGACTCTGGAAAGCCCCACATTATTTCAAAGATGTTGTCTAAGAGATTTTGTCATTTGTGACATAATCCTCCTGTCTTCACAGGAATTACTGCCCACGAAGACTGCCCTATACTAGCTGCTGCCATGGAGATAGCAATAATACGGTTGGACCACTTTACTCTGTGGGATATCTTCAACAAAGAGTTCCAAAAATACCTTATTTTATCTAGTGGAAGGAATCCTAAACACCTTTCCTATCAATGCCAGTAATCTTAAATTCAATTCGTAGTTAACATTTCTTTTTCTCCTAAATTCAAACGCTCCTCCAGCCTGGGAGGAGGGTTCCTTCTCAGGAAGCTCGTGATACTGTTTCTATTGATTTCACTTTTGCTGCTATGCCATTCTTAAGTGGGGTCTTAGTAATCTTTGGTAAATATTTCTTTACAGTAAAGAAATTTATTTTACCAATAAAATCAAAATAGCCTAAATTTGGGCTGTGTTATCTATTGGTTCATGTAGCTCAAAGAAATAGTTGCTCTGGAACTGTTTGTGTGAAATATCTTGTATTTTTTAAAAAAATAATTTTGCAACAAAAACCTGTGACCAATCTCTTTCATATTGTTGTAAGACACCTTCCATCGCAGAATTGTATGTATGTAAGTGCTGTCATAGATCTTTCAGCAATTCATGTAGAAAATCTTTAGTTTGGCTAGCCAGTTTCAAACTGCCTCTTTGAAACAGAAGTTTCCTAATATCTATAATATCTCTGGAACTGGAATCACAAAGTGAAGGATATCTGTGCTTGGCAGAAAATTGAATGGTACCTCATGTTTTGTCACTCTGGCCTCTTACCTATTTCTTTCATTAAAGTTCTTTACATTACATTCTTAAGTATATCTACAGTGTGGGTAAGCAATTCTGTCACCTGTAACACAGGTGTTGCACCTGTATAACTGGGAGGAGAAATGAGCATTGGGTGTTGTATAGTGGTGCTGTCTCCCACAGTCCTTATTGAATCTGATAATAGTGGGCATGTACCAACACTAAAATATGGAATGCCTTTACGTCATTAATGTTAATGGATGTAGATATTTTACATTTTAGACTCGGCATCTCATTAAAATGTCTTTGAAAATTCTGTATTATTCTTGATTGACAAAGTTATAAGCTATAGTGATGTGAGGAATTGTTTAGTTCTATAGCTGATATTTATCTTCAGCTGTTGCCTTCTCTGTCAAGTTATTCTTTTATTAAAATTTAAAAGGTCTTAAAAGATGAAAAAAGGTGTTTATTTTCTTGATGGCGTTTTGTTCATGTGCACACTCTATCTCTTAATGTCCCATATTTTGGGAAGCAAAACTTGATGCATAAGTTTGCTGTGGCCATGTCAAATATTAGCAGGGTTTTAGGTTAGCGTCTCGTTCACGGACTATGTTGCTGTGACTCAACTGATGGCCAGTGGTCTCAGCTGTGCACTTCTGCATCTGAAAAGTTTTGCACTTGCTCCTGGTTATCTCCGTCCCAAGGGCAATGCGGTCCCTACACGCTCCGGCAAGAAACCAGTCGCCGTGACAAAGCTTTCCCAAAAGCCATTGCCTGGGCTTCCTCCTCAGACAAAAGGACTCCCAGGAGGGTCAGTTCATTCGAGATGTCCCTTCAGGGCTTGCTGGGAGCTGATGGTGGCAGTAAACCCACAGTCCCTTCCCTTTGGCACTTCTGTTTTGAGCAACAGCCAGACTCGGGTCACAAAAAAGGTGTGAACAGCCTGATCCACGGTCGTCTGTGAACAGGGCAGGAGACTCAGCAGGATGGGAATGGCAGGTGTCGAAGCCGTACAGAGCCGTACTAGCAGAAGCAGCGAGCCGGACACGTCACTGATGAGAGACGGGGCAATCCTGGGGACCCGCAGTGAGAAAGCAAAGCATTCCTGCAAACACCTTCAAACCACGTGTAAGGTTAGTTCAGTCCAGCAAAACCAGGCACGTCTGGGAGAAAAGCCTGTGGAAAGGGTGCAGTGTGAAAGTCGGGGGCTCTGGGGGTCCGCAGCACCCTTCGCTTCAGCCGGCTGCCCCTCTCCAGCCGAGCACCTCGGCTCGCTAAGGCGGGCCTGGCGCTCCAGTCCCGCAGAGAGCTCTGGTGGAGGTACAGGGCTTCTTGCCCACTCTTTCCCCATCGAAACAAACGGGACTCTGGAAGCTGCCG
Source organism: Hafferia zeledoni (assembly GCA_035583235.1). Taxonomy (NCBI): domain Eukaryota; kingdom Metazoa; phylum Chordata; class Aves; order Passeriformes; family Thamnophilidae; genus Hafferia; species Hafferia zeledoni. The sequence continues at coordinate 99,495,241 of JAWWEV010000001.1, forward strand.
GGCCGCGGACGGAGAGCCGATTCCGCCGATTCCGCCGATGGCGCCGATCCCGCAGCGCCCCGCGAGGCGCGGCCGGCAGAGGGCGCTCCAGAAAGCGCTCCCGGCGGATCCTTTTCCCGGCGGATCCTTTTCCCGGCGGATCCGCTCTCGGCGCTCAGGGACCGGCATGGAGGGGCCCCGTGTCCCCACCCACCGTGGGTGCTCTGGGGAAGCACCAGGGGGGGCAAAGGGATGCCTCCGGGGTGATGTTTCCCCCTGCTCAGGCCCGACAGACCAATCCGTATGGGATGGAAAATGCTTTCTTTGGGCCAGCTGGGGAATGACAGGGAGGTTGGCCCACGCAGCACACGGATAAGCTGCCCGGGCAGAGCGTTCTGCAGAGGGTCAGAGCTTCAGCCGCGCTCTCGGCTGCCCACGGACACGTGGGCAGGGCAAGGCAGAGCGCCCGTCCGGACCAGAGCGGCTGTGACGGGATTTATTGTCACCCCATCACCGCACACCCATAGAAGGCAAGGCTGGGCGGCATGTGCGGGAGCATCGCTGGGGGTGTCCAGAAGAGACTCTCAGAAATCATAGACTCATAGAAGGGTTTGGCTTGGAAGGGGGCTTAAAAATCATCTGGTTCCAACCTCCCTGCCATGAGCAGGAATATGTTTCATGAGTCCAGGTTGCTCAGAGCTCCATCTAAACTAGCTTGGAACACTTCCAGGAATGGGGAATCCTCAGTTTCTTTGGACAACCTGTTCCAGTGCCTCACCACCCTCACAGTAAAGAATTTTTTCCTAATATCTAATGTAAACTTACTCTTTCAGTTTGAAGCCATTACTCCTTGTCCTGTCACTACATGCTCCTGTAAATAGACTCCATCCTTCTTGTAGGCTCCCTTCAGGTGCTGGAAGACCCCAAAGCCTTCTGTTCTATGGACTGAACAATCCCAATTCGCTCAGCCTTTCTTTACAGGAGGGGTGTTGTATCCCTCTAATCAACTTGGTGGCCCTCGTCTGGACTTACTCCAACAGGCTGATGTCCTTTCTGTGCTGGGGTCATGTGACCAAGGTGCTGGAAAACTGGTTTTACACCCTACATCCCTTCAGACATTTTTCTCAAAGTTCCACTGCTTTAAATAATATCCTACTCCCTCCCCCCCAGCCTTCCCCCCCATTCCTTGTGTTTTTTCATTGAATTTTTGCAGGCTTTTTGTGCAAGGTGTATTACCCCAAGTTTTTTACCCCAAAATAATACATGGTTTAACAAACTTCAGCTATATTTTTTTTCTTTGAATACAATGACATTGTTTACTATGATATTCACAAAGTGTTTCTTGCCCAAATTTAGAATTTGCAGGAAGTAGTATAAACATGCCCTGCTTCCTTGATTTTTTTTTCTCACATATGGATATATTTTGACCTATTCCACTGACTTTGAAGTTCTAGCACTTCTAGAAATCGATTTCAGAAATTCATCTGACTCCATTTGTGCTGGGCTGAGACCATGCAGCTGTTGAACCAGGCAGTACTGGCAGGCTGCATGAGCTGGAGCCCTCTGAGGGTGCTTGCTCTGTTCCTGCAGTGCTGCTCTGGTGTGGTAAAAGGATGTTGGTGTCACGTGAAAAACCTAAGCTCCCATATTGCAAGAGATGGTACTGCTGTGTGTGTATCACAGGGCAGAATTAAACTTACATATAATCTTTACAAGGCTCTAGTTTATTACGCTGAGCTTAGTGGCATGGGTCTAACACAGAAACAGCACTGTACCTTAATGCTGTTTTAGTTCTTCTGAAAACTGCATTTGAGTATGGCAACATGATAGACCACTTTGTCCACTGCAGCCTGGGCTGGGACAGACACTTGTATGATAATTTATTGATGAAGCTAGAAAGGATATGCTTATTTTACAGCAACTTGTTCTTTTTAATGACTAAATTATAATACTGTGGCAAAAATAATGATGATAATTGTGGAAGACTTTTTTCTTTTTTAGTTTTTATGCCAAAAAGACACTTTTTGTCTTCCAAAGACCTCAGTTCTCTACTGCCAGAGAGCTTTTTCTCCTTTCTTTAATTTTCCTGGTGCTTGACATTGTTTGGTAATCTCCCTTCCATGGCACTATCACATCTCTGATAGTTCAGGAGAGAAATATTACAAAAACTGTGTCATAGAAACCCTCTGTGTATCACATGCCAACTTCTTACAAATGTTTCAGGTTGTTCACATTTTAGTTTGGTTGATGAAGTTAATCTGAGGAAGGCCTGGACAGGCAGTGATGAGATGTTTGGAATCAGTTTCAAGGTAAACCATCAAATGATATCTCTTATGCCAGTAAAAGGAAACCAACCAAGGAGCCTTCTGGTAAAGACTTCCTTCCTCTGTAGAATTTATAGAAAGAAGAAAAAATAAACCCAGCTTTTTACTTAAAAATAACTTGTAGTTCTCCCACAGACACTACTAAAAAGAGCTTTGACCATGTCGGTAGCACCTGATTTTTAATATCCTCTCTAATTTTAAATCTATCATTAAGGTATGTGGCTAGCAGAGTATGAAATCCACTTTAAACTGTACAATAAACATTCAGAAGGATTTACATAATTAGATATTGCAGAACTAAGATAACATGATGGTGCTGAAATCTTACAGCTATCAAAGACAGCTAGTAAGTTGCCCTTTGCTCTACCATTTAAACACCTGCTGTTTAAGCTGGTGGTGTTCAATACTGATTTCAGGAAGCTGGGAGAGGGGGTTAGCTATATAGTACACTGTACTCACACAGTGTGGGCAAATCAATCAAAAGATTCATGGGTTATTGATCTTCAAGATCTTTTGACCAAAAGCTTTCCTTTTTCTTGGTCTGCAAGTCAGTATTGGACACCTAAATATGTAAGTCCACTCCAGCTTTCAGGTTTTTGTCTAAATGAAAAAATCAAAATTCAATTGGGGTGGAAAAAAGAAACTCCTTAACAAGTAACATGGATAGGTAATACTTAAGACAAAAGGCAAAAACTAGCTGTGCAAGACTTAATCTGCCCCCAAAATGAATGGTGCTACATATAATTTAACTGCCATGGTGGTTCTCATTTGGATCAGCATTACCCATAGATTCACTTTCTAAGAAAGATCTACAAAGCTGGAAAAAAATTACAATCCTGTGCAGCAAGAGGGAGTGTTTGCATGCACATAGGTACATGTTGTGCCCTAACTAGTAGCATAAACATTTTTTCTGGCTGAAAATTTTCATACTTGGTCTGGGTTCCAAAATAGATGAAGATGGAAAGAGGAAACTTAAAGTAATACAAATTCCAGGAAAAGATTTGAGAGCTATACATAGGCAGCTTTCAGTAAATATAATTATATAAAGGATGACAAAACATAATATGAAATACAGAATTAAAAGAAAAAAACCAGAATCATGAGAGGTAGAACTTAATATTCTTTGCTCATAGTTTTCAAATATGGGTTGGTCACCATAATGCACATGCCCTGTGAATGGGCAAGTAAAGTTCCTATTGAACATTGTGTAGGACTGTGACTGATATTGTAAACATTCAAAATATTTTGTTTTCTTGCAACCAGGAAGTAACCCCCAAAATCAATATTAGTAATTAAGTTGGTTTACTTTTGAGTGGTATGTATACCAAATAATGATAATAATTACTGTGCTGGATTTTACTTCAGTGCTGCCATAAGTATCTGCCTATTTAGCTTTTGTAAAGATTCCTGAGTGTTTCCTTGTAATACAAGCTTTGGAATCCAATCCAATTTCCAATCCTTTGGAAAGACAGCTAGTTCCACTTTTGGTTACCATTCTGGCTTTTAACCTGCAGCACCAGGAGTAGCCAAACTGGAGGCTGTGGTTTGTGAATCATACCTCTATCTCTGCCTCTGGCATTGCTTGAACAGGACTATGGAAAATCTGTTTCACTCCAAACTGGAGGTGCCTGTTGAATATAATGTGGTGTGCTGCCTTGATTTTCATGTCAATGAAATATTCTTCCCCCTAGAAATGTGTTCATGTTCTGTGCATGTTTTGTGGGAAGATTAGGGATAATTTTCACCTTCTCCTCATGGAAGGTATTTATGGAAATGTTTCCCAAAACCAGTTGGAGGTGAACACGTGAGGCAGGAGGAATGTCATTATGTCTTTTCAGGCCTCTGCTTCTGGTCTCAGAGCTGGAATTTCTGTTCTGTTGTAAACAATGGAAGTATCTCCTTTCCTCCTCCTTTCCGCCTGCCCTCCATCCCAGCCAGGCAGGAAATCAGGTTTGCTCCTCCTCTAGGGACCCTGCATGGCTTTGTGTGGCCTTCATATGGGATAGTTCTCCGATACTTAGCCAAGTCTTGTGCCGAGATAAATCCTGTGGTTGCAGCCCCTTAGCTACTGATCAACGGGGCACACTCAGTGCCAGCAGCTGTTTGCAGGAAGTACTTTGGCCTGTGATCCTGTGTGGATAGGTAGTATTTGAGTTAGCTGAGAACAAATAAAGCTGAGGGTTGGAAATCACAAAAAGAAAACTTGTTTTTGCTAACTGACTAACATTTGCAGGGATTTGGCAGTGTGATTGCCAGCTGCTACTGCTTGTGATTGAGGTCACCTTCTCTTTGTATATAAACATTAGTCATTTACTAAAGAATGCAAAAAAACAGGTGTTCAGTATTCACTGGCAATCTGTTCTTTTAAAGGGATGCTGTAAGATAGCACCTGACAAAGAACAATTCCTTGTATGCCTGTTGTTATTAACACAAACACACTTGTACTGTTACTTAGGCAGTGCCATTGGTATGCATGGTACAGAAAAGATAAACAAAATGACAGATGCTTAAGCCAGATGAAATTACAATTAAAGTAATGACAGACAAAAATAAAGGAAGTGTGGCAGGAAAATGTGAAAGAACATAGAAATCACTGCAAGCTGTGCCCTCTGAATTTTTTTTTAAATTCATTTTAAAGAGACAGTTTGCATTTTATGGCCAGTATGGGAATTGAAGACTGAAGCTGCAAACTATTATCTATATGGATTTTGAAATACAGGAGTGCTTTTCACACATGATGAGAGAAGATATTGAAGACCAAGGAATTTATATGAAAAAACCCCCACCGTGATTTGTGGAAAAAAAAAATTAAGCTGTCTCCTGAAGGTGTGCACTCTGGAACAATTTTAAACTTAACCTTCCTGTCAGCTGTGTAATGTAGCAGAACTTCTGATGCTGTGGCCCTGTCTACACTCAAGTCTGCACATTTAGGTTGACCTGCCAGCAACAGATTTCATTAGATCATTTAAAACTTAAGGGTGCACAAGTCCATAATTAGAAAAGCATTTAAATAAAATACATCTAAATGAGAATGTATTAATAAAAGATACCCATTCTTTTGCAGTAACTTCAATTTTCTCTAAATGGGGGACACAAGGAGATGTACATTTAGCTGCTTTAGCAGAGCAAAGATTTACTAGATGAAAGTCAAGCCTCCCTGCTTTTCATGCGCAGACCAACACAGCCACTGAGAATGAAACTCCCCATCCCGTGCTGCCCCACAACGTGCTGCTCCTGCTCTCATACCCCCAGAAGTGCTGCCCTGCTCCGGGTTCCCCACCTCAGCAGTGAGGGCAAAGGGAAGGGGGAGGGCAAGTCAGCAGGGAGTGTTGCCTTTCTGCACAGTGCAGGTAGTGGGCTCCAGCTGGAGGGTGCATCTCTGGAGCTGGAGCTGAGCTTATTGGTCAGGATATAACAGCTCTGTCAAGGAGTGATTAGTTCAAGTCACACATTCACATTCACCTGCGTTGTCTATACCATAACAACAGCCTGTCCTTTCTGTCCATTGTAATGGGATAGTCTGATTTATGTCACCATCAAAAAACACAATATAGCTCTAAACTGAAGACACCAGGCCTTTATTCTCCCAGGTGTAAGGGGGATGCTAAAAATCAGAATGAAGAAACCATGGCTGCTAATTATGCTAATTACGGGCTAGTATTTGAGAATGGCAGGATCTTATTCTGCTGAAGAAGGAGCTTGAAAAGTCAAGAAAGACATATATAAGAAAAGTGATACAGTATTAATCATTGTAACACACAGTCAGCACATTTTCAGTCTAACTGCAGTCTGACTTTGTGCACATACCATCAGATTGTGTTGTGAGGATTAGTGGGGTAGCTTTGAAGATACTACTGAAGAACTCCTCCTCTTCAAGACAAGTTGCACTGGAATAATTTGCATAAAGAAAAAAAGATCAAATGCAAAGTAAGCTCAATTTTCATTCAGGTATGGTATTCATAACTACTTTTTTTTTAAATGTAGGAGACAGACAACTACCTAAATTGGCAAATTTTTAAAAAGTTTAAGTTCCTCCAAAAGTGTGTGGAACAGTCGGCTGGGGGTAAGCAATCAAGCAGCACCCTGGCAGAGCTAAAACATTTTTTGTGCTTGTGACAGCATCATTTTCTTTATGTCACAAATTGTCATAGCTTTCCAGCCAAAATTATTGGCATTTTTTCCATTGTGCATGAAGCATTTTTACACAATAATTCCATCTATTCTTAGCAAGTTGTTCTCTGGTGTGAATTCTATCTATTGTTAGAAAGTGTTTTTGAGAAAATATGATTCTAATCTTGTGACTTTTTGCCTTGATATCAAGACAGTTGCTGCCAAATATGCAGTCATATCTTGTGTTAATAAAACCAAGTTACAGGATCTATTAATAGAGCAGTAATAAATAATGTGTTGTTAGGGAGCAGGATTATATGTCATTTTATTCCTAGTAAAATGATAGTCCCAAGGGTAATGATATTAGGAAAATTAGCTACTGTTAACCTAGCTCATATACAGACCGTCTTGTAGAAAAAAAAAAATGCATTGGAATAACCACTGTGGAAAGGAAAATGTAATTTCTAAGTTTTTCCAGCCAAAAGAAAAATTCTACTATTTCAGCCATAAAGCATACCACTGACATGTGCTTCAAAGCACATATTGTGTGCAGTGCAGTCCTATGACTTCGTCATAATGTTGACAGCCACAGTGAAGATTTTCTTTTATTCTTACAGCAGAATGTAGGACATCCTAAACATGCTGACCAAAACTTCAGCAGAGCTAGTGGTTACAGAAAAGTGCACACAAATAAGGTATATCAGCTAGATGGCACCCAATGGACCACCACAGCTTTCATGCACACGATTATCACATTCTGAATAGCATTGTAAATTAATGCTTTCTTTGTGGCTTTCTTTTTCTATTCCCCCCTCCCGCCGTGTAACCTCTCTATATTGTTCTATCAGATCTGATAATGAAATTAAATCAGTATAATCTGTAATTTTTAATTCAGGCATAGATTAAAATTGTGTCTCACCAGACACATGTTGTTTCATTTGCATTTTTTTATGTTTTGGTTTGGTTTGTTTTTTGTGTTGATTTAATTCTATGAACCATTTAATGGACTGCAGGTTTCCCCCCACCCCAAGTCATGTCAGTTATTGGCAGAAGTAGTTTCTGAGACTTACAAGTCAAGGCATCATTTAATAGGCAGGTCACTTTTTTAGGACTACCAGGCCTGGAAGCTGGGCATGGCAGGCTCCCTTCCATCTTTCAGCTGGATGCCTGCAGGATATTGGCAACTGCTGAAAGGAAAAGCAGCAGTTCCTCGACTGTCCCCCACGGAGCAATCCCAGCGTCAGAGCTTGTGAAGGAAACACACACAGCCCTCAGACCTGCAGTCAGTTGTCAGTGGCACTGGGCAGTGCCATGTTGCTTATCCAGGAAGGCCTTTTTAGCTGCACACTCAGTGTCGTGTTAAACTTTTCAACTTTGGTTTTCACAGGACTTTGCATTTTTCCCTTCTGTGTCCCAAAAGCTGGGACTGTTTAGTGATTGAGGCAAGACACTGTGCAAAGAGAAAGTCTGGTGATTAGAACAGCTGCCTCCCATCCCAGAGAACTGGGTTGCAGCCCTGCCTTTGCCACAAAATTCTTCATTCTTTGTGATGATGGGCAGTCATTTATAACAGATAAAATCAAAGAGTAGTATCTTCATTATATGCTTAGGCAATTCACAGTGTGTAACTCAGATATAAAAATCCAGAGCTTCCAAAGCAAGAGTAGAGTGAATAGAGAGGAAAATACATTGACTTTGCTAGAGAAGCACAGAAAAGTTCTTTCTGCTTGGAGCCAGATCAGAGGCTGTAGTTATTATTTGCATGACACAAGGAGTAACTTTGCATGGATCTCCCCAGCATCAAACCATTCTGAGGATGCTGACCTGGACATAAGAATTTTTCTGTGCTAATGAGGTATCGGATCAAGTAATGAATAAAAAATAGATTTTTAACCTTTTGCCAGCTTGCTGTGTTGAGTGATAGAAGCTCACTGCTGGATACTCATCTTGATTCAATATTGTGAGCTCAGCAGATGCGTTTCCTTAGGCTGTGTTACTGCTATACCAAGTATAGCAATATGCTTTTAACAATACTCAGCATTACAGAAACTTGCTGATTTTCCTGTAGTAAAGGTAAAATAATGGAAAAGAGCCTTTATTTTACAAGTTTGCTTTTAAATGGCTGAGAAATCTTAGATTTTAAAAGCTATTTACAGGTTTTTTAAACTAAGGGGAAAAAATCTAAGCAGCCTATATGATAATTTAAACTTTGTTTAATTTACATGTGATCCAATGAGAATATTAATCCACCTATATTTAAAATATAATCCCTGGGGGTCAGTTTCACTGTAAACATTCCTGTAATTTTGACAAGAACTTGAAGATATCTGGACTTTAAAGGCTCTCAGAACACACTGAATTCTTCTGCCTAGGCAATTTGTCTAGGTGGTTTTGGTGAGATGATGTTGACCAGGGGATAATGTAGGACAAAAATGACAAAGCACAATCATCCAACTAACTGTGTTTATTTCTATTTTGCTGTTTTTAACCCTTGGGCAAAGATTGGACTTGATGATCTTGGAGGTTTTTTCCCAACTTTAATGATTCTATGGAATTAAGAAGATTAGAAATTCTTTGCATATATCCTACCAGCAATGATCTGTTACACCACTATAAAATATTTACTTGATTTCTGTGAGTGCTGTTGGCCTCAAAGAACAAATGGGTTGGCAGTGCTGTCCAGAATAAATTAAAAAGAAAACAAAGAAACCCCAAAATTCAAAAACAAAACAATTCCCCCCCAGAAAACCCCAAACAAACAAACAAACAAAAACACCCAACTGACCAAACAAAACAAAAAAAAAAAAAAAAAGAGAAAAACCCCCCCTGAACAAGTATCAGTGACTCCTATATAAGAACTATTCTGGTTATGAATGTAATACTCCTATAATAGTAATATATTAGTAATACGGTTCTGGTTTTGTGATCTGGGCATACTGGGGAATTTTGTGAGGAATTCTACCTTTTGAAACTGGTATACCATTTGTAGGTTCTGATATTCAGCACTTCCATACACATCCACTGCACATCAAAAATGGACTGAAGGCCAAAATAAACCATTAAATTGTATTTTTGCCTTAATTTTAGGAAGAATAGTGGGGACTATTATCCAACCCTGTTTTCTAATTTTTTGGTCAGTCATCATAGTGAATGAGGAGCAGTGATCAGTTCAGTCAAATTTGCATAAAGTTGATATTTCTTCCTCCATAAGGCTGGGGATATAAGAAAAAACACATCACAGCAAGGAGAGATGGGAGATATGATGCATCTGTATGGAGAAGACAGAAAATAATCACAATTTTCTTTAGTACAACAGATAGGAGGCATCAACTGGTAATAGCACAAAGGTTCAAAAGATAATACTTCTCCAAGGGTATAGAGAAAGATCTTTGCCATATATATTCATAGAATCATAGAATCAATTGGGTTGGAAAAGACCTCCAAGATCATCAAGTCCAACCCTTGGTCCAACTCCAGTCTCTGTGCCACGGCCAGTCTCACTTTAAAAACCTCCAGGGATGGTGAATCCACCCCCTCTCTGGGC